>JABWTJ010000011.1:990061-1117759 GCA_016801875.1 Solanum sitiens | reverse complement strand
ATCGGTCCTGTCCTCGCGTCTCCCGTGTTCTCTCTATTTTTTTCTTCTCCCAAACTACGCTCTTTTCCCCCAATTTTAAAGCATCTAATTAGGTATAAAAGGATGAGGAAACCAACCCACCTAAAGAACTCAAGGATCTCCTTACAGACCCCCAAAAAAAGGGGAAAAAAAAATCTTGATTTTGTAAGTGACCCACTAAAATTTATAATTATAGCAAGAATAGTCCAAACTCACTCCCCTTTAAAACTTACCAGAAATTTGGACCCCAGACTGGGATACGCAACCTGGACGTCCGTCGTGATACGACGGCCTTCATGCCACTCCGTCACGACGGACAGAGAATTGCTCTCAGTACCCCAATTCAAAGTTGAAGTTGTCTAGAAACGGAACCTCCAACGGTCCTCATGCTGTGCGGTCGCGTCCTGCAGGTCGAGGTCCGTCACAGACTTCAGAGAATTGCTCTCAGTACCCAATTCTCAAGAGTTGAAGTGTTCTGAAACGGAACATTACAACGGTCCGTCATGTCTGTGACGGTCCGTCCTGCAGGTCCGTCACAGACTTCAGAGAATTGCTCTCAGTACCCAATTCTCAAGAGTTGAAGTGTTCTGAAACGGAACCTTACAACGGTCCGTCATGTCTGTGACGGTCCGTCCTGCAGGTCCGTCACAGAGTTCAGAGAGTCGATTTCAGCACTCAAATATAAGAATTCCAAGTGTTTGGAACGAGACACCCTCGACGGTCCGTCGTGCCCATGACGGTCCGTCGTTGGATACGTCGTCTCAGACAGTTTTCCAGAAATAAAATCTGCTGCTCAAAACGACTAAGCAGGTCGTTACACGTAGTGCACAAAACATCTCGCATTCAACCCTAGGGCTGCTCAATTGATCGAGCTTGGACTTCCAGGTTGGAGGTCTAAAGTTTGAAATCCATTACCACAGAAAGCAACGGATTTGCCTTTTGGGTCGAGCTCGTCGCATTGGACTTGCCTAGTGAGGTAACGGGTTACCTCTTTTGTGTGGTTTGCGAGCTATTACATAAGAGCGCAGTTTTACCCTGTGTGCAGCTAAAGGGTAGCGACTGCGGGTTTCCCTTGTCATAAAAAAAACATCTCGCATTCATACAAGACCTACGTAAGAATGCGTCCCAAGGGGGTGTGATGTTGGCAAGCTACCTTGACACAAGCATAATGGTTTGAACCCAATGGAGACAACTTCATCATTGCTCCAAGATTAACCTTCATAGTTACAACTATTTGTATATAAGCATAAATTGGTACGGCCTTGTCATGGGACATCTGTGATTTTTCTTCCATATGAAAAGCCAAACGATTCAATGTATCTCACTAACAAACAAAAACGATGCGTTATGAATTATGATGTCTTTTTTCGACTAAGGATTGTCGGGTTTAGTTAAAAATAATAAATACAAAGTTTTTTGAGCTTAATAGATTGTTAGAGGTTGAAAGGAAATAGTGAATATTCACAGCAGAGTCACTCAAGGGTGTGACCTAGTGATCAATGAAGTGGGTTTGGGCATCACGAGGTCTTATGTTCAGTTCCCAACAGGGACAAAACACTAGGTGCTTTCTTCCCATCTGTTCTAGCCTAGCTGACTTCTCTAAACCATTTTTTTTTGTTCATATTTATCATTTTGCAAGGAAAAGTTGAGTGATCTCTTCATTAGGGGTCACTAAAGAAGGTGAAGCTTTATGAAAGAATGCTACTTTTATCAATTATCATTGTGTGCT
Organism: Solanum sitiens; assembly: GCA_016801875.1. Classification (NCBI taxonomy): domain Eukaryota; kingdom Viridiplantae; phylum Streptophyta; class Magnoliopsida; order Solanales; family Solanaceae; genus Solanum; species Solanum sitiens. Next base: position 1,116,012 of record JABWTJ010000011.1, on the reverse strand, counting down.
GTATTTGCATTGAGCCCAATGCTAGAATACTCCAGGACATAAGCATGCTCCAACTTTACTTCAGGAAGGTCTATCTTTGCATTGCAATGTTGTTGGAAAGATGTTCATTTCCCCTCTCTGTGTTTTACTACATCCTGGAGATCTCTTTTGACTGGATATTTGCTTTGCAAGTCTCTGACCAGTGATCAGATGCAACCTGTTGTTGTTTGTCCAATAATTTCTAATATCTGATCCTGGACTTTTTATTGGTAAAGATTTGATGTTGCACATATAATCTGCAGGCTTCATTGTTTTTTGGAGTGGACAAGCTTCTTTTAGTTTGTCGAAGTTGGCTGGAATATGTAACATCTGAAGTCAGCATTTGGCCTCCTCAACTGTGTTTAGAAGATTTGGTCCATATCTGGGATTATGGTAGAGAGAATGGTAACAATATCTTTTACTTTTAGCTACTGGGAAATTGATATTTGCAGCATATTGCTCTTCGTATTATGTTTTTAATATGATTCCGTGGGTTGTCTCTTATAGATTAACATGGAATATCATGCAGCAATTGATTTTATTCCACAACTGACTGGTTATCTAGCGAGGAACTTTGTAAGTGCTTAAATTGTACTTTGTCCAAGTCTCCAAATTGTTCTGCTATTCAATGTTTTCTTGAATTGATTGGTTTGATTTGAATGTATATATGTATAACATACCTCTATGGGAGGGTCAACTAAATCATATCTGCATATCTTTTATGTTTCTTTGTCTACCCCAGCTCGTCCTTGATTTCTCTCCCTTCTCCAGCCTTATTTTCCCCCCAATGTAATTACTGTCTTTTTCCATTTCCATCATGTTATTTTCTCTTTTCCATGGGTAACTTCTGCAAAAACAAGTTTATCAAAAATTTTGGCAGCAATTTTGCTGTTTAGTTGCAGTAACTTTATATCATTCAATGGTAAGGGCAGTGGTATTCTCGTTTTCTTTGACAAGTTCTCTGGAAAAAACTTCTATTGCGTGTGGTTAGAGTTAGCCAGGGAGTGTGAAATGTGAATTTTGAGAGTTGTTACAAAAATATAATAATTCAGCATAGTAACTGAAATAGATTTGTCTTAAAACTGGCAACTTATTATGCAAATAATTACTACAGTAACTAAAACAATGTCAACACATTTTCATGCCATTAGACCTGCTTCAGCTTTTCAAATTTCTGACTTCACTCTTGTAGTTAATAGTGTTTTTTTTATGTTGATTCTGCTGAATATCAGAAGTATATTACTTTGAATATAAATAGGAACATTTCTAGCTACAAACAAGCCCAGGAGCGGTTGCAGTGATTTAGCAATATAAGCCAGAGAAAACATGTTGTCCTTCATATTAGTCTTAATTATTTTGAATTATTTGTTGGCATGTCACATCAGATGATTCTTTCGACTTTCCAACAACTGTTCCTGATGAAATTTTCCTCCTTACTGCAGATGTGGATGGCATCCTGTGACTCATTTCACAATGTCCCTTTTGAATTGTTGCTTTCCTGTGTAAAGCAACCTTGTTTGACAGTTGATAGGTAGGTATTCTCTTTATCTGGTAAATAAAGGTCTATCTGATGCAATGTCTCATTTCAACTGCAATTCTGTTTTCATGGTGATTTTTCACAGCGAGAAGCATCTCTGTGATGCTATTCTACTATGGCTTGCCGCTAACACCAACCCATCTGATTGTTTGAGCTCCACTGGTGATGCTCGCCTTGAAATTCTAACAGAGGTATATGATATTGTTGGGATTGATTAAATGACGTGATATTTCCAAGGGAAAATTACGCGGATAAGCAAATTTATACTATTTAATTACTCATCATAGCTATAGTTTGTTATAATTACCACTCACGACTAACATTATACATTAATTACATGGGCTGACTTCGAGTTTGTATAATTAGTCATGTTTGTATATGTATAATTCGCCAAGATATACAAATAAATATGTATAATATACAATTTTCTAGCCTATATACATATATAATTCACCTCTCTCCCAATCTCTGCCCTCTCTCGCACGCCTCTCTCCTCCCTCTCTCAATCTCGCTCGCCTCTCTCCTCCCTCTCCCAATCTCGCTGCCATTTATACAAATATATATGTATAATATACAGTTATACAATTATATACATATACAATTCACCTCTCTCCCATTCTCTGCCCTCTCTCTCTCGCCTCTCTCGATCTCGCTCGCCTCTCTCTTCTCTCTCCCAGTCTCGCTCGCCTCTCTCCTCCCTCTCCCATTCTCTCTTGCCATATATACAATTACATATGTATAATATACAATTATCTAACCAATATACATATACAATTCACCTTTCTTCTACTCTTTCCCCCCTCTCTCTCGCCTCTCTCCTCTCTCTCCCAATCTCGCTCGCCTCTCTCCTCTATATAACATGTACCTACAAATTGTAATTATCAAACTATAGCTATGGAGAGTAATTAATTATTTTTAAGTGGCTATATGTGAAAGTTTCCCTATTTCCAATTGAATTTTGTCTGTATTAATGTGGGTCAGAGAGGCCTAAAAAGGGGGTTGTGACAATTTCTAGAGACCGCATTCTTTCAGACTGCAACTAGCCTTGCACCGCAGCATGCTATAGTGACCCCACACAAGCAAATCAGGTTTAACAATCCGTGTAAGGAAAACATGTAACTATCCGTGTAAGCCTACTTAGTGAGATTGGTAATCGCTGCAGATATGGAGTTTTGCGATATTAGATTCCAGAAGTAGATATTCCTTCTTTGTTGTACTTATGGGGAAGCTCACTTATTTGGTTTTCCTTGCATATCTGATTTATGTTATAACATTACAGGTGCATTGATCTTAGTCCTAGTTTTCCTGCAGATAAAGTGTTCTAATTTAATAATTGATGGAGATATTTATTTTTGTAAGGTCTTAGTGTGAAATGAAACACATGAACCGCTCTATCCCTTTTGAGTGCAAGACTTTTTTTCCACTACTCGAAAATTTACAAATCTAAAAGCTACAAGCTGAAGACCTATGATTGTTGCCCCGATATCTCTGCTACATATGCATTTGAATTCTTTCTTGATTACACTGACTGAAGTAATTTATGTGACCATTGTCTTTGTTAACAGATCCGCACTAGCCTTTTATCATTGCCGTTTGCTGCTGGTATGAGCAGTCCTTTGAGTTGTTACTTTCAAAGCACTAATGCTCAAGTGTTATTTAGGTTCCTTCTGATCATTTCTGTATTGTTGTTCGCATTTTAGGGAAACGAAGATGCCCCTTCTTCTCAACATTTGCAGAAAAAAGTGTGGTTGCTATCTGTAGTTTAGCTGCCTCCCGTTCCTTTATCTTAGCAGACATTCTTGGAGGTGGTGACTGTAATCAGCTCAGGATCCGCTTGACTGAATATACTAAGGTTTTTACAGTTTACCAGCATCCTTTCAGTGTTTGCGGGTTTTGTCTTTCATTTTTCATTGGATGCCACACAAATATAGTCCACATAACGGCACATGGTTGTCTTATCCATTCTGATTAATTGACTAATCAAAGATTCTAGATGGCTTGAAATCTGGGGACTAGAGTGGCAAGTCTGACAACTTATGAAAGTCAATTCACATGAAGTTCTTTATATTCTTATCTAGAAGCAAAATGATAACAAAAAGAAAAACAAGGAGTGTCTACAACTTATTTTAGACCTAGACATCCTTTTCTGTTAAGAAATAGATTTTCTGTATTGTGATAGCTTTATATCTTTTTACATTGTGTCGTCACTCAATGGATAGAATAATGCTAATATTCTGCAGACAATTCAAATGATGGGAACAAATGACTCTGCTTATAGTTTTCACTTCACCCTATCTGTTCTTGGAGACTTTCCAACAGTTGAACTTGCTAGTACTTTGGGCACGATTTCTAAATTCATCTTTTTCCCTTTAATCACTTGTTGGAACTAAAAGATTAGCACATTCAACATCATCAAGAGTAGGCTTGTTCGCTTGATTATAAAATATCACTTAGTGTCAAAGTGAAACAATCTTTTTTTCTTCACTATTCCTCTTTTTTACTTGAAATGAAGTTGTGAAATTCATACAATGTTATCACTTAACAACCATTTTCATTGCTTAATTCCTTTTCTGAATCTCCTCTGTAGATATTGGACCTTTCAGGCTGCCCACAAATTAATCTGCCTCTTCTTCTCCTAAACATGCTTCCTTCTTCCAATAATTTGGACAAATTGCTGATGAAGAAGCTTAATCAGCTTTCACTCAAACTTGAACGCCATATGGATATATCTCGGATTTCATGGGAAACTTTCCCTGTTTTGACTTTTGAAGCAGTGCAAGTGGTGGATGTTTCAAATTGTCCTATGCTGCATCTTGAAGCTGCCATTGAGTTCTTTTCCAAGTCATTTCCATCTCTAACAACATTAAAAGCTGCTTATATTTTGACCTTCAGAACATTGAAGCTGTACCAATTGTTACAGAGATGCCCACTACTCTCAGACATCGATCTAACAGTGGACAGTACTCCTGTAATACCAGCAAAGGTCTCAGTTATATCTTCATTTCCTGCTGTGATGCTGCAGATATCAACATCTCCCAATGATGACACATGTCCTGATGTACCAGCATTTCACTTTTCTAGGCAGCTCTCAAATATTACAAAACTCATATTGGAGGGTCGAACAGATATCTATGGTATGATATTTGGCCATCTCTCCTAGCTCAAACCCCATCCTGACCAAAGGAAAAGTATCTTTCCAGGAGATCATTTTTCATTTTCTGGCCCTTAGAAATGATTTTTTTTAAAGACCCAAGTACTTTTCCCACTTCACTTGATTCTTGGTGAAAAGGTATGAGTCTAAAAGCATGCTTAGGAACGAAACCCAACAATAATACTTGATATGTTAGAAAGCTTATATACTGAAGGTGAAGGGAGGAAAAACCACTGTAAAAAGAATCATCCTCTTATCTTCGCTTAGTTCCCGCCTATCAAAATTATGCAATCTATCTTAGAAAGTTTTTCCCAAACTCTTGCTATGTAAATGTTGAGTACTGCTTTTAGCTGTTACATTGTGTTCACTAAGTGACAACACTTCCATTTTCTCATGCATATAGTTTGCAAATCACATCCATATGTTGCCTTGGAATCTCGTCTGTACTTTCCTCGAGCTGTTAAAGGATCTTTATTGGAAATTCAGCTTGCTTGTATGCTCTTAATGATATGATGCCCTCTGCATTGAGCTAACTTCACTTCTCTTTGATATTGTCCAGATTCTGATCTCCAAATATTGCAGAGTGCTGCCCTTCCTTATGTTGTATTAACCTCAATGCATGTACATCCATAACGGATTCTGGCATATCCATGTTAGTATTGAAATGTGTTGAACTACATTCAATCTTTGCGTGTGATACTTCATTTGGACACAATTGTGTGCTGTCACTTTGCCGTAATATCTCTAGACTTGACGCTGTGGCAATGAAGATGGCAGACAACACCAATTCATTAGCTTACAAACTTCAAATTCTGCATATAGGAGGCTGTAAAGGTGAGCGATGTTCTAGATTTTGTTTTCTGCCTTGCCTCCTCCATGCCAATGTTTGTTAACAAAACTGAAGTTTGTACGTAGAAGCTTTATTTAAAACTATGGTTAGCAGTTACTGCTCTGCATCTTCCAATGTGACTGTTGATAAAATTTAGTTCAATGTGGATATATAAGAACTCCTTTTTCAAAATAAAACTGCAAGCTTGAATGCTGAAGTCTTTCTGAAATCACAAAAGTAAGGATTTAGTGGAGGATGCTGCATGTTTTGGTTTCCACCTGTATCTCAGTCGAAGCAATTTACAACTCATTTAGTTTATTGATAGTTTAAAGAGTTATTTAATTTTGAACAATGACAGATGGAACTTAATTTTAATCACTGCCACCTATAACAAACAAAATTCTTGCTCAACTGTATCAAGAGAGCTTTTTTTTTTACTGTTGGGATCTCATGTAAGGCTCTACACTGTAAGATAAGGAAGCTGGCAATTATATTTGCGGTACATAATTATCTTTTGATGAAATATATATGTGGAACATGATTATATCCTCTTTTCCAGTTTGTTTTATCTCTTTCACTTCAATTTTTGAAAACTCTCTTCATTCGCAGGTATCAGTGAGACTTCTCTTTTGGAGCTTATCTCTCAAACTCAGAGAATAAGAAGTCTTTGTTTGAGGGAAACACAGCTTGTCGACAATTCTCTATATGATTTTTCAGGATCATCACTGGAAATGCTTGATGTATCTGATACTAAGGTTTGTAAGTAGTGGAAGAACTTAAAGTCTACGTTTCTCCAAGTTTTTTCTGGAAAATATGTGAATTTCTGTGTTATCAGTTTGCTCTAGGGTCAAGCTTTTAAAGCAAGGTGTTGAAAGAGTGGAGGCCTTAGGTTGAACTGCAGTACTGCACCAACTGCCATACTGAAAATAATATTTCAATGTTTTTGGCCTGTATAAAAGACTCCTACAGGCGACACACATGACAGAGCTGCCAAAGACTCAAAAAAGAGTGCTACCATTTTAACAGTCTAAGCTCCTAAAAGGGATGTTTCCTCATAATTCTACACAATAATGTATTTCAGGATATGTATGTATATAGATTAGATACCTTCTGTCGCCCAAGTAAATTTCTTGACATATAGAAGCTAGAGCACTGGACTTATTCTTAACTTTTAAATGTTTCTGGAAATCAGATCCATGCATTTTGAAGAAAATGTTAAACGTCAGCAGACACATACGTGCATTTTGTTGCTAAACTCTCCACATCTCTGTGTAAGCTCCCTCCATTACATGGACTAGTGAGTAGTGCCAAAAACGCCAAGGTGTTTCACTTGGTTTTATTGACTTGTAGTATCTCAGAATAGTTAGAAGGGAGAAATTTTTGGGACTTTGGACTCTATAGGTGGAGCATTTGTGGAAGAATGATGTTTATAGACAGATGATTTGTCTGTATAACCAATATATTATTCACTTTGGAATTACAGGTTTCTTGCCATGCAGTGGGTCATGTTGTTTGCGGAAATCCTCTTCTAAAATGTCTGATTGCCAGAGGCTGCAGGCATCTATTACAAGAGGAAAATGATATTCTAGGGAACTCTCCTGTACTATTTTATGAGCTTGGGAAGTCCTGCAATTTGGAGGAAATCTCCCTTGGTTGGGGATTCTCGTTCTTTTCATTGGAGGCCCTGCGTCCAGCAATTAAAATGTTGAGGACATTTATTGTTGGTTTAGGTGGATCTTTAGGTGAAGATGGGCTCAAACTGGTACCCGCGTTTTGTCCTTGGCTAGAGACCTTGATTCTTTATTTCCAGGTAATGTGTCAATGCAAAAGTTCCTGGTAGTTTTTTTCCGTAGTTTCGATCCAATATACTGTATGCATATTGGATAATGCTCAATGAGCTGATGGGTTGAGGCCTGAACGGGTTTTCAATCATCTAAATTGTAAGGAAATGTGATGACAGAATAAGTATAGTCGCAAACGGTTGGATCGTTGCAACTCATTCCCAGATCTTTTTTGTCTTTTTGTCTTGTCTATTCCAAGCATGGTTCCTCAAGCCTAACCACTTTCATGACATATTTCTCACCGTCTTGAGTTCTCTTTCTGTAATGTACCACCTTCTAGTTCTTTACTATAATGTCAATGGACGATGAAGTGTAGTGATTTCTTCAAGTGTTACTTCATGTTTCTTCAAGTAAGATTAAGTGTGATGAAAGTTATCTTTACCTTGGATCTTTGTCCTTAAAAGTTAAGGTGAGGGCTAGAACCTCTTTGAAGGTCCTAGACTTATTTAAATGGTCTTGAAAACTAAAGTCTCTTCATTGTCTTTAAATCTGTTCATCATTACTTTAGATTATAAAAGCTTAGATTGATACCTTTTAACATCATTCAATAAAATTAAGAATGGAATTTGGTGATTTTCCTGGACCGTAAGTTGGATTTTGATTTAGCCATCACTCTCTCATTTTCTATCTACATAAATGATTATATGTTCAAAAAATATAGATATATAAGTTTAGAACTTGTGATCAAATTTATAAAATTTTGACATAAAAAGCAAACCAACAAAGAAATCAGGCAGAGGGCATATAATGCAAGTGTTTTATGATATAAACTTCTAATAATGGGACTTATCGGGATAAAGTAGGCCCTGTGATTCTTTTCTCCAGACTTATTACTTACAGGGTCTGACATACATCTGAACATTTCAGATCTGAATATAAGTAGGTTTGTATGGATAGGAAATGTCAATTGTTCATTTTATTGAGGATAGAAAAATCGAGGCATCCAGTTGTATAACACAATCTGCTATACCTTGTTGCACCTGGATATCTGAATTCGGTTAGTGTATCTTGTCCAAGTCCTAGATGGTGTGCATTTTAGATTAGTGCTTGAAATCAGTGTTGCTTACTTAGTATTGCTGATCTTAACAGGTAGTATCTGATTCTGTTGTAAGAAATATATTGGAGACCTTGAAAAACTTGCAAGTCTTAGCTCTATGCTATTGCTTTGGTGAGATTTCCTCATTAAGCTTCCAGTCCAGTGCACCACATTTGAGGAAATTGAAACTTGAAAGAGTATCAACTCAGATGACCAATGATGATTTGCTTATCCTTAGTCGGAATTGCATGAACTTAACTGAGCTTTCACTGGTGGGATGCAAACGTCTTAATTCAGGTCTGCACTACTCTCAAGAACATCTTGTTTTGAATTTGTATGATGTTTGAAAAATTCCCTTGTTTAAGGTTCATCCAGTTGTAACAAGCAAAATCCAATTTGCTATACTTATTCGGAATAAGTTATTCCTTCAGATCAATTAGACAATTACAACCACCACCACACTTCAATCCCCCTAGCTAGTTAGGATTGTCTATGTAAATCCTCGCCATCCACGGGCTCCATTTGGCCTGTTGTTCTAATGTCCAAAAATATATGTTTTCTAGCACTAGAATTTATGTACATCTTTTGCAGGCATGCAAATCTCTGCCAACTCTAAAACACTCCTAAGTCCTAACGAATATTGGACTCAAAGCAAGTGTACCAACATGATTCCAACAAACTGGTATCACTTATTTTTCGTTTTTTCTTTCATTATGCCTTTATTTTCTCCAAGTTTTCCTGGATTTCAAGAGACTGCAGGTGTTTTGAAACAAGTTTTCCATGTGATTTTAGGTGTACCTTATCCCTTTTCAACCATAATTCTGTCTTATTCCACGTCAGCTTTGATGTTCTTATGTTGGCAAGGCATTGGTGCATATATACTTGTTTGCAAAAAATATGTATTCTATCTTACTTCTACTTATCCTAACTAAAAACCTCTAGAAAGCTTCTCCCTAGTTCTAGTTTTGGTCAACATCCTCAGTGATGTCATCAATTAACACAATATTGTCTGCAAATAGCATACACCATGGGAACTCATCTCATAATTGGGGTAAACGTGTATGGGCTAAATCACCTATAGAATAAAACTAGTACAGGTTAAGTGCAAATAATTGGTGTAAACCTACTGCTATGGGGAATTCCTTTTGTTTGTCCTTACACTGCTCTCACACTAGCAGTAAAGAATGAGAGGAAAAAGAGAGATTGGGAATGAATTGCTTGATTATTTCCTCAACCATTTAAATAGTGTTTACAAGTAATCCAAAAAGAGAAAGGAAAGTAGCTCCTATTCCTAATTACTCAATTGCAAGTATTACAAACTTTTTCCAAATTTACAATTAATTGACCTTTGTCATATTAAAGATGTCCTGATTTTTAACACTAGCGATGGCTTCTTCATACATATTCTTTATATATCTAATACTGATCCAGTTCTTCTCCAATATCAACTAAAGGGCATTTGTTGATACGCTTGCTCTAGATCAATAATATAATATGTAGATCTTCCTTCTTCTCCCTATAAATTTTAATCAATTTCTTAGCAAGAATATAACCTTTATTATAGATCTACCTAGCATAAAACCAAATTGGGTGTTAGTCACTCTTTTAGTGTCCCTACATTTGCACTCTATCCTTCTTTCCCGAAGTTCCAGCGCATGATTCATAAGTTAAGTATCACGATAGTTTTGCAAACTTTGAAGATCCATGTTGTTCTTATATATTGGAATTTTTGGCAGATCAATTATGAGATGAAATCCTAGTTTTATGACCTTATAATGTTTCTTTGCAGAGTCACAAGATACTATTTCAAATGGCTGGCCAGGGTTGATCTCCCTTCATTTAGAGGTTCTCCGTTGTTATTTTCACTCCACTTGCTGTATACTTGCTGAGTTACTTTCATGTTTCTCTTGAAATTTCTAATTCTTCAAGCTGAAAAAAGAATTTAAAGTTGTTTATGTGATGGGTTTCTATATGTTTCAGGTACCAAATGATCTGCATGGGGGTTATGGGGAGGAGAAATACACTAGCATGTTAGGTGTATTTTGTTTGGCCATTAAATATTCTTGACGTGCAGTTGTTATCACCTAAGATTTGCGACCTGTTACCTACATTTCTAACTAAAGAAAAAGGTTATTTCCACAAGAGATGCATTTGTGGTGGGAATCTGAACACCCTGTGTTGTGGACCTTGGGCCTAACTCACATTTTGTTTTTCCCCAGAAGCATTTAAATAATGAGTTTGATTTCATGTCACTTTTTTTTACTGTTAGTTATCTAAGAACTCCATATGACAGGAGATACAGGTAGTTTCATTTCAGATGTCACATATATAGACGAGATGCCCAACCAAAAGAAGAAATTGAACATTTAGTCCTTTCAAGCGTTCTTTTATGGCTTGTTCCATCACTATTATCTTTGGGCTGGAAACTTGTATTGTTTATTTCCTCTAGAAATTTAATTTAGTTGCATCTGTTTTCTCACAATTTCATGTGGTCTAATATTGTTTAGGACTGTGGTGAAGTAACTGCCCAGGGTGTCACTTCGCTTATGAATTGTCGAGCACTTGAAGATCTTTTACTACGTCATAACGTAAGTCTTCTGCTACTGAATGTTACGCACTTCTGTAAATCAAATAAAAGCCAAATGGGGGAGGATCAATAATACTGAATAATGAATTCCAAAGGGCACAATAAATAAAATACGAACTTAATCTGATTCATCTTTTCCTTTTCGTTATATGCATGAGGATTTCTAGGAAGTCAGAGAGTCCAAACACACTATTTGAGCCTGTACAAACTTCAGGAAGTTTTTAATGTGGCTGGAATGACATTCTTGCCATGATTTATCATTATGTGAAGTACCATATCAATCCGCTCTTTGAAGAGGTTTTGAAGGTGCTGTATTCTTAAGTTAAATGTTATTATGGAACTGAAGTTCAACTTTTGAATGATAGGGTCTTGGAATTGACAGAAATTTTATTATCCGAGCTGCTTCAAGGGTAAGCATAAGATAATATGTGTTTTTCCTTTCAAGACGTGAACCCTGACATTTCTTAATAATTTATTTTAATGCAATTAGATGCCACTGCTCCGGAAGGTAGCAGTCGACGTATGTGATGCAAAGGATGGTGACTTTGATCTTCCAGATGTAAGACCTCTAATCCGCTCTTGTATAGCTCATATAATGTGCTCCAGTATAGCTCTAATGTTGCAGATTGAGACCCCATTTTTTTCTCTTTTCTGTTCTTTTTTATTGTTAATCTCTTTTGCAACTGCAACAGTATTACTCTTTAGCTTCTTGCATAACTATGAGTAAAGTGGTTCAAGTGAATCTTCTTTTCCCTGTCAAGGGGAGTGCTTGGGTGTTGCTTCTGGCATTGCCTCCATAAAAGTATTGCTAAGAAGTCCTTAACAATTTAGACACCCTCTACATTGTCGTCCTGATATTTGTATGTCTGGTCCAGTTTCCTGACAGGAACTTCTTACGCATTGTGAAGATTGCAAGATGCAATTTTAAAAGACGCACTTTAGGTTCAACAAAATCTGGAACTTGTACAACTCCGGTGCATGCAGAGACTTTGATACTGACATGGGACAGTAGGAAACTTTCAAGAACTGTTGTCAAGGAAAGATTATAGCACTTGATAGCCAAAAATGTTAATGGTGACTCTGACTGTGTGGACATTTACTGGCACAATGCTGCAATGTTTACCCAAAAACGTCAATGTTAATGGTGACTCTGACTGTGTGCACATTTACTGGCACAATGCTGCAATGTTTCCCAAAGACATCAGTCGTATTGCTGGGCCTGGGCAGATCAGTGCATAGCTGATGGCAAGAAAAAAGGTCTATAATACAAATACTTGGCATTCTTGGTCTGTTGTAATTTATTATATTCAACTGCTGGAGTCTGAGACCACAAGGAAAAAGGCTAGGTTCTAAGTAGCCCTTCCATTGCCAAATTATATTGTGGAGATAGAACAAACACGAACTTCTATTATTATCTATGAACTATTTATTCCCATTGACATAAGTATAGGTTAAGGGGCTAAATAATTGCTTTAAGTCACAAGTTAAAACAATTTAGTACGTACATTGTTGTTGGGTTGGGGCTTATGAAGTTTCCTTTCCACTTCACTTTGAATGTATCATTTCTTTGTTCAGAGTTGTCTCAGTGCTTGCTTTTGTTCTTGGAGCCAATAATTGCTTAAAATAAAGGCTGTTAAGGTCACATTTACATATTAATAGTATGGATTTGCTCGTGCAGTGAGAAAGGTGTTACTTATTATCATTACATGACTGACTCTGAGTTTCTTCCAACGCTTAGTTAAATGTGCTCTATATTTTTCAAAGAGCTGACCTTTTATCTCACATGATCACTGTCTCAAGTATATGTTCCACCTGGATAATGACTTTTTAAAATAGTGTATGTAGCCTACCTATTTATAAAATCATATTGTCGAACTGGCATAAACAGGTGGTCGTTAAGCAACAACAGAAGGTAATATGTTGTCACAACTTGCATGTTTCACCTGGAGAATGACTATTTAGTATGACAGCAAGAGAGGGAGTGTCATCATACAATCAATAAGCACAACGAGTATCATATGTCATAATTTTTCTACTCAATTTACAGCTTGTGTCAAAAGTATCCAATGGTTTAACGCAGTTTGCAGCTAGAACTCGAGACTTCACTTCAAGATAATGTCTGGAGAGCATCCCAGGCTATTGCGCCTGAACAAACGATAGCGATGGGCATGACTTGATCTCAAATCTTCTAGGTCAAAATGCCTGGGACATATTCCAATAAAAGTTAAAACCCTAACATTCTTTGGATTCCATTTCCACGTGAAACGGTCAGAACGTAATCATTTCAAAAGGTCCTCCACACCGTAGACCCTCAACTTAAAACCAAATTCATCCCCCGTATAAAGGATAGTACACCACCCCAAGTCATTCTAATCATTAGCAATTGCAGGCTATGTTGCTTAGACCCTCCAAAATGTTTCTGCATCCATGTTGGATTCTCCAAAAATGTACCACTTTGGAGGATCTAACACACAGGAGAACCCCGCCGAGTGATTCTCCCTCTCAAAAAGGTCTACATGTGATGTTCCGAAAATAGAAACATGTGATTTAGTAAATTAGAACCCACTGTGGGGTGCAACCAGGAAATAACTATCAACTAGTTTGAAAAGTTCCGTAATTGCAGCAATGCCAAGATGTGGGTGAAAAGTTTTTGATGGAGGTGGACTAAGTAAACATGGAATGTTTAGGTCTTGAATGCTGAGGCTCCCAACCAAAAAATTAGACGAGCAAAAGAGCTAGTGGTACATGAAAGACTACGGATAAACTACCTCAATTACATTTTATAGTTTAACTGTAACGATGTCTATATAAATCAAGTCATTCTTTGAACTAAGTACCTTTATTTGTACAAGTCTACACTACCTGCTCTATAATAATGTATGTATTTCATAATGTGGTTTCAGAGCCACACAAGTTCCTGGTTTTGGATTATGAGTGTGATTACATGGCACAACAAATGGGTGTAGACATTTCATTTGAATGGCAGGGAGAAGGCATGAGTACTCCCAGGTTTGCTGTTAGACAACTGCATTTTGCAGGGGGTTAACTTTCTTGAAGTGAACCCATTAAAAACCAAGATTTCAAGCATGCAGTCATCTATCTACACGAACACTCACTTTTCCGCTACGCCAACACTTGGGGGGGGGGGGGGTCACTTCAGAATAGTAAGGAAGAATAAGGTAAATAGGATCCTACAAAGTACAGGTGTGTAACTGAAAACTCGGGACAAGATTGCTTGGGTACTTACCGTTTTCCAGAATTTCTAATACACTAGAAAGCAAGAATTGTACCCAAATGCACACAATATTCCAATTCATATGACATTTTTCATATTCTGGAACGTTCCCAAATTTTGATACATTCTATTTCTCTGCAGCTTTCAATAAACCGAATTCAGTAAACTATTTCAAATGTAAAATTAAACCAACTTCTCAACTATTGCTGTAATATGTTCCGCTATGACTAACTACACAAGTCACACATCTTTAAACTCTCTGTTTAGACAAACAGCGTCAGATGGAGAAACTCATGCTACATTGCTAGAAAGTTAAGTACACAAAGATATGCATATGTATTTGAACAGAATGTTGATCGCCATAACTGTGATATGAAATGATTCCTCGGTATAGACATCCATCCTAAAAACAGCCTAACTGCAAAGACTAAAGCGGAAGACAAAAGAGTTGGAACCTCTTACTACTCAATTTTGGGAGAGAAACAGAACACTAATCTTGGTCCAAAATCACAATCCCATAGAAATGAGATGACTTGACAGAAATGAAAATCGTGGATATCATTGTAGGGAAAATCCCTTTATGTGATTTTACTTTTTGTAACAAAACGATAAAACCAATAAATACCAATTAAACACCCACGCCGAAATGTAGTGTCAAAATCTATTGGTAAAGATATAGAACATTGACAAATTATTCACAAGTAACCAATCTAGAAATATATTGACCTTCAGTCTATTGCAAACACACCTGCAAGTGATCAGATGTCTATCACAATGCATATTGTGATGTTCTAGCAGCCATATTAGCAACTTGAGCCTGCATCTGAGCAGCCCTAACTTTTGATGCTGTAGCACGATGAAAGAATTGTTCGCGCGACAACAGCCTTATGTTCCTCAAGTACTGGTCAAATGGTATTGCCCCGGCTTGTATAGCTTTGTCCAACGAATAAATCACATCCTCTAACGCCAAATCTGATGCCGTGCAATCCAGCATCTGCTTCGAAAGATTATCACACGGCTCAAAGGCCGTATCCACATCCACATTCCCTAAATTGGTCACTTTCCCCTCATTCTCCCTCAGCCATCCCTCTAATACATCACTATTCATCAAAACCATCTGTAATTGCTGCTCCAACCCCTCTTTCTCGTCCTGCATTTCCTTTAACCCTTGTTTCAACTGCTCCTCCCGCTGCTTCAACACTCCCTGAGCATTAAACAACCCATCCATATCCTTCTCCTGTGCATTCCTCAACCCAACTATATCATTATGCAAGTCAACAAGCAGCTTATCTGTCGCATTCCGCTTAAAAACCTCCTCTGGATCATCCTGTTTCATTGCACCATAAGGTGGTTGTTGAACTGGCCGAGGAGGTATCGCGGGCCGAATCCCATATGACCCAACTGGCGAACTGTGATTAGGAAAACTCGTACTTGGCGGAGGATGAGGGGTAGGGGTAGGCCTAGGACTAGGGTTAGGGTTTGATGGATGTGCTTGTACTTTCGCATAAAGCGGAGGATCCCTTCCAAAAAAATGAGTCAAATTACGAACCAATTCAACAAGATTCGAACTAGGGTATATCCAATTCTGCAAATACGGAATCGACACAACCCCAGATGGATTCACAAACGGATGAGGTTTTTTAATAACCATATCCCTAGTCGGATTCACAAAAACCAACGGCGGATGACGTGGGTAAGATTCCATCAACCAAATAATCACCGGAATATTATACGTACGATCTAGATAAACCATCGGAACAGTACCTACAGCTTGCAATAGATTCACAGTCCGTCCATCATTATGAGTAAATGAAGCAGTTTTCGGCTGAAGTGAAGGATACATATCGATCAAAGAAAGAAGATGTTGACGGATCAACCATTTCACATCTTCAGCATAAGGAAGTGCAGATGGACCACGCTGAGAGAGAACACTGCTGAGAAATTGCTGAAATTGTTGGGGATTTGGAGGCTCCATTGAAGCAGATTTGATGAAGATGATGAAGAAAAAGGCAATGAATTACTATTATTATTTAAGAGAGAAATAAATTTGAGGTTGCTTCGAGAGATAGTGTAACGCGTACGGCGTGTAAATTGTAGAAAGTTTTATTTGATGAAATAACTGGGAAATTAACCAAAGGGGGAAGAGTGGAAGAGTTGACATATACTCTTTCCGTTTATCCTTAGCAAAAATCACGTTCATTAAAAAATTATATAATTTACTTAATTATTGCTATTTAGTAGGAGTAAATTTCTTTTTCTTTTACTTGTAATAATTCGATAGTATCAATATAATAATGAAATATGAATTATGACTGACTTGATTTTAGAGTTGTAATGGTTATTTATGAGAGATGGCCGAGTGCTCGAGTTGTTCAAGGTGTAGCATTAAAACTGCTATGTAGGTTTTTGTTTGTAAAAGATTTGAATCTCTCTTTCTGTACCTTCACTTAAATCACCACTTATATTCACGACGAGAACCCTTTATTTACCAATTTTACTAACAACAAGAATGTAAATAGCTATAAATACTATTATTTCAACAACTAGACCTACTTCGATCTAAAGATATAGATTCTAAATTTTTAATTATTGTGACGCAATAAATTAAATACTGAAAAGTAATCATGATCATAATCAATACACTAGAAAGACAGAAGTAGGCTGAATCAAATAGATACTTGGTCTATGATGCAAAAATGGGGAAATCTATTTATCTCAATTTCTTAAGATGACTCTTATTTTTTTAAAAAAAATATTTTACTAAAGTGACTTATTTTAGAACAAAAAAAAGTATATTTGAGTTGATTCCTTGACAAAAAGTAACACTTAAAGACGCAATTTATATTGTACAATCACTACAGGAGCACTACACGCAAACAATTTTGTTGAACTTTTTGATTTAATGTTTAATGATCAATTTATATTATACAATACACGTGTCGAGAAACTAGTTACTAATAAAATACACCAAGGAAAAATAAATAACATCCCTTTGACACAAAATTGTTAATGCTGTATGGAAAAAAAATTATCCTCTCCCTCTTCCTCTCCCTCTTCCTGTTCCTCTTCCTCTGCCCATTCCACGACCTCTTCCTCCTCTCCCCCGGCCTCGAGAACCTGACCCCTGAAAACCTGATCTCTCAGGCTTCAGTTTTAAGGACTGGACCCCTCTTCTCTTTTCGGTTCGTGTTTCCTTCTCTCCATCATCTTCCACATACTTCGCTGAGCTCCTGGAAAAGAATGAAACTTCTCTCGAACCTCCGGGACCAACCTTAATATTGTTCATATCATGAGAAGCTCTGCCATTTGACAATCCTGCAACCCTTTCACCTAGTGAAAGAGCATCCTCTTTTGCAAGTGAAATATGGTTTGAGAATGCTTCTGCATGCCTATCATCCTTGACTTCATACATTCTGAAATATTAAATGATAGTGAGACATACAGCTATATTCACATTTTGTATAAACCCATGCAAAAACTTGTCTATGTAAGGAAGTTAAACATGCCCGTTATCACGAGCTAACTTGTTACTTCTTGAACTTCATCACTGGTAGCATGGTGCATAATAAATTAGTCTAAACGCAGTATGAATTAGGAGGGCATTCGTTGATTTCTTACCTCGGAACTCTGGCCTTCTTTCTAGAATTTTTGTCATTTTCTTGTTCATCTTCTGATGATTGTGCATCAGAATCACTAGCCTCCTCACCTTCCATCACAGGCTCAAAATGTTCTTCCACTAAAGATGGTCGTTTTAAGGAAGGCATAGGGTGCAATGCCCGATACTCATGAGAATCTTCTTCAATTTCAAAGTCCTGTAGGAAAACCAAATTACATCAAAAAAGTTGAAGGATGTTGGGATCTGGCAGAAACTTTCTTCTTAAAGAATGTATTTTTTTTAGTAGAAGAGGAGTATGCAAATATAAAAACAATTGCTTAAAAAACATTTATCAGGTACATCTAAATAGTACTTCAGATAAATTCAGGTAACATAGTCTTCATCAATATACTTACCAAAATAGAAGAAAGCTAGATCATCATTATACCAGATAATCAGTTCAAGCAATGTAATTATTTTTCAGCCAAACTATTCTGATGATAATCTGTACTGGTTATTTAAAATCAGGTAAGTGAATCTTAGTAAGTAATATGTATACCTTATTTTCAATGATGCGTTTGAAACGTTCATCTTCAAGAACGTCCATGGTCAGTCCTTTCTTCTTCTTTGATGTCTTCTTCGCATCAACGTCATCAACATCCTCCTTCACATTATCAGCTTCCTCATTCTCAAGAAGTTGTTCAACCAGAGTGCGATTAACTTTGGGAAGCCTCCTCTTAATCTGCAAAGTGATACAGAATATAAAGATAGATATTTTTAAAAAGGTAGAAATTTTCTTTTAAATGAGGTATACATGTAGAATTCTGGTTAAGAAAGAAACCTGTCTAACCCTTTTCATTCAGTTCAAGAAGCACACAACTTTGATTGCAGTGAAAACATAAAAGTAAATTTCACAACAAGAACCATGAGCAAAAACAACTACTGATATGCTTGTAGTGCCTTATAAGTAGACATGTAACAGCCATCTGATCTTGAATCTTGGAACACCATGAAGCACAAAGGATAATCTTTCTAATCTTCTGCTGACACTAACTTAAAGAGTAAAACTTAAAATTCTCTGGCAGCTGGTATTATTTATTCGATGCCAGTTGATTGACATGAATTATCGTGGCAACTTCAAAGATCATAACTAGAGCACAAGAAAATCCCACAGCACCACACAAAGGAATCCTTAGTCCAAACCTGCACTTAACTTGTGTTGCTTACAAAGATGGATGGTGAGTGTGACCAAGTCCTTAGGACTTGTACCTGTCTTAGTTCCCATTAGGAGAATTTCCGCCGATACAAGCAAAAAAACATTTAAAATTTAGTTTGCTAAATTACACAGGACACCTATCAGGTGATCCACAAGTCCTGAATATTAATCTCGTCCCAAATCCAGATGCCACAAAACTTTTGTTTCTTTTTTTCTTCAATTTTAGGGGGAAAATGCTCTTTTTTGGGGGTTCCCCACCCGTGTCCGGAGCCCACATTGGAGCTCCGACTAAATCCGTACCGCGCTCTGCAGGGCCCATTCGGGGGTGGCGCTCCCAACGGGATTTTCTCCATACCCAGGGCTCGAACCCGAGACCTCTGTTAAAGGGTGAAGTACTCCCACCAGTGCACCACAACCCATTTAGGGGAAAATGCTCTTAATATCTCTTCTTTAAAGTAAGAACTCATGAAGCCCATAGAACATAGAAGTTAGTTTCTCTTTTCTTCCCGTCTATACTGAATCCTCCCAATCCCCAACCTCACCCAGCCCCGGCAGCTGTTACGGCTCATGCCGTCTTCGACCTCAAGAACTATCACATCCTAGCAGTGACTTGTTCTCTCATATATCTTCCCTGTGCCAGTTGCTGCATCAACTCATTCCTTTATGTTTATCGTTAGCTCTCAGATTCAGCAATCTTTTCCTCTTTCTTTTTGTTCTTTAAATAAAATATGAAGGGAAGGGATGGAGAACACATGATGGGAATTGAGTCTTCCACCAAGCTCACTAGGTGAGCTATAACCCAATCCTAGAGCCAGCCATCCTCAAGGAAACAAAACTAAAATTGGACATAATCTATAATAACTTAGAGGAAGTTGAGTCAGATTACCTTACATTACCTTTTCTTTCTCAGGGTTTTCCTGGTCAACTAGTGAATGTCTATTTTACTCTGCAGAGTTTTCAAGATTAGTCCAACTTTTAGTTGAATTTAGGTAATTCACGGGATACCTGTCACCTCCCACCAATAACTGGTACCAGGTTTTCAGCTATATGCTTAAGCAAGTGGCCTTGCACCGGCTGTGAAAAGCTACATCTTCTCATGAGTAAATCATATCATTTCAGCTCTAAACAGAGCTGAACTAGGAGTAGTAACGCAAACCTGGTTTCTATTGTACAGAAACTTAAAAACCCTTTTACCAAACTAATGATAAAACCAGACACACACACTGTGCTGCTTCCTATGTTAGTGTTTTCTCTCCCTCATAAGTTAGTTACATGCAAGTTAAATGACAAACGTATATTGATACAAATATTCAGCTTCTGAGACAATCAGACCATAGTTTAAAAAGGAGACTGATCAGTTTTCGTTAACCTCCAACAAGTGCATGGCCTGCAATATAAAAATTATTGACTCGCAAGGAATATCAAACAGGTTAAAGATGCAGTGTCACTAGACCACCATTATATGCATGTGCAGGCACAAGCATAAGCTTTGGCTTTTTATGTCTAACCGCTGGTACAAGTAACACGAAACAATATTCTTATACATTCGTTGTAATCTGTTGTTATTACTGGAAAATCTCCAGAAGGAAACACCCGGCCAAATAATAAATTGAAATGAAGGGACAAATGAATGTGTTTCACTTGATGCTAGTGCAAAAAGTAGTGAATAGAAAAAGATATGGTACATGTGCACTTGCAAAAAAGTATATCCCAGACATTATGGAACTAACCGTGATACGACTATCACGCTCTTTTTCGAATTTTTCCTTCTTCCGCTGCTCAATATACTCGTCATAAGCAAACGGATTTGACGCTGCGTGTGCCTAGAAAAGCAAAGCACAACATGCACATAAGTTCAACCACAAGGCCAATCTTGTAAAGTTAATAGACAAAATTATTCTGATTGTCACCTTTTTATACAGATGATAATCGATGAAGTAACCATGCATATAAGCTCTTAGAAGATTGGTTCCAATCAAATTGGTCAAATTCAACTTTTCCAGATCTTCCTTTGTCAGAAATTTATAATCGTCATAAATAGTTGTTTGGGGTTGCTCCTCAAGCTCTTCCTGCAAATACATCAAATTAGAATCGCCATTTTCTTTGGCATGAGAAGGTACAAAACAAGGAGCACAATCACACCGTTAGGTTTTCAAGGTAAGAACACCACTTTGGCGCAGGTCCCAGAGAAGGTATGAAATATGAAGGTATTTGACTAGAGTCAAGAGCCAACAACATCAATCCACTGCCAGTGAATGCACACAAATCGTTGATTCTCCCACCAGTCGGTTCAATGCTTGTCATGCCTTCTCCCTGTAAGAGTTTCCAGGACCAAAAGTGAAACTTAGATTAAAATTCAGAAATGTAAGCAACTATTCTGGGTGATGTCTATTTAGTTTTCCACCGCCTCGTACGTGAACATTATTACCAGACTAATGCAGATAACTACAAAGATTACTTGTATGATTTCCTGTCGCAGGTCAAAAGGGGTAGAAAAGCAGATAACCTAGATTTCATGGTGCAAAGGTTGTTATACAACATACTTCGTGTCCTTGTCATGACGTAAAACTGTTGTTTCTCGAAATAACCACATAATATATATATTAAACATAACATTCCTTTGATTGTGATGATACACCTAAGAGATCTAATGGTATACCTTCCTTCATTTATTGTTTCACTATTTTCCCAGCACAAAGGTTCTATTATCAGTATCTTATTCTATTTTCGGAAACACTCTACCTCCACGAGGTAGGGTAAGGTTTGCTTACATTCTCCCCTCCCCAGACCCCATTTTTGGGATTACTGAGTGCATTGCATTATCAGCGTCTTCTCAAGTTACATAGCACTAAAACAATTCCGACTCCCAAGGTCAATAATCCGTCCAAAAATCATATCAACCCATTCATAGCTTAAATCTAAAGAAATGTGACCTCTAAAGACCGCTCAAACTTCTAGTGCATCAAAGGAAAGTCATTTGGTCCCAAGAAGAACAAAAATCGCGTCAAGAGAACAATGTCCTCACAATACAAGTAGAACCACTAAAGGGAAACTTGAAGTTTGACAGATTTTGCAGATTAGAACAACTGATAATGATGAATATGCCAAATTAAATGACAACAATTTTCTTAAAAGAATTTAAGCCTTTGTCAAATCCTTCCCATTCTCATTCTTTCTTTTTACACTTTCCTTCTCTTTCCTTTTTTTCCTATATCTGCTAGACACCCTTGCGACTGAATATAAACTCTTGATTCCTTCGGTGAATCAATTCATTAATAACTTCACAAACAGTAAAACACAGCACACAAAAAAGAGGCCAAAGTATAGCGAGTACTGCACTCTTGTTCAAAATATAAATACAATAAACTGAGTAATCTTGTCTCAAATAGCATAATACTAATTAAAATGACAAGTGTCATTAAAGAGGATCAAAGACTTGCATACCGTCTCGGGGTCCCAAACCCTAACAATGTGGCTGTCAGCAGTTATTAACTTTGTTCGTTCAGTGTTGAGCGTTTTATGCCACTTAATGTTTAGTATTGGGCTCCCATACCTATATAATATTGTCAAAATGCAAATAAGAAATAGAGAACAAGAATCACTTTAAATGGTAAAGTTGGCCTAAGTAACTTACATATGATCCTTTATCCGCATAGGTTGAGAAGAACGCAAATCATAAACCAGAACCTGCGCATTATGACATACAGTTAAGCATCTTGATCACAGAAGACACACAATTTATTACGCCTCAGTTCCAGACAAGTTAGGGTCGGCTATATAAATCCTCATTTACAAAGGTTCACCATTTAAAATCATTTTGAGACCAACATTATACACAGTAAAAATAAAACCTTCGCAAGAAGAGATTCAGTTAGAGACACAATGTTAACTTTGATAATGTTGCCAGTATATCAAGAGGAGAGAGGTGATTAGACAGGACTTGGTGTAGTTTTGCAGCTTATTGAGGATATGACCTTAGATAGAAGGTGAGCTGCTAGAGAATGTATTTGAGGAAGAAGAGGTACATGTAATTCGGCACCTAGCCTTGGTGCACCAAACGAAGCACCTAGCCTTGGTGGACTTACTATGGCATTCTTTCCAAAGTTATGGGACTTCATTAAACCAGAGGTAATGGGAGATATCAGCCATTTCCACCAAAAGTGATACATGGTCAAAAATCTTGCACTTGCAATGTCTTTTCCATTGCACTGATTTCCGAAAGTGTGGGCTGTTGAGCTTAGAGACTTCAGACCTATATGTCTCATGGATACACTGCGCAAGATCCTAATTCCTAGCAAAGCTTTTAGAATAAAGGTTGAAGTTGTTAATTCGGAAACTAGTCTTCGCCCTCATCAAGCATCGGACAATCAGTAATGCAGCATTAATTGCCAATGAGGTCCTAGATTGGAGGTCCAAAAGTGGTGAGCCTGGTAACATGTGAAAACTGGATAAAGAGAGGTCTTTTATCAGCTCAATTGGTCTTAGCTATTATCTATCCCTTTTTTTAGAACTGGTAACATGATCTATTATCTATCCTAAGGAAGATGGGGTTTGGGGATAGATAGATAAAGTGGACCAAGTATTGTATCACAGCAGTAAAGTATTCAGTGATTGTTAACCGAGGGCCTGTAATTTATGTAATTAGTGTCAACCAAAATAACAAAATAACAAAAAAAGGACCAAACTCCCAAAATGACAATCAAAAATGATTTTTCCAACAAAAACATGAGATGTAACATTCACTATAATCATCATTAAGTTTGTCAAATTCTCTTAACTGTATTGCCTTCCATTATACCTTTCCGTCACTACTTCCAACAGCCATGAGGTAACCTCCATCTCCCTCGAACTCTATTGCAGTAACCTCCTGTAATTTATGCATATCGTTAGCAATCACTGAAAATATAATGTTTATCCTACTAAGCCAGAAAACTACCTGGTCGCCATCCCCAGCAGGTGCAACAGCATTTATCCTACCAACTGAAGATCTTGCTCTCATGTCAAAGCATTCGAGCGCACCATCCTCCCCTCCACAAGCAACTAGCCCATGGACCTTGCTGAAGTGCAGAAGAAAAGACACCAAAATATTACAGAAGAAACAGCCAGACTGAACGCATAGCAAAGCTAAAAAGAAGGCCAAAAAGATGGGTTTTATTAAAAAAAACAAAAAGGGGAAATGGATTTTAAAACACCAGTAAGGTAAGCAAGTAAAGCTTCTAACCTCCGTGAAACCACATTAAGTGCTGGGGATCGTGTGCTCAGTGAGGAAAGAAAGCGTCCCTGTCAGTTAAATATGACAGCCTCAGTGAACCATACAAGCAAAACATCAACGTGAAAAGTGAAATGTCTTGAATTATCCACATAACAAATCCTTCTTCTTATATTCTGTCCTAAAAAGGTTTTTTTACCTCACATGTTTCAGTTTTCACCATAAATTATGTTTCCTGATTATCGTCTGTGTTATTAAAAGTGAAGAGCGCCAGGAAAAAAAAATCTAAGGTCCGTTGGGCTTTAAGTACGAAGTACAAATAAAGTGTGAGCAAAAAAAGGCGCAAATGGAGATAAAATACAAACATGCATGTTCAGTCCAACACTAATAATAAGGATAAAATACAAACATGCATGTTCAGTCCAACATTAATAATAAGCATGAATAACAAATATATGACCAAAGAGATTGAAAAATAATATGACGATAAAGTAAAATGTCAACTGTTTAGAACGGCCTCTACAGGAAGGGCTCATTAGGAAGAAAAAGTATGACTTAGAGCCTTGATGAAGACATGGAAGCACACATTAAGCGAGCGAAGCACTCAACATGTTTTGCGTTTCGCGGGACATAAGCGCGTTTTTGACAACACTGATTATCATCTGAAATTTTGCTAAATTTTATTCAATTAGTTCTTTTCCTTCAATTAGGACCAAAAAAGATCAATAATGACAATCGAAAAAGTTAACATCTACACAATTATTCATTAGAAAACAACCTCCAAGCATGATGCCATCTACCAATAGCAAGAAGTTGGAAATAGGAACAAATTTTTTTATTCATTGACACACATAGCAGAAATCTAACTTCAATATAGGTTGCACATATTACTCAAGTCTGTTGTAGAGAAACAGACGCCATTACAAGTTCAGTTAACCATTTTGAGAAAGTTATGAATTTTTTTGGTAACCAAAAAAACTTAGTAATTTTGATGAAATATTCGCCACTTCCCTATTAACTGATTGAAATACATGAATGGCTCAATACTTAAACTAATGTGAACTTAGCAAAAACATCTATACATTGAAGAAAGCAAGAGCAAGAGAAAAACCTGCTCTAAATTTATTCTGTACAGATCTGGTGATGAGGCAGCACAAAGCAAATCACAAGACCAGCTATCATATATAATATCCCTTCCCATCCTATATAAACAGGAGAGCATATAAGTGATCTTAAGCTGGCATTTACAGATGATATAGTTCATACAGAAAATAAGCAACAGCGAATTTCAGAAACAGAAAGGAAAGGGCCATGAATTGCCTACTGCAATGCGATATATCACCAGCGGGAGTAAACATTTTACTGTTTGCATTAGCAAGAAGATCTCTAGTGATAATAACACTGGGAATAAACCTTCTTCCAGAACCTAGCAGTATAAACGAGGAGTTTCAGGATTAACTGAATTTCTCTGAAAGAGACGCAATTTATAAGGGCTTTAAATCACTGAAGACCCTTCTTTCTTTGGAGAATCATTACAGATACATTAATAGATTATCTGATTCAGTCCAGTGGAATCTAAGATTTCAAGTGGGCCAGGTTTAGCTGTTGAATAGTATATCTAGAACACTAGAGGGTTCTGCAAGCTTGATAGTAGTGACACATTGAATCCTTAACTCAACCTGTTTCAATTGTGCAAGGTAAGTGCTAGAGGAAACAAACAGTCCTTCTGACAGCTCAATGTTTTGTTGATACTCTTGATAGTTAACATACATTGTTTTCTAAATCTTGCATTTCATCAGTATAGTAAATCGCAGGCAGCATATGGATCAGACATAAGGAGAATACAAATGTAAGTGTGACCTTGGAATCCGCAATTTATAGTGACTCCCATATTTTGCATGGAGGCAAACAGAACGATCAGCACAGAGAAATGCTATTTTTGAGTAGTCATCACCCAAGACCTACAAAAGATATCAAACATGAATTATACATCAGTATAGATTTCCCGCACTAATTAGAGAAGAAATACGCAACAGAGCGGGAAAGCAGACAATACTTGAAAGTTAACAATCTCTGACACCAAATGCCTTTCAAACTTCAATGACAGCTCCCGCAGCTCATACACTTTTACTTGTGGTGGGTAAATACCTGAAAAATTAATATTGTCGTCAACTGATACAAAATACAGAAAATACCAGGCAGCTGAAAGAATCTACTCATCTAATACATGTTCACAAGGTTCTTTTTTAGTTTGTTATAGATTTGTATGCCAGCAGAAAACATAAGGGAAAACTGGTGAAAGAACCAAAATTATTGAATAAGACGGGCCTAAATGGGGGCGACATTAACAGTGATGAACTGGTGATTTATATAGTTGATCCTATCTTGAGGTCGAGGCTTAGTTGTTGCTGTTGTACTCATCTAATGAATGTCTCAGATTAACAGAGGGGCAGAACAATTGCACAACAGTAATTGTATAACAGTAATTGCATACTTCCCCTTTCAAAAAAATATATAAGAAAACTATTTGTTCAGGTTAAACATGGATAAGTCCCAACCAACACAGGAAATAAGATTAATTTCAATGCCTCAACAACCAATAAAATGAACCAATATATTTTTTTATCACATCTGTTCTACATCTAAAAACAATAGTCAGTTCACATAGAAATAACTGCATTTATACAACACAGAAGGATAAATAAGCATGAATATCACATTCAATTAGCAGCAGTGCATAGTGAAGCCTTTCTATAACTCAGAAGTAGTTACTTCTCAACAACCCAGGAGAGATCATTCAACAAAAGCATAATATTTCAAGGAAACAAAAGTTGTCCAGTATATCAATTGATGATGCAAAAGAAAGTATGTCTCAAACTGCAGAAAAACACCTGATGCAATGAGATACTCCCCATCAGGAGTCACTTTAATACGTGTTGTTGCAGTTTCAAATCTCAAATCTTGAATCAGATCCACTCTTTGCATATAACCTGCCAAAAGAGAGAGAATATATCTTTCATAATAACCATAATATCCTACAATACCAAATATGTATAAATGGCAACATGGATCTAGGATTCATATAGCTGGCCCAAACTAGACAAGTTATCCAATTGGATTTTACCCATCCCGTCCATTCATATAGAGGAACTCCTTAGAGATGTTGAGCAACAAACAAATTGTTACACATTGTATCCGGTGTGTTGTGTGATAACAATGTGCCACCAAGACTTCAAAGGAAAGCTTTATAAAGTGGTCGTCAGACCACGACTCTGTTATAACTTATATGGAGCGGGAGTATTGCCAGTCAAGAACCCGCACGTACAGAAGTTGCCAGTAGCGGAAATGAGGATTTTGAAATGGCCGTGTGGGCTTACTGAGAGAGAAGATAAGGAACAAAGATATTCAAGACAACGTGGAGTGACCTCTATGGTGGACAAGATGAGAGAGGTGAGGTTGAGATGATTCAGATTGTGAAGAGGAGATGCTCAGATACCCAGTGAGGAGGTGTAAGAGGTTTGCTATTGTTGGCATAAGGACAGGTAAAGGTGGCCGAAAAAGTATTAGGAGAGGTAATTAGATAGGACATGGCTCAACTGTAGCTTACCGAGGACATGACCCTAAATAGAAGGTCATGGAGGTTGAGGATTAGGGTAGAAGGTTAGTAGATAGTCAAGTGTTGTCTAATTCATGTTAGCAGTATTGTTATTATTAGTCCCCTACTATCTTATTCTTTGATTTTGTTATTTCTATGTTTTTCTTCATTGTTGTATTTCCTTTCTATACTTGATATTGATATGCTTTCCTTGATCCGAGAGTCTATCGGAAACAACCTCTCTACCTTCACAAGGTTGGGGTAAGGTTGTATCTATAGTGTATAGTGTATTTTTTACTACAAAAATTGGAAAGTATACATTCTTTAACATATTGATATAACATGATTTTACCAAATAAGAGCATCAAATTAAATCTACATTAGCATACCGCTCAAAAGGAAAACGAACCAAAAAGGTGAAGAATCAATCATCACAAAGACCATATGATATAAAGACAAGGTATCCAAAAACACATTCATATAATTTACTGCCCAATTGAAAAACAATCTTTATCTATAGTGTATAGTGTATTTTTTACTACAAAAATTGGAAAGTATACATTCTTTAACATATTGATATAACATGATTTTACCAAATAAGAGCATCAAATTAAATCTACATTAGCATACCGCTCAAAAGGAAAACGAACCAAAAAGGTGAAGAATCAATCATCACAAAGACCATATGATATAAAGACAAGGTATCCAAAAACACATTCATATAATTTACTGCCCAATTGAAAAACAATCTTTGGTACAATTCCAGAACTTTTGCTTCAAAGATTGAAACTTTCTTTCCAGACATAACAATGCTGCTATAGTTCACCAAATGTTATTCGAAAAGTAAGAAAATAAGCGAAAGCAGGGGGGTAATGCATACCTGGATCTTTACGAAGAGCTCTGAGCTTCTTCGGAGGAAGCCATGTAGCCACAGAACGGTGTTGGCCAGCAACAGTATACATCTTCACTCCATTTATGGCAGTGGACTTCAAGTTTCCCCCTTGGTACGCCATTGTAATTCAATTGGCAGACAAAGTAATGCCTTTTTCTGGATATAGTGAATCCATGTCAGAACAGTAATTGGGCACCTAATAACTCGACATATAAATTTTTCACAAAAATGACTTTTACTCATTGCTATCAAAACTTCCAGCTATTACAACAGGAATCAAAATAAGAACATATAATAGCTTGTTAAAACAGCCAGGAAGAATATATCAAAAACAGTTGCTAAGCTGGGATTCTAAACAAGTGAATAAATATATAAATGAGTGCTAATTCCACAATTTTCACCTAATAAAGATCAATTTAGCTTCAAACAACTTCCTTGTGTCTTCTTAATAAAAAAAAGTTGATAAGACGCCGTTTTCAAACTTCTAACTAATTGTTTTGAGAATGAAAAGAAGTAGTCGTTCATTGAAATATGAATTGAAAAAGTTAATAAGAAGACTAATGTTACAGTATAAATATAGGCTACCAAAAACTTACGAAGTGTCACCGGAAGCCGGTCGGTTGTGGCAGCCGGCAGCGGCACGATGAAATTGTTTGTTAGAAGCGGCTGGTTCCAATTTGGACAGGGTTTTGGGAAAAGAAAGGAAGAAGAGAGGGGAGGGTTTTAGGAGAAAGTAAATTACAAAAATATCCTTTATGTTTTGATAGGTCTAAATTAGTCCTTTTAATTAAATATATTTTCAGCAATTTTGGTACTTCTATTTTTATTTATTCAATCAAAAAACAAAGCAGTTTTAGTCGATTAAATATTGGGAAATTAACAATTCAGTCCCTATATTGTTATATAATTTTAGTTTTATTTCTGCTATTATTTGATTATGCACACTTAACATTTGATAGGGTTGAAAATAATGTGTAGAAAAATCAAAATTATATTTTATATTATATATCTAAAATATATAGAGTCATAATGATTATTCTAGATATATAAATTGATCTCATTTGCTTGCTCTCTTCTTGGTTCATCAGCAATTCGATCTTCCTCTATTTTTCAATGAATACTAATCAAGATCAAATACGATTATACATTTGAAAAAGTTCAGTAGGTAGATGGCTCTTTAGGGCCACCAAAAATTGTTAATTGTGATCATCAATGGGAAAAGATTGCTAGCTTATTTAGTCGCCGAAGAGAATATTATTTACGTTTATATTACAACGTCCTGTTATAGTTCTTGTATATACAAAATCAATCCTGGACAGATGCAGAAACTCATGATTGCTAGCATCAACATCATCACTAAGTCAAATACCAAGTGCAAATGTTTCTTCTGTATGGAAAAGAGAGTTGCTTGAATTGCGAAAAAAATTCGTATTGTCAGAAGTTAGAATTAATATGTACAGAATACAAGCCTGCAAACGAAGCATAAAAGTAGAGATCAGAACTTAGTATGTCATTAACAGCAAGAAGTAGTGCTAAGTCTACATGACATGCCTAGAAGCATGTAACAAATCCATCTACTGTAAAATAAAGTGCAAAGAAGCTGTAAATTGCAGTTGGATAGAGCGGAACATTAGGCTAGAACTTTGCACTCAAGAGTGTGGCCTAATGGTTAACGAAGTGGGTGAGAACCATGATGTCTCAAGTTTCAAAACCCCTTAAGAAACACAAGGTGATTTCTTCTCAATAATCCGTCCTATCCTTGGAGGACAAAGTTACATATACATGTTAGTTGAGGTATGCGCAAGTTAGTACAGGAACATTTACATGTTGTCCATTTGGCCTGATCTTAGGCATTGACCCACCCTCCATAGACGAACCTTGAGAGGAACCCTTATGTTTTAGCCCGGACACCACGGTTATCAATAACAAAACAAAAAAATTAAGCTGGAACTCTCAAAAAAAATTCCTCCTATAGATGCCATGCCTAGGGTAAGGAAATGCTGAACTTAACAAATGGAAACAACACTCAGATGCTCAATCAGTGTTCAGAGAATATCACAACTCGAAGAAAATGTCAAGGCAAGAAGTTTACACCAAGTTTCAACTACTTCGAACTAACTCAAGTGTGACACACTCTTAAAATTGGACTAATTATTGTTGACATACCAAAGGGGCAACAGTTCTTAAATTCATATAGATTCAAGAGACAGATGTCAAGATACACAAACCAGACATAGTCTAAGCTCTTCCTCTCAGAAACATAATCAATAAAGAATGCCAAAGATGTGCAGGAATCATACATTTACTACAGCATTTACGTGAGGAACTGCATGTCTGTACAATCTGGTTGTGTTGCAAGAGTTATATGAGCGGTTTCAACATATCCATGATAGTGGAAAAAGAGGGGCGTTTCCACGGCTCACTGCAATGGTAGAAGTAATTTTAATAAAACACATCAATACAATCCCAAACTAGCTTGGTAAGAATAGGAGCAACATACTTCACCCAGCAAGCTTCAATAATAGTTGTCACCGGATGATTCAAGTCACGTGGAATTTCAAGCCTCATACCCTTAAAGCCAACAGCTGCTACTACCTACAGTATCAAATATATTACACCATGTAACACATCATGTGCAATGCCAATATCAAATAGACTGTTCAACAATCACAAGACTAGACAGACTGTTCCATTTCGATCTTTCAAATATAAAACTTGACTCAAAGCTAGAATATCCAGCAAAGAAACAGCAATAGATGCGCACACGCCAAAACAAAACAATGGATACAATATAACACTAGTGATGACACAATAAGAGCAACAATCTTTCAGTTATTTCCATTCCATTCCTAACTTTCCGGAAAAATGAAATGGTAGTAACCAAAGCAACTTAACAAAGAGAGTTATATGATGTTCTCCCCCTACTGCAGGTACAGTTTCGACCCAAATTTGTTGCTTTTGCAGTGCTGTGATACAATCTGTGAAGAGATCAACAACATAATAGAACCTAAAGCCATAACAATGGAAAGGAGTATCCCTGTGACTTCTCTATTCACTGCCGCATGGATGATTAGTTCTCTACATAAACCATGTTCTTTTAATGAAGCTTCCAATATAGACCAGTAAAGAAGAGGTACTAACATAAGAGGAATAAAACGACCTTCATGCAATTGCTGACACCAAACTGGAGATTGCCCTTCTCCCTAATAATAGCAATCCCCAGACCAATATATTTTAACATTCCAAGAGAGAGCTTATGGTCCTTTCACTTGATATATTACCCAGACCCCTCAGATTGTATTATTAGGTAACCTTTTATACCTTTCCCATGACTAGAAATACTTCAAAATTACAAAATACTAACCTGTGGTGGGTTCAAATTACTCCAAGGTTGTTGCAACGTTGCCAGCTCCCACAAGATGACACCAAAGCTGTATATATCAGATTTCTCATTTGACGGCTCATCACGGAGAACTTCAGGTGCCATCCATTCTGGCTATTATAATAAATACCAAATCATATTTATTCCTTTTCTTTTAGTAATCACCAATGCCAAATATTGACAAAAGATAAAGCACCAGATGTAGAACTTACAGTCCCGGCAGCTGACTTCGATGACAAAAATGTATTAGCTTTTAATCGAGAAAGACCAAAATCACAGACCTGAAAAAGACATTCAACAGGAGTGGCACATGTCACACCATTTGTAGACAGAATAATTTCAATACACACAAAAATATGTAATGATAACATGAAGTGCTACTGTTAGCGGTAAGCCATTGTCAATTTTGAGCAAGATAACCAGGTTTTGTGAGCGTTCAGTCAGTCAAATCTAAAGTTGGCCATGCTCCATTCTTGTCATCATGAAACACCAAGACAACTAGACATGAGGGGAGCACAAGAGATAATCATATTACATCTATGTATAAAGCTAACCCCAAGGGTAAGGCCTAGTGGTCAATGAAGTGGGTTGAGAACCACAGGGTCTCAAGTTCAAATCCCAGCGGAGACATATTAGGTGATCTCTTTCCACCTGTCCTAGCCTTGGTGGACAGAGTTACCTAGAGGTATTCCGTGACATTAGTCGATGTGTGCACAAGCTGAAGATAATGCATGTCAAAATGTATCTTTTCTTTCTGTTGTTTATATTGTTTGAAATCAGACTAATTTTTTTTTTGAATAAGCTGTAAAGAATTTGAAAGACCACATGCATGGCAGGCATTGAAGACATGCAGATGATGCATATCAAAGTGTATCTCTTTTCTTTCTGTTGTTTGAATTGTTTGAAACCAGACAAACATGTTCCCAGTCAGACCTGGCAAGACAAATTAGATGATCAAGAATTCAGATATTTCACATTTCATCCAACTTAACAAGAAGGAAGAGGATGTGAAGACATACTTCTGAAGATAGAGGACAGAGGTATCATATAAATCTTTTTACAATAGGACAGGAACTGATTGAATAAGACGATAGGAGAGCAGGGGGGGGGGGGGGGACAAGACATTTTATAATTATACATACGCCTATTCTAACCAGCAATCCAGATACCAATGTCTATAAATAATAAGAAACACTATGAACCCAAACATATAGCATGGCATAATGATTTTCCATTTAGAAGGAATCTCCAAGATTATGCTCTGCTTTTTAAAAATTTTGGTCAATTAGAATTTAGTGTGTGTTTGGTATGAAGGCAAATGTTTTTACGAAAAAAATTTCATGAAAACTTATTTTCGGGAAAATAAGTAGTTTTCTTACTTATTTTATGATGTTTGATAAGTAAGCAGAAAATATGATTCCAAGGCAAACAATATGGCAGTGGGGGTGGCGGGGTGTGAGGTGGTAGGAGACAGTCAGCATATGGGGCCACATACAGAATTTGTATTTTCCCTATTCCCACTAGGGAAGTCATTTTTCTGCTGTATAAGGAACTTGTTTTTCTAGAGAAAATGTTCTTTCCAAAATATTTTAACAAGTATAGTTGGAACAACAAAACATTTCCCTAGAGTTCTACATAGATTGCAAATTTTAACTCTTCATCATTTGAGAAATTTGATGTAAGCTATCATGCTACAGAACTTGCTTTATAATCTTCAATATTTTGAAACAACCAAGTCCAGTCTTCACTTAGTTAAAAGATTCTGAAGCTACAATGTCCATTCCCTACCTGTTGAGCCATAAAATGGAAGTTTCGTATGCCACCTTAAATAAACAGAGATTGGCAAGGAAGACGCGTCTCAAACTAGAAAAAAATGTCCCATCAAGGACCCCACAGATTAGAGGACTACTTGGACAGCCCCAGTTTGAGAAGATATCAACTGGAGGCATAGCACTTTTGTGCAGGCTAGAGAGGTTCTCAGTCTCACCTTCACTGTATATTTTTTATCCACCAAAAGATTTGGAGATTTTAAATCTCGGTGAACAACAGGTGGTTTGCGTTTATGAAGATAATTCATCCCCTTTGCCTGCACAAGTTGATAAAAGGCATTAGATACATTAAAAAATAAAATTTGTAAGAGAAAGGGGAGCAGGGAGATACTTATTCATACCACATCGTAAGCCATACACAACCGACGTCTTTCATCCAATACCTCTCTCGCACCAGGTTTATGAAGAAGCCTATATAGGCTACCTCTGAAACACAGATGGAATTTGACCAGTCAGAAAAAACAAAAGTAAAAGCATAACACTTTGTGTGATCATCTAAAGGAAGATCAGGTCACAACCTTGATAAATATTCTGTAACTATTGATAAGTTTGATGGCTCAGTAACAGCACCCATGAAAAGCACTATATTTGGATGTCGCAACCGCTTCATAATTGCAACCTGCACCAATCAGATGGAAACTAATTCAGAAGAATGGGAGGAGAAAAAACAAATGGGAGGTTGAGATCCACTGATCCTCATCTTTATACACCCATCTCTCCTTTTCTCTTTTACGTTCTTTCAGTTCATTAGTGAGGAGAGGAGCCCCAGACCGACCTCTTGCAAAAATTCCTTGTAACGCTCAGCATGAAAATCCTGTTCCATGAGAATTTTCACAGCAACATCCTAGAAAATACAAACTCCATGAGAATGTAATTAGGAAGGAAACCAGTGAAATAGGATCTTTGATAAAAGTCACATCTCTAATTTGACAAAATGAACGCTACCCCACCCACCCCGTAAAGCAATATAATTCTTAAAGGAGGCTTCATAGCTACCATGTTAAGATGTAAAAAAACAAATGCTGAAATCTACTCCTAAAAGTTTAAATGCATTTCAAAAGTGCAAAATAAATAGTTTTATGATGATTGATGGTACTAAAAAAGTATCAAGTAGTTGACTCAGCATCCCTACAATATCTTAACATACATCAGGATCTAGCTGAAAAAACACAACAGAAGCAAAGGATTCTACAGGTGAATACCAATTAGTTGAAATTAGGGGCTCGAATTTTGCACTTTCAGTAGTAGTCTTTTAGGTTTGTCTTTTAGGTTTGGTTAGAAATTTGAATGACAGTGTTCTGCAATTTGGTTAGAAATCTGAATGACAACATAGGGATGAAACTGAGATTTAAATAAACCCTAGTTTACCTTAAAAGCAAACATTAATGAAACTGGTTCAAATGGACATAAAGGATACATAGAGACGAACCCAACTATTTTGGGATTGAGGCATAGTTGATTGAAAATAATTAGAGAGAGATACATGTGGAATATGCTTCAAACACTCGGAACTAAAGGGGAAATTGTCTTACAGAGCCATTCCAGTCAGCACGGTGAACGGTCCCAAAAGACCCTGCAAATACAACAAAACAGTGTAAGCTAAATGAGTTTTGGATGTCATGATATTATTGTATCTTAATATTATTGACATACAGCAAATAAACAGAGCTAACACTTCGAAAGTAGCTAAAACCAGCAGACTGGGATTACCTGCCCCAATTCTCTCCTTCAGAACCAGATCATTCCAGGGAATATCCAGATCTTCTACATCAAGTACAGGTTCTCGGCTTGGTTTAGCAGGAGCAAGTCTCCCTCCTCTCTCAAAGTACCTCTGTTCATTAATGGTATCTGTCCTTGCCTCAGATATTGCAATCAGTTGAGCATCTACATACCTAATTGGAGGGACATTCTTCAAATGAATCAAATCCTTTTCCTGGCTCATTGAGATCGACATATTTGGAGGATGATACAATGCAGGAAGTTGAGAGCCTTTATCACATCTCTTGTTCCATGCATTTATTGGAGGCAAAGGTAACCGTGAAACTTCATCACGATTGCTTGAACTAGGAACTGTACTGCTTTTATCCATGGAACTTCTGTCCGTTTGTCCAGCATCCCCATCAACTGCAGTTCCTGCACCAAAGAAAGAATAATGAAACCCAAAAACAAAACTAATTGATATAAATGTCACCAATAAAACAGAAGGGGATCAATTTGCCTACGAGAGTGGCAATTTATTTGCAAACAAGATAAGGTTGAATATATTTTCCTTGATCTAGAGACACTAGGCTCAAATATAGACTAGCTAAAAGATGAACACTTAAATTATACTAGTTCCTTGTAGCTTCATCGCGGGGAGTTACTGTTATTCAACTTGTTTTAACACATTAGAAGCTCCTCTAGAAAGACATGAAATACTATTATTTAAAAGAAACCTAATATGTATAACACTCAGAAGTAGTATTTTTAAAAATTGTACTGAAATTTGTGTTGACATTTTATCTACAATCTCCTTTGTTCATTCCTAACATATTATTTTCATCCAAGAAGTCAGTAACAAATATCAGGCCTTCTAATCATTAATCAAAAAAGAGAAAAATTCAATAAAAAATAGACGCCAAAGATGATGACAAACCCTCAAAGCTGAGCAGTGCAGGTTTAGACTTTATGGTTAGTACTATACTAAAACAAATGATTAGATACTAGTCTGTTGGAGTAACAGAGTCATCAAAGCCAAAACGATTATGATAGCGTCAAGGTACTTGGACTTCAACCACAAAGCGCAATAAAAGCATGGGTTTGGGCGGAAAACAAAAAAAAATGAAGAAAAGTAAAAACTACAATTTAATAATAAAAAATATATATAAACATAAACTATAATTATCTAGCCAAAGAGAAGATAATTAGATAATTAAATGAATCAAGCATAACGTATGAGATTTTCATGTTACGAAAACTACTTTAAATTTATATTTTACGAGTAAAGATGCAGTTTAAGATATCCACTGCTGGTTTTATAATACAAAATTTCTAATTTCTTATTCCAACTGTCTAATTCTTCCATGAAATTTGGTTAACAATTCATATACCAATTTGGTCAACTATATTTTACTGCCTACTGTGATACCTCTGAAAGATTAGCCCCCCAGTGATGAGGTGTATGCCTTGGTGCCTCCACTTAAGTGCTACCGAAGTTAGGTGAAGTGTCTACCCTGGGCTTCACCAAGTTTCAGGGTTTAAGCAATGTGTAGTACTGGAAAATGAAGAGAGAAGCAGCAAAAAATCTTAATTTTCACTAGAATTTTGTATTGGAGGGATTGGAAACCAATGAATTCGCTGGAGAGATTCAGCTTCGTTATTGTCAAAGAATGCTAAAATGTCTAAGGAGGAGCAACAGTATGAAGGCTGTAAGAGAGAAAGAAGCCTAAGTGCCTGTTTAGCACAAATCCGCTCTATCCAAAAAGATAACATGTGATCCAAGAAAAAAGAAAGGAGTAGTATGATGTCACTATGAGCACCACTCAGTTCAATCCCTTGTTGTGGACCTCAGAAATTTTGATGAACACAGGGGAACTGACTTGAACTTTAAGGAACATTCTTTGACTATAACAAGGCTGAAACCTTTCCAGAGACCTCAGTAATTTTGATAAATACAGGGAAACTGACTTGAACTTTGAGGAACAGGAGTTCTGCGAAATGGCCATTGTAGGCTCCAAAAGGAAACGAAGGAACTTTTACAAAAATAAAAAGGGTTAAAAGATTACTCTCTAGAATCAACAATGTAAGCAAGTTATCATCTTCATTCCTGTTTAATGCTCTTCAGTAAGAAAGCAGGTGACAACTATTGAACTCTGGATTGCAGGTGAACATGGGTAAAATTATTTGTTGGGTATTTATTATTGGAATAAGACTACGAAGCAATTTGAAAGACAGCTATTCCAAATAATAAAGTACCTATATGTACCACCAAAAATTACAGGGATGTTATAAGTTTAAGGTATATAAGTTCAGATATGAGAGAATTTTTCTGGATGTTGAAAAACTGCAAGTGCAACATTTAACCGAATCAATTTTTGTGACCACAAATATCTCTTAATCTCTTACCATATCATGGCAAAGGGCAATCACAACATTCTAAACATGATAAGAGTTCACAACAACCCAGGTGAGCATTGAAAATTTATATGTTTGTGTAGGCAAGTAGCCATCGAAGGATCACCTGTTAAGGGTTTCTTTTTTATTTTTTTTGTTGGGTTGGGAGAGTGTATGTGGGGGGGGGGGGGGGGGTCAATACCTGCTGAAGAATCATCAAAGGCCAGATTAAGTGATAGGCAATCCGAAAAATACTGTTTGGCGAATGACGTGAAATCCATGGCAGGTTCAACTTGTCCAAATCTCGGAAGGCGCAATGGTGAAGAAATTGAGATGGAAGATCGACCATTGAGCAATGAATTTGGTTCAGATAAACATCCGGGATCCCGAATCAAATCAACCACGTATTCCCTGTATGGTGCATTTGCTTTGTGTCAATGCTTATGTACTTCTTTTTCTTAACATAAATATACTTATGTCCTTAAATACAAAGCTATCCAAAAGCACAATAATCATTGGCAGACTCCAAACCAATATATTTGTGTGTGATTATAGAAGTATACCGAGACCTCTCTAGCAGAAGAATTCAACAGATAAAGCAGTCAGTAATTTCTTCACGTTCATCAAAGTTATAGCATTCAGAAAAGCAAAATCCTTCTGTTCATTGCATCAGATTTCTTGTTATTTTTATTTTTAATTTTTCCACTTGATTTCCAGTTCCCTTATTTTTGGGGCTGAGCAGATGAAAAAAAGGATGTTTCTTTGAATTGAAATAGTAAATCTTAAATTAAATGATTAAGACAGCATCTGGTAAAAACAAAGTTAATTTCATGAAGTTGAGATTTCAATCCCAGTGTGCTTTAAATAAACCACCATTCTCACCAAACATCTCAATTGCAAAACCTTAAAATAGAGCATCCAAAAACATGGAGAAACAGCTGTTAAGACAAAGCAGAAATTTAATCTAATTCATTGAAAACTGTGTTAAGGCCTCAAGTAGGTCTGAATTTGAGTTATTCAGATATTAAAACATTAAGTGCATTTGTTTTCATTAAGATTTTAAGCACTTATTGATCTGAATAGGTCTTAATTGGTAAGATCTAGAACATAGTCTTAACATCATTAAGAGGTATTCTTGTGTAAATAATATTCACCATCATTTTATTCACAATCACCAGCCGCCACCAGTAACCACCTCTTCCATCAAAACCATGACCACCATCACCATTACCATCGTCTACCACCGGTCATCTCTGCCATCACAACCACCATTGTTACTAACCACTACTATAAGCTGCTACCACACTCATCATTATAATTAAATCAATTGTCACCACCATACCCATCTCTGTAGACATCGCCACCTCCACCACCACTAGCGGCCAATTTATACTACCAAATAACTCCACCATCACGACTAGCATCGCAACCAAGTACCACCATACATTATTCGGTCACCACCTCAACCGCAACTATTAGCCACTACCACCATTGTGGTCAATCTTTACTACCAACAACCTCCATCATCACAACTAACACCTCTGTCAACTACCACATATATTATCAACGATCACACATTCTTCCATGACCACCACCAACTACTAACATCAACCAACTTCACCATTACAATCACCAACACCACTACCAATCACCGCCATCATGATGGTCACCTAAGTTGCGCCGACTCTTCACTTTGGATGCCGCACCCGTGTCGGATTCTCCAAATACACACTACTTTTGGCGAATCTAACACGCACCCCTCGACATTTTTGAAGAGTCCGAGCAACATAGATGGTCACCACAATACCAACCACCTCCACCGTCAGAACTATTACCACCATCATTGCAAGCCACTACCAACAACTATTACCATCACCACCGCCATCAAATTATCTCCACCATCACTAGCAAGTGTAAGTGTTTCATTTTTTAAATCAAGTAATAATTTTATTTTATTAATTTTTTAATGTTTAATTAATTTTTATTTGATTGTACTTTTATTATGTACATTCAAATGTTGAAAAAATCATACAGTAT
Source organism: Solanum sitiens (assembly GCA_016801875.1). Taxonomy (NCBI): domain Eukaryota; kingdom Viridiplantae; phylum Streptophyta; class Magnoliopsida; order Solanales; family Solanaceae; genus Solanum; species Solanum sitiens. The sequence goes on along the minus strand of JABWTJ010000011.1, from coordinate 1,075,931 downwards.
TCAAATCTTGAGACAACATTTTAATCATCTAGATATGCATTCAGATTCAAACGTCTAGATCTTTATGAAAACAAATCTTTAATTCTATGTTTTGCATGCTTCTACAAAGGAAACTGAACAGAATACAGAACTTCACCATGGTCATTTTACCAGATCCATATAATTTGTACTTCCTATTCTTAACAAAACCAGCTTTACATATTCCAGAGAAAGCATAAATAACTAGTGATGATGTAAATGAAAGTCGACCCCTTCATACAGAAAATGCTATTAGTGATAAATCAAATGGAAGTGACTGTATCATATACAAGACACCAACTACATTTTTTGGCAAATACTATTGACAGCACACTAATTACACATGATGAGTAATATAGGTAGGTAATTTTGAAGATCAAATACCAAGTACATGAGAATAATAGCTAGTCAAACAAAAATTTGCAACACCAATTGCTATACATTAAGACTTCCAATATATTACAGAAATATGTTCTTTGAAAATGATACTTATCTACAAAGGAGTTCAAAAGGTGAATTGAAGTTTCCTTCCCCTTCTGTTCTCAATAGGCAAGTTCTATGATTTCTCTTTAATGCACTTAAAATGGAAACATAGACCATATATTATCTGGATGCACACCTGTCAAGGCCAAACCGAACTAGACATGAGAAAGCATCGGATTCTTTACAATATTTACATCCTCTGGCAATTCGACATGGTAAATCAATGATGTCCGCCAGAACCTACAATCGTCACATTTGAAGTTAATGATAGACATCAAACTGCACAAGCAACCCAGTGAAAGGAATTTCTTGGTGGCATTTCATTTTACTTCAAGGCAGAGTAAATCCAAAATAATTTACATTATTAGTTAAAAAAATTGTGGTTTTCCAATGGTAAACCATTAGTGGGTACGAATATGTCCAAATTAACTTTAGAGGTCAGACTGCTGACCCGCAAAACAGCAAACAGATAATAATTTCAGTGTAACACAGTAACAACATACTTTAAACAGCAATGTGCGATGTCTACAAAGTCCAACAGAAAGGCTACCAATGGGAAACACAAAACATCCTAGACAATCCTTCAGGTCATTACAGCACTCCTTCCAGATAGGAATGAAGTCACCTTCTCCGACAGAAGCTGCGCCTCTTATAAAGGGAATAAAAATTAATCTCTGAAAAAACCAAACAAGAAAATCAAACCCATTGGGGTTTCTCAGAAAAACATTTTTAAAACTTACCCCATGTGATTGCAAACCAACTTTGCAAGCTGATCAACCACTTCTTTTGTGGTTTTGCAACTACGGTACATGCTATGAATTCGATTTTGTAGTTCCTTTAACCTGGGATCACTTCGCCGATCAATCAAAATCACTTCTACTGATGGTACTACAGAGGGATCAACAGCCTTCAAGGATTCAATTGATGGGATACGACCACTTTCTTGCAGATCTGAGCAGACTGTCCAAATATATGGATCCATCCCTTGAATCAAGTAAAATCCATCGGTGACTTTGTCAAAGTACGATAAGCTCCCATTTACCTGGTACAGCGTAAAGATGCAATGAAGAAAATGTCTTTTAGGTATGAAAACCAGGAGTTCTGGGACTGTATAACCAGGCCAACCGAAAATATAGACGAGATATTATAAGAAAATAACATTAGAAACAATAATAAGATATGGCCATTGTCATATTGAAACTTCTATTCATATACAGAAAATAACCTCAATTGATAACCAATATCTCATGCTACAATTTTCTGAAGTATCTAATCCTCTATCCTAAAATGAATTTACTTTCTATTATGGCTTTATCATAAAACTCCATGCACTTACTAGAGGATTATCCCTTTGTCTAATGCTATAATACTACTCCAAAATTATAAAATAAGGTAATGTGGGATCTACTTTCTTCCTTAATTGATAACATGGGATCTACTTTAGTACTAATAAAGGTCTAAACTTGAGAAAGATCAACTTTATCTCTACTTTGAGAACCATTTTGATTGTAAGAACATACAAGTATACAACACTTTGAATGCTCATTTTCTTGTCAGTTAAATGGACATCACTTTTGGGAAGGAGGAGAAATAAATTTCAACTAATTTCATGCAGTTCTAGTATTGATTTTGGATATTATATGGTTGTGTTAGTTGAATGCAATGTATCTTGGAGTCATTTTTACTAATCCAGCAATGACCTGAAGTTTAACAAAGTATTCCAGCGACTACTTCGAACATCCTCTTGAGTATTGGACAATAAGGGGACACTTCTAGGTAGTTGAACTTGGTACCTAATATATTAATACAATGAATTGGAAACAGTGATTGGGCCTTTGTTTTTTTTATAAAGGTACCTTTATATTGACACTGATTGGGCCTTAACTTCACTAAATTTACTGTTTTCTGAGAAAAAACTTAAATACCCTTACTATACAATTACAACCAAATAGGTATGTGTATTAATATTAGTTACATAGGTAACCACTCATCACAGCTTTTCAGAAAGGTCATGTATTTGGGAGCACCACATCCAACAAACGAGTTATGTCATAACGTAAATATGACAGTTACAGGTATGACAGGTAAAGTTGAGCAATAAAGTCCTCATGACTATCATACTTAAGCTGCATATGCGTCAAGAAGTGACGGATTCACATTCAAGTTTATGGGTGCTTGAGCACCCATTACATTTTGAAGCCAACACCATTATTTATTTGGAAAACCTAGTAATTTATATAAATATGTAACTGAGCACCCAGTTTTAGTACGAGGTTCAAATTAGAAAATTTGAGCACCCATAAGTAAGAAATCTGGATCCACCACTGTCGTCAAGTGTACTTAGACAACAGTATAAGTTATACCACAGATACAGTAAATCTCAAATGTCTTCTTTTCCTTCTCAACCAAGAATTAGATTGTTGCCTTAACCTGATTTTGACAGGAAATATTTCACATTGATCATGCAGCTACGTACGGAAAGGCTGAAAATTCCCAATACATTCACTTTGATCACGCAACTACATAAAGAAAGGCTAAAGAATTCCAATACATTAGGGCACAACATAATACAGACATCCTTTGCACAATTGAGTATAGCATTTTTATACTAGTTAAGGACTCGGGCATCCTTGAGAGACCAAAAAACTCAACAAAATCTAAAATCATTCTTTTCATCCTCAACTTCTACATTACTTGACATTTGTCTTGACATTTTCGATAGAAATTAGGATGTCATGACAATACAGAAGATACTCAGTTTTCAATGGTATTGAAAAAAGATCCAGCAGTTAGAACGTTTGTCCCCTTCACCGACATAATCAACTGTCATCTAAGCATGGGAACATCTGCAATCTAAACTAGTTTTCCTTTTTCTATACTTAAGACTCTGATGCTTCTATCTCCGAAACTTGGTGGATAATGGACCCCCTACCTTTCTCCAATAAATACTAGACTTGGTTGACGATTCAAAGTGATAATGTGTACGTAGGACATCTTAAGTTGTACTACATTTACTTGTGACAAAGACATAGAGGCTTAATTTGAACTAATATCTACTATACCTCTATGTCTTATCAAATATGTATTGGTGAAATTGTTCTTACTACAAAACATAACCTGATATGCAAACTTCACACTGTTTTAGCACACAATCTCAAATTGAAATTTAAGAAATGATACATTAACAGTATGCAAATAGAGAAAAACCAATAAAACAGAATATAATACATACCCAGAATCGATGAGACATTGCCTCCACTGATGCAGATGAAGCTGAAGCATGGGATACTGATTCATCTGGCACATAATCCAACAAATTGGGATCATCCGCGCAGGTTGCTTCAGTAGAGATCCTCAGAGCTAACGTTAACTGCAGCTGGTAGCTCTCCTCCGTCTGTTGAGCCCAACTTTTCGACAACGAACCTCCACCGCCTGAATTAGCATTCATATGCCCAAATGAAACTCCAGAAATGGAACTTTCAGCAAAGCTACCCTCACTTGACTGCGACGGTAACACAATCGAGGCTTGAACCGGCGTCGTACCTATTCGGCGATCAATCAAGTTCCAATATAATCCCTCATCACCTCTACTTTTGCTCTTCTCATCTGAATTAAACTCATCGTATGGCGGTTGCTGCTGTAATATTGCATAATTCGAACGTCTAACAGGTATTTCCATGGAGAATTCTAACAATATCAAAGTCAAATTAAACCCTACCAAACTCTGATATTAGCAAATTGCAGCTTGAACTACTTGGTTTATTATCTTTCTAGAAGTCATCCAATTGCCGGAGATGGAGGAAATGGATGGCTTTTTGTCGTCCGGCGATCGGAATATTCCGGTGAATTATGGACCAGATACTAATACTACAGGGACAAATTCAGTTCCCCAACTTCCCCTTTTCAGACTGAAGTTGCTTGAGATCCCAAGTTGCTTTTAGGCCGAATTCCGGTGAAAATTCTTGCTGAAAAAAACATGGGTAACTGTTGTATTTATTTTACTCCAAATCCAAACGTACAGGATTACATTAAATACAGTAATTTATTATTATAATTTAATAATATTATAATATAAAAAAAACACTCTATTCATATTTTTTTTATTCGATTAAAAAAGCTATATATTACTAGTAATGTTTAATTTAATCTATTTAAAATCACAAAATTTTAGAAATGTTTAGACATTCTATCGAGTATTTTTTTTAATCTTATTTGGCCTAAATAATTTTTATAATATCTTTATTAGGAATCAAAAACTTTCAAAAATATTAAATTTGTTGGGGTGATTTGTACTGAAGAATACTTATGTGGTGTTATTAAAATTAGAATCTATTATTTTTGGTTTTAATATTTGGAGGAAAATAATTTTTTTAAATTTAATAACTTTTATTAATGAGAATCTTTTAAAGTTGATTGATATTAATAATAGAAAAGAATTGAAAATTATGAACGATAACAAGTAAGTATCAATAAATTGACGTGATTTTGTGTTATATTTAAATTAATTGTTTTGCAGAGTATTCACAATTTATAGAATTTTTTTTATGATTTCAATGTTACAAGCAAACCAAAAAAAAAACATTTTATAAATGTGACACAAAAATTATTTTAGACGATAAAATTTCATATTAAAATTTAATGTAATATTAATGCGTAAATTATACCGAATTGTCATGATTTCAAATTATAAAGCATGACAAATTGTTATAACTTCATATTATATCAACCTAATTATCTTGTTCAGCATACACCCACCATATGAAATTATCATATATTTCAACTTTTTACTCACGTTTTTCTTTTCTTTTTTTTTAAAAAAATACTATTTTATTTGATTTTTTCTATCTTTTTTATAATTATATTTTGCTCATAATGTTTCTGTTTTTTTTTTAACTTCATCTAATGAATGATACAATATTTTATCATTTGATATAACCTCATTTCAGTTGAGTTATACAAGATTTATCTTCTCGTACAATATTGTTGAAAGTTTTATTTTAAAAAGAAGGACTATATAATTATTAAATGTGTTTGAATTATTGATGTCAACTATATACTTTCTAGATTGAATTGTGCATGCAGGAGCGGACCTAGAGTATGTCGAGGGGGGTCAGGTAAATTTCTTCGGCAAAAAATTACGTTGTATATTTAAGGCATTTTAAAGAATTTTTATGTTTATATCTTGATTTTGAACCTCCTGAATATAAGATTAGAGGTTGACTTAGTGATTTAAGGGCTCAAATCATTATTTTCTTTTTTCTGAATCACTTTAATGAAAATTCTTAATCCGCCATTGAATGCATGATTACTACTTCAATATCATTTTGAAAATATAGTTACTCAGAGTTATGTTTTGAATTAACTATGTACTAGACAAGTTGAATTTTACAAATAGATTTTTTTTTAGGCTTTAAACATGTTTTCTTATACTAAAATTCAAATATATTCACAATAAATCATTTGATAATATCGGCATGATCAATGATCTCATAATAATTTTGTACATTGTGGTATAACAATCAAAAGATATGCCATATATCTAAAAATTTATACATTCAAAATCTTTGATTTTTGATCCTTCTATAAGTTCTAAAATTGTACAAATTCCTAACAATTTTTTTTATATTGTATTCATATACAAACACAACTTCGTTTTTAATATAATAGTATATATTTTTCTCAAATGAGCAGTATTAATATACCAATAATGCATACTTCCTTCGTCCATAATTAGTTGTCATGATTATCTTTTTATAGTCAAACTATAAGATTTTTGATCAATATTTTATGATGTATATTTTCATAAATATGCAAAAAATTGCAACTTATAATACTTTTCGTAAAGTTTTTGAATGTTTATATTTTTGAAAAAAAATTAAATTAATATAATTTAAATTAACTTTAAAAATTAGTTAAATTAACTTTCGAAAAAGGCAACGACAAATAAAAAAATGAAGGAAGGAGTACGAGGGTACCATGGGAAACAATAAATATAGTATATATAATAGCCCCTCTCTCTCTATTCTCCCGCTTGTAAACCTAAAAAATTGCTTCCATTGCTCACTCTCGGCTAAAACCCTAGATTTTTTTCTATCTTCTTCTCAATCAGCAATGGAATTTTGGGGTAAATTATCTCTGTTTCGATCTATTTTTTTTTTTTTCTGTTTATCGTTTGATTGTTTCGATAATCTGTATTGCTCGATAACTGTTTGTTAATATTTTGTTTTGTTTCGTGGTGTCACATGCTGTATTTATTGATTATTTATTTCGCTGTTTCAATTTTCATTGTTTATTATGATTTCGATGTTGATGTGATTCTGATCAAACACGTCTTCGGTATATGATGACTGAATGCCTGAATTTGTACACATGTATGGAAATTTCAACTGCTTGTCAATTTGAGATCAAATTTAAGTCATGTTTCATTTTGTTTTTGTTATTTACTGTTTTGTGATAGCTGTGTTTATTGGAGACAACGTCTCTACCTTCTTAGTTTTTGGTTAAGGTCTGCGTACACTCTAGTTATGTTATTGTTATGATAGCTGTATTTATTGAAAGCAACCTCTCTTTGTGCACAAGGTAGTGATAATGCTGCTCACCATCCCCCGTACCCTATTTGTGTGATTACACTGGGTACATTGTTGTTGTTGTAGTACTGTTTTGTGATAGATTCCCAGACTATGTGTTTTTCAGCATTGGCATGGTAGATATTAGAGAGATAGGGAAATAACTAGAAAATATTTGTGCTGTAGTGCAATGCTGCCTATATATGATTACACTCTGCTTTGGATATGGTTCTATAGTGTTGACAGTTAAAAAATGGCTCTGTAGTGTTTCCAACTGGCCATAGATTCTCTCATCACTCTGTTCTTTGTGTTCATTTTCTTTTCCTCTGTATAGGAGAGTAGAGTAGGGTATTTGATTTAGCTCTTTCAGAATCAGGGATTTACTTGGAACCGCGGAAATGATTTCTCAAGTGTTTGATGTGATAAAGGCTCAATTTCTAATTTCAATATTTGGAGTTACCTTCATATGCTTTACTTTGATGACCACATGTCTTTTGGATAATATTATAGCTCAAGAACCTGTACATCAGAAGTTCTGTTGGGTCTCATATACAATTTGAATGTACTTTTGTGCCTCTACTATTTTGTAATGATTGTATTGTAAAAAATATCATTTCTTTTATGCGTTCTCGGCTGTTGATTCTTCATCCATTGTGTATTAGTGTGTTTGATGCCCACTTTATATTGGAATAATATTTGGCAATTGTTTTAAATTTTCTTACATTTAGGTGCGGAGGTGAAAAGTGGACAACCTTTATCTGTACAGCCTGGAGATGACATGATTTTGCATCTTTCACAGGTGTGTTAAGTTGTCACTTGAATTTGATAGGCAAATATTTGCAATAGCTAAGTACCTTGTAGGCATCTCTTTTTAGTATTTTTATCAATGTATTCTTTTTTTAGGCATCTCTTGGTGAGGTGAAAAAGGATAAAGGATCAGAACCTGTATGCTTGTCTGTAACTATTGATGGCAAGAAGCTTGTTCTTGGCACACTCAGCTCAGATAAGCTGCCTCAACAACAATTTGACCTGGTTTTTGATAGAGACTTTGAACTATCACACAACTGGAAAAATGGTAGCGTCTACTTTTTTGGATACAAGGCTGCCAACCCATTTGAGGAATATCCTTTCTGTTGTTTGTTATCTTCTATCTTTTGTTCAAATGAACTTTGCTATCTTTCTAGCTTCTACTATTCCCTTCCTTTCCATTTAAAAGAGGTAGATTTTTCAAGTTCTTTTTGTTTCCTTGACTACAATTCTGTGTGATACTGAGGAGGATGTAGATGAAGATGAAGATGAAGATGGTAAGTATAAGATTTTCTGTTTGTGCATATTTAAGCTGTGATGAATTAGGCGAAGACTTAATTGATATTTTATTGTGCGCAGAGTCTGATGAGGAAATACCACTCACAATTGCAAACAATGGTACATAAAATTTTATTATATACTTGTGTTTTTGATCTGCCATTTTTTAGTTCTAAAGTATTGCCTACCTGTCTAACAGGAAAGACTGAAGCCAAGGCTAGTGCAAAGGATTCTGCTTCAACTAAGCAGAAGGTGAGGGTTATAGAGTTTAGTAAAGTTGCCAAGGCGGCAGATGGAGATGAGAGCACTGATGAGTCTGCGGATGAAGATGATTCTATGATGGGGGAGGTATTCTTGTCATCTAATTTATGCTCAATGTTTTATAGTATTGTTATAACATATGTTTATCAATAAAAGGTTTTTTAAATGTCTGGGTAAGCACAAAAATCAGTTTGAGTTTGTTACTTCATAAAAAAAAAACAGTTTGAGCTTGTTCAACAATTTCCAACCAAATTGTTTAAATATGTTTTTCAACCTGTGGTACTTGAGTGTTCATCAAGATATGAACTCTTAAAGATTTTTTGGAAGGATATGATTTGCATTTGGTATTCAGAACACAGTTTAGATTTGGTTTTAAAAGAATTGGTCTTGGAAAACAAATTTTTGATGAGAATTTTCTTTTGATAAGGGTGATGCAACACAATTGTTTGTCAAGGATATCACTAAACTCTTTAAGTATTTTAGGGGCTTTTGTCCCGGTAAAAATTAATGGATGAAATCGATTTTTAATATCTTTGCTTACTACTAAACATACTTTTGAGTAGCCAAAACAGATACTATTTGGTTCTAGAAATATAGGCTGAAATGGAACTGTCAAATTGAGTTACCATCATATTTGGGCCATTGTTTTTGGAAGCCGTCAAACTGAATATCAGATTGTTTATGTCTTGAATGTTATGTTGCATGTTGAAAAGGCAGAACCCTGCATCTGAGTTGAGCTAGTTCATCCTCTGGTCCATGTAACTAATCTAGCCTTTTCCTTTAGGGGTTTGAAACATTAACCACAATGCAATGCTTTTGAATAATACAGCTCCCAATGTTTATAGTATTGAGTATTCTCTTTGCAGGATGAAGAAGGTGATAGTGATGAAGATCAGTCTGACGAGAGTGAGGAGGAGACACCAAAGAAGGTAGCTAGTAGTTATTGGTCTTCTCCTTTCTCCTGAATTTCTTGAGCAGGAAGGTGGGCTAACACTACCTGGTTCATTCTTCTTTTTAGGCTGAACCTAGTAGAAAGAGACCTGCAGATTCTGCTGCAAAAACACCTGTTCCCGATAAAAAGACAAAATTCTTAACTCCTCAAAAGACTGGTTAGTTTTTCTACTTGGTTAATGCTTTACCTTAATGTTGATATTGGATATGGATTGTGTAATGTTGAACTGTCTGCTGTTGTCCTTTCAATTTACATAAGAAAATTTGACCACAAACTTGAATAAGTATTAATTATTTGGAATGAGAATCTGATTATAATCTAAAAAGTACATAAAAAAGATGTTAAATGTTAACAAAAGTGACTCATTTTTTCCATATTTACTCAAGTTATTATGTGATCAAGTTTTCTTGTTTCTGTGTGTCTTTTTTTGTGCTGTCTAGATGGTAAGAAAGGTGCTGTTCATGTGGCAACCCCTCACCCCTCAAAACAGGCTGGTAAGACTCCTGGAAACAAGCCAAACCAGACTCCAAAATCTGGCGGATCACTTGCCTGCAAGACATGCAACAGGTAACTTCAATATATCTTTTGATTATTTTAGGAGGCATTAAGTTGTATCCTGGATTCATGTATTTCTCCTTGCAGGACTTTTGGTTCTGAAAATGCTCTGGAATCTCACTCGAAAGCTAAGCACAGCGCTGGAAAGTAAATAGGAGTAGAAACATCTGCCTGGAGATCTGGTTTCGTTTTCTCAAATGTTGGAGGGAATGATAATCAGAAGAGAGTGTTAGCTTTTAGAATATTGTTGGTTGACGCAAATGTAAAGCAAGAGTTACGTTCAGTTTTGCTACTTATTGGTATTCTGTTCGAGAGGAACTATCTCTGGGTACTAGTGAAGGTTTACTTTGATTTCAACTGCTGTGTTGGTTGATATTCCTACTGAAATGAATGGTTATTACCTATTTGGTATTTTGCTATAGGTTTCGCTTTTAAGTTGCTTGATGAGTTCCCTCATTGCAGACCATGCATGTGATGATTGGCTATTTCTTATTTGATTCAGTTTTTTTTCTTTCTTTTTGATATTTGTTGATCCATTATTTCTATGGATGTGGTTTAATGTGCAATCTCTAAGGAGGTGAGATTTTAGGAGAGGTGGAAATAGACCAAAAAGAAAAATCGAGGCGATCAAAATTTTGGTGGGAATCATGAACTTTATAATGTTCATATTATGGCTTGTGCTTTTTTAATGATATCAAAATTTTTGTGGGAATCATGAACTTTATAATGTTCATATTATGGCTTGTGTTTTTTTAATGATCTTTTTTATGGTTATGTTGGTGATGATAGGTGGATTTGGTGATTGGTACCGTCAGATTGTAAAGGTGCACATGACATGATATTTTCATGTTATTTTATTCTGGTTGTTGCCTTCAGGTCTAGCTCACCCTTAGTAGAAGTGAATAAGCGCTCAATGTATTTGGAATAATACTTTTATATATTTGTATTTATATTATATATATAATTATAAATTTATTTAAAAAGAAACAATTGTTTAACAATATTTATATGGTTAGAAAAATATTTATGTAGCTAAACAAAAAGTTCCTAAGTAAGACTTTTCAAATTAATATAAAGATTGTGTTATATTTGACAGATTAAAAAAAGAAATTGGTGTCATAAAACAAAATAGTAATTAAAATATGATGTAGTCCGCTTGTTTATTTTTTTTCTTCATTTGTTAATTTTCATATAGAAAAGAATTATAAAAGTCAAGTCGATAACTTTTTTTAATATCGAGATAAATTCATACATAAAGAAATCTTGTATCTGTATATAAGTAATAACTTTTTTTTTATTATTGTTTGGTATTTCTATGAGACAAACAAGATAAAAGTTTAAGTTCAGAATCATATCATAATTCAAACAATCTGTGGTTAATCATAATATGTGAATCAAATATATAAAAATAATACATGTCTATAATCTTTTGAAGTCTTATCTCTTGTTTCGTCTTTTCATATTAAATAATTATCTTTGCACAATATAAAACATCAGCTGGTTTGCCCGAGAGGTTAAGGGGGAAGACTTAAGATCTTCTGCACATAAGTGCGCATGGGTTCGAACCCCATAGCCAGCAATTTTTTATTTTTTTTGTATATGTGTTTGAATTGACTTATTTTAAGTATATTTTATTTATATTTGTCTAATCCACTAAATGGGTAACTTTCCCCTCAATTAACTTCTCTATATTTTATTTATATTTGTCTGATCTCCAATTTTTTCTCCATTGCGCTTGATTAGACAAGTCAAAGAGGAAGAATCATATTGATTGACTATTTGAACTTTCACGTTGTTGGTAAGAGTTCGATTTCTCACCTTATAATCTACTTACCCATTTTAATAAATTTCACAAGTGAAAATAAATAAATTTGACCATTAAACTATTTTGTCACTTGCAAACCCAACTCGTCCATTTGATTAGTCCCTATCCCCATTGCTTATTATGCGCAAACATTACTAACCAAGATAAATTTCAAGAGGAAAAACACAGCTACATTAAAGAGGCTGTATATGAAACAGCTATGATGCAGCAGCTAATTAGTATTAAATTCAAAATGTTTGCGGGAAACAAAAACTCTAATTTGACACTGTGCAAGAAAGGCATCTGCTGTTAAATTTTATACACATCTCGACAAGTTCCATGCCATTGTTTCATCAACAAAACAAACGTGTTGGTTCCTCCGTCGAACATAACCAACCCTGTTAAACAATAAAATTGTGTCAAAAAGGAGTGCAATGAAAAACATAAATATTCATGATTAAACCATATCTTAAAAGTAATATAGATATTCATAAATTTGTTTCAAGTGGAATAGAAAAATGTTTGGAGAATGGAGAAGACTAACTCGTGGAAAATAATAATTAAAAATGCGAGTAGAGAAATAGAGACTTACGCAAGTCCTGAATTATTCTTACACCAACTTCAATTTTTTGAATATGGGAAATGTTGGACCACTCCGATTGTTGAAGCTTTCTTCTAACTGTGGGCAGCCTTCAATTTTCAGGCTCTGTAATTTGGTGAGGCGTCGCATGATATCTCTGGAGGGTAAATGCTCTAGTTTTTTGCAGTTCCGTAAATATAAATTTTCCAAAGAAACAATGGACAGTTACTAATGCTCAACTTCTCAAGCCTTGGAAACATTCTGAAAGAGTTGGTTTTGGTTCTTGTGGAATCAAACTAAATAGAAGATGAATTAATATGAATATTTGGTAGGAAGATAATTAGTACAAAATACAAGTCAAAAATTGTATCTTGGTAGGTGAAAGTTAGGCAAACCTTAAAATGGTTTGCTATCTTAACCTTGACAATTTTGACACATAGTGATGTCATGGATGACATCAATATGATGAATTTATTCCTATAAATAGGTAGCTCTTAATTCATTTTCAAATCATCCTCTCACTTGCCTTCTCATCTTCTAAGGCATTTGTGTTCTCTCTCTTGTAGTATTTCACTTGTATTCTTTGTAGAGTGAAATAAATATTGGTGCAGTTGTTCTTTGGTGGACGTAGGATCATTTTGATCTGAACCACGTTAAATATTGTTGTTCTTCCTTGTTCTTTAATTTCACGTTTCCGCTAACACATTCTTACTCCAACTTCATCCCCCTTCAACTCAATAAGGCTACACATATCGTACAATACTAGTTCTTTCAATGACGGGAACACTTGGATATTGCTGCTTGATCCATTATTATTAACATCAACACCATAAAATGTAGGTTCGATGCATTCCAATTCAAGGAATCTTATCAGCTCAAGATGCCGAAGGGATTTCAGTTGGCCAAGCGATGGAATTTCTTTGCACCTTTTGCAACCACTTAATTTCAACTTCACCAAATTTGGTAGAAATTCTTTACTGAACCATGAAGGAAATATAGTTCCCAAATAGTCCGCAACTGCTAATGTTTTCAGGTTAGGATGCGGTTGAAGACCATCCAACACATGCTCATCATTGATCTCACAGCCTTCTGGTTCATCATGGGACCATGAATACACCAGCTTGTAGATATTTGGTTTCTCCTGTAAGTATGCTGTTCGAGCCTCTCCTTTATTTCTGACTAATTGTGGACGTTTGATCGTCAATTCACCTCTAAGGTTATTCAAACGACCTAACTCTTCTATTCGATGACCTTTCTCTGAACCTACATAGAAAAACGGTAGCGTTATATCTCCAGCCAAATCATGCATCTTACAATGTGTTATATTGTTGAGCTCGTCTAGCTTAACATCTTGCAGCAAAGAATATTGCAACAAGAGTTGGAAAAAATTGTTCCCAACGTCTTCCATCACAGGGGTCTTTTGACATAGATGAAGAAAGCCTTCTGCCATCCAGAGTTGGATTAGTTGGTCCTTCTCAAACTCAAAATCTTTTGGAAACATGGCAAAGTAAGCAAAACACTTTTTCAGATGTGGAGATGGTAGATAATCATAGCTGAGTTTTAGGATTTTCTTTAAGCTATTTTCCCCATTATCATCTTCACCTGCAACAAGAATTGCCTGCCATTCATGTTTTTCCTTGTTGCATAAGAGGCATCCCAACACACTTGCAGCCAACGGTAGACCTTGACACATTTCAACTATCTTGGTCTCCATGTTCATAATATTTCCTGCGGAACTTCCCCATCAACAAACGCTCTTTGTTTGAAAATGGACCAACAATGATCTTGTAACGTTTCGGAAAAATCATATGTCTAATTAAGAGCCCAGTAAGTTTCTAAGAATACTTAATAGGGGTACATAGGCACCCCAATGCCCAATATTGAGAAATATTGGGCATAGTACAGAAAAATTGGCTAAGGGATATTAGCCAATTTTCTATATATAAACAAGAAAAATACATTTTTGGGTTGCCCTACCCAATCAAAGATTCATTGTTCAAGAAATGTACCTGCAAGGAAGACCCTAAACTAAAAATAAGTACGTTGAATATAGATCCTCAACACAATTCATTAGGTACTAGGCATCCAAGTGTCAAGCCTAGTACCATAGCACATGACCATTTAAAATGATCATGTAAAGTAAGCAGTGCCCAAGGACATGGTGAGGGTCCTTGGGACAATAAGTAAACATTCCCAAATGAACCATAAATAATAGTTAGTTAGAAAAGTACAACCAACCCATGTGCAAGCACATGTGCAAGACATGTGAAGAAGTGGCCAAGGAGGGGACCACCCTAACCGAATTCGGTTAGGGTAGTTAGGGGGGAAAAACGTGCACAAGGGACCCCTTCATGTGGGGACTAACTTCCTAAATAATTATAAACTCTAACCTACTGCCATAAATATCTAACTAACCTAGGACCAAACGAAATAAACTAATTAGTGCACCCGACAACCTAGGACCAAAATCGGGTTGACACTAACCTAGTACTAGTTAAAGAGACAACCTAGTACCTAACCTAGGATGGTCCAAAAGGTTAGTTATGGTCCTAACAACTTAGGGGTAATTTAGTAATTCCCCTAGGTTACCTAATTAATTAATTTGACAAATTAATTAATTAATTTAAAAGGGCTAAAACCGAAACTAAAAAAGAAATTTTCAGATTTCGGTTAAAACAAGAAAAAGACAACCTAGTACCTAACCTAGGATGGTTCAAAGGATTGGTTATGGTCCTAACGAATTAAGGGTACTTTAGTAATTACCTTAGGTCACCTAATTAATTAAATTAGCAATTTAATTAATTAGTTTAAATGATCAAAACGAAATTCTTACACTAACCTAGTACAACTCAAGAAACATCCTAGTACTTAACCTAGGATGGTCCAAAAGGGTTAATTTTGGTTCAAATGACTTAGGGGTACTTTAGTACTTACCCTAGGTCCCTAAATTAATTAAATTAAGGATTTAATTAATAAATATAAAGTCAAAATGTTGACCAAAACCATAGTCAATACCAATTTCCAGATTTGACTAGGTGTTATGTTCTCCTATATTTAGTCAACTTAGGAGGGGCTTTTTGGTAATTGGTTAATTAGTTTATTAAATTAACTTATTAAACCTAAATTTTGTAATTCAAGATCAGTTCTTAAACATAAGAATCACGTTCAAACTCATAGAAAAGGTGACGCAAAAACAACAAGCAACGAACGAAAGAAAAAACAGAAAATTTATCGATTTCTCTAGGGCGATTTCAAGGTTTCTTCAAGGTTTCGTTCAAGGTGGTCTTCGTAGATTAAGTTCTACATAAGGTATGGGTTTCTCTCCTGGAATTCTTTCTCCAAGAGTATTTTCCTTCGAATGATTCACAAGATCTTGAAAACTAGGGTTGTTCCCGTTCTCGTCGAACTCCTTTCCCTAGTATCCTTGTTACGATTTCAATGTTTAATAGGTTAGAAATCATGTTGTTGGTATGTGGTGCTGGCTGATCTTAATGTGTATGGTTTTTGATTAATAATGATTGAATGAACCTATTAATTGGACTTGTTTGATGCTAAGTGTTATTACGTGAATTAAAAGAATGATACTATGTTAACGATATGTCCGAAAATGTTATGTATGAAGATGTTACGGTCTGTTGTGCACGCTTGCTGTTAATATGACGTTATGAAGATGATATATTCATCAAATAATAATATGATGCTGCCCAATATGTTTAAAAACGTTATGCCTAAAGTTATGTTATAAGGTTGGCTAAAAAGATCCCCATGAAATCATAATTTGAGTGATTGTTGGCTTATGCCAATAAAATGGCTAACAATACATTGTCCAAAAGGGATGCATGCAAATGTCTATAATGTTATGATTAATAATTGAATTGTCTAATGAATAAAGGTATAATAATGTAAGCATGAATGAATATAACTTTGGCTTATGCCAACAAAGAAGTTATGAAGCCTATAGCCAATTGCTTATGCCAATACTAATCTTATGCCAATAAATTGGCTGACACTACATTGTCAAACAAGTTGTAGGGAATTGGCTATAATATTATATTAAATAGCTAAAAGATTGGCTAATGTATAATGTATAAAAACTTAAGCATGTTGAACATGAAAATTGGCTTATGACAACAAATATGGTTATGAAATCTATGCCCAATTGTTTATGCCAATAAAATGGCTAACGATACATTGTCTAAAAGTGATGCATGTAAATTGCTATAATATTATGTTAAATGATTAAAAAATTGGCTAATGGTTCATACATATTAAATTAAATATGAACACACTTAAAATTGGCACATGCCAACAAAAATGGTTATGTAGTTTAATATTGAAAGGTTGAGGCCAATACTAATCATATGCCAATCTTATGTAGTTAGAATATCAAATGATAATATAAGCACTTGTAAGCTAATTCAATGAACCCATAACCAAGGGCATGCCACTCATTGGGACAAATCCCAACATGCTCTAAAAGAATGACGTATGAACTCATGAAACACATTGAATGAAGTGCTCATCGTCCATAAACGATGATATGAATCTAATACACTAAAGTAAGTACGTAACGTTAGTTATAACATAATTAAAGGGGTCTAAATTAAGTAAGTGACCAGAATGGGGTGTTAAAGGAAGTGAGACAAGTCTTACTTACACCAAAGCTAATTTGTTAAAAGAATACTCACGAATGAAGGTGTTAGAATGTGTGAGACTAGTCTCATTAACAACTAAGGATGATATGTAAGGACAATTCACATTCATCAATGTAAAGTAAGGATGATATGTAAGGACAATTCACATTCATAAATGTAAAGTAAGGATGATATGTAAGGACAATTCACATTCATCAATGTAAAGTAAGGATGATATGTAAGGACAATTCACATTTCATCAATGTAAAGTAAGGATGACAAGTCATCAAAAGAGTAAATAAGTCTCAATCATACTCTATATGTAAGTGTAAGGACAATTCACACTTAATACTAATGATGAGATGAGAAATCATCTAATGAGCTATGATGTCCTCATGCTAGAAGCCAGCTTCCATGATGTATGAGTTGAATGTAATGGAACTTTATACTGAGCACCGATAGGCTAGCTATGAGCGGTGATGCCTTCCTTCGGGAAGGGCGGAGGTTCACGTAACTCTCATGAGATGAGACTGTCCGGCATGCCGGGTATGGGTCTCCTTATATCTCCTAGTCTTTGAACCTATACTGCCAATATAGGGATCTAGCAGGGTTCATTTCCCTATATACGCTAGCATGTTTTGGTTTCACCTTGGCCAGTGACTCCACCTCTTTTCGGTGTGGGGAAGACACCGGATTTCATGAGCTCACATGATCTATGTCGGTTAAAGTTAAAGTTCCTCAAAGTATGAAAGATAAAGAAATGAACGATACCGAAGGTGTTTGTGCAAGACAATCAGGAGGTGAAATCAGATTCAAGTAATGGCATTAGGTCATTCTTGGTCATTGCACTTCATGATCCCGATGAGAGTCTTAAACTTTATCCTAGGTATGGCTGGTATTTACATTAGCATACGAATGAATAAATGAATAATGTGAAGTACGAATGAACGAATGAAGTAGACTCTGTGTTTGCTAAAGAAGGCCCTCGGGTTGAGGTCCCATATGTTGGGCCCTCACTTGAGATGTCTTAATGCTATATCAACGATTCCAAGGTCTCGTGTATATGAAATGTATAATTATAAAACATGAAAGTAATGAAATCAATGGCATAATCAATAGAGAATGGCTTATGAAATGTAATGAATACTTGATGTAATGAATAACTTGTTGTAAGGATAGTCAAATCGTGTCCAATAAAGTTTACAATAAGTAAAGGGCATAGCCAATAATGAATCCTCATGTTATGAAAATGATAAAGCCAAATAAATTGGCTTATGATGACTTTATATAATTGACAAAAGATGTTAGCCAAATAAAATTGGCTTATAATGACTTCTTTTATTATGAAAATGATCATAGCCAATAATGAGTTCAAATATACTTATCCAAATTGATCAACTAATGTATTTAGCCAATAAAAATTGGTTTATAAAGAATTCATGCCCAAAATAAGCAAGAACATAAGTTTTAATGATATGCCCCAAGAACTATGCACATTATGCAATCAACTAAAGAATGAGTATAGTCAATAACTATTGACTTATAAATATATTCATGCCCCAAATTGTAGTTAAGTCAAATTTCTTAATCTCTTGAATTACTTACTTGATTCGTTGTGGGTATGGGACTACAATGAATCATTGCACTTGTAAGTAAAACATAGGACTAAAGGAGTTATAGAACTACACAACAAGAAGAAGAAAAAGACTGAAAAATAATCTAAGTGTACAAAGAGGAGCTCTCGGCCTAAGAGGATCAAAATCTCAAATCTTCGCTCGAGTTGTTCTAAAATTATGTTGATGATACTAATGTCTTGTAGTCATATAGAAAATGAATTGTGTGCTGTGAATGCATTAAAATACATCATATTCATACCACAATTCACAACTAACGAATTAGGAAAGTCTAATGACTAGACTTTCCAGAAATGGCATGTTGCTTAGGAAGAGCTTTCCTTGATCATGCATAGCTTTATGTGTATGTGTGCATACACCCATAATTAGTACAAGTGGTGTACTAACCCCCTATTATTTACTATTTCTAAGAGTGCAGGTCTGAGGACAGATTGACGACACTTGCAGCGGTTTGGACTTCAGCGTTTCTCCAAACCAATTGGTAGGTCCTCATGATTTCGAGGATACTACAGATTTAGTCTAGCCTTAGTTTTAGACATAGCTAGTTGATGTTTGTCACGACCCAAAATGATCTCGTGAGTGGCACCCACCCTTATCCTACTAGGTGAGCGAACCAACAAATCTAAACTCCAATATTTACCAATAGTTCAACTGTAAATAACAAAAAATAATGCGGAAGACTCAAAATCTCTTTTAAGGTAACTAAGTAAATAAGCTTCTAAGTTTACACTTATCGTCCCCAAAATCTGGAAGTCATCACATCAAGAACATCTATCCTCAAATTACAAAGTCTAAGAATGTTTGAGAAACAAAATAAGTAAGAAAATGGTCCATGTCCGAAATTCAAAGACATCAAGACTTGAAGAAGAGAATCCAGCACGAGCTAAGAATAATAGCTCACCCCGAACTCTGATATGCTGAAGACTGGCTAGAACTGAGGGCGAGTCGAAGACGATGGCACACTTGCTGCACTCCACAAAATAACAAAGAAGAAAATACAAGTAGGGGGTCAGTACAAGGAACACGTACTGAGTAGGTATCATCGGCCAACTCAAAATAGAAAACAATATATACCGAATAATAATATACAGTCAACCACAATACTTAACAGATAGCAAGTAACAATTACATAAACCATTGGCAACAACACCATAATAAGTACACCATCAATCACAACATCAAGCACACCCTTGAGGACTCATGCCTCCACACCATACTCATTTGGGAAAAATAGTTTCTTTAAATTTGAATAAAATAATATAATTCAGGATTCTTTTCATTTAAAAATACCGTGTCGGAACGTGACACTCCGATCCAAAATACTGTGTCGGAACGTGACACTCCGATCCAAAATATACCGTGTCAGAACGTGACACTCCGATCCAAAAATACCGTGTCGGAACGTTACACTCCGATCCAAAAATACCGTGTCGGAACGTGACACTCCGATCCAAAAATACCGTGTCGGAACGTGACACTCCGATCCAAAAATGTATTTAATTTATTTTTACTGTTTTCAAACCATTTTATTTCCACCAAGCCTTCTTTATTCAAGGCATCACTTCAAAAGAGAGTTTTCAAGAATAAAATTCAATAGTCTCAATATTTTAGGCAAAACACAAACCACACAATCATAATATACAACCACAAAATCAAGTAATAGGAGACTTTACAATATCATCCAATACATATCAATCGCTATTTAGAGTTTATCTATCACATAGAAATAAACCATAACCTACCTCCACCGAAGAACCGAAATCAAGCAAGCTACCTCTCCAATGCCTTTGCCTTTCTTATTGCCTAAGAACCCTTTCAATCCGAAGTCCAAAATGCCTGTTCTCCTCTCCCTTTCACGTTTTTCTCTCACTGCTTCCCAGCTGATCAGTTCTTCCCTCTCTCAATTCAAGACTCCCTCCTCTAATAATAATGCAAGACTATACTTATTGTAAAAGTAATCCCCCATTAGTCTAAAGTTACTTTCTTTAATACCCACTAACTCCATTATAAAAGCTAGTCCACTAAATACATAAATAATAGCCCCAAACATCCATTAAAATAATTAGTGGAAGCTGACATCGTGTGGGGTTATGCTGCGTGTGACGGTCCGTCGTGTCTGTGATGGTCCGTCCTGCAGGTCCGTCATGAAGTTCAGAGAGTCGATTTCAGCATGTCAATCTTCAAGAGTTGAAGTGTTTTGGAACGAGACCTCCTCGACGGTCCGTCGTGTCTGTGACGGTCCGTCCTGCAGGTCCGTCACAGAGTTTAGAGAGTCGATTTCAGCACTAAATTTCAGAATTCTAAGTGTTTTGGAACGAGACCTCCTCGACGGTCCGTCGTGTCTGTGACGGTCCGTCCTGCAGGTCTGTCACAGAGTTCAGAGAATCGATTTCAGCACTCAATTTCAGAATTCTAAGACAGTTATTTCCAGAATGAACTCTACTGCTCAAAACAACTAAACAGGTCGTTACAATAGATACCAATTTACCCATCGTTCGCCCTCGAACGATCTAAAGAAGAAAAACAAGGACGAGAACGAGTACCTAAATCTGGGAACAGGTGTGGATATTTTTCTTGCATATCAGCCTCCTTTTCCCAGGTGGACTCTTCAACTGGTCGATTCTTCCATTGAACTTTGATGGATGCAATCTCCCTTGATCTCAACTTGTGAATTTCTCTATCTAGAATGGCAACAGGCTCCTCCTCATAAGACAATTTCTCATCAAGCAGAACCGAATCCCAACGAATGATGTAGTTTCCATCCCCATGGTATCTTTTCAACATAGACACATGAAATACCGGATGCACTTCTGAAAGCCCTGGAGGCAAGGCTAATTCATAAGCCACCTCTCCTACTCGCTTAAGTACTTCAAATGGTCCAATATACCTTGGGCTTAGCTTACCTCTTTTACCAAACCGCATCACCCCTTTCATGGGTGAGACTTTCAGCAAGACCTGTTCACCCTCCATGAACTCCAAGTCTCTAACCTTTCGATCTGCATATTCCTTTTGCCTACTTTGAGCCGCTAAAAGCTTTTCTTGAATAAATTTCACCTTCTCTAATGAATCCCTCAAAAGATCAGTACCCCAAGGTCTAACCTCAAATGCATCAAACCAACCAATGGGAGACCTACATCTCCTCCCATACAATGCTTCGAATGGAGCCATATCAATACTGGAGTGATAGCTATTGTTGTAGGAGAACTCTGCCAAGGGTAAGAAGTTATCCCAATGACCACCAAATTCTATCACACATGTCCGAAGCATATCTTCCAATACTTGAATCGTTCGCTCAGATTGTCCATCTGTCTGAGGGTGAAATGCAGTACTAAGATCCAACTTAGTACCTAACTCAGCATGTAATGTTCGCCAAAACTTAGAAGTAAATTGCGTACCTCTATCTGATATGATCGAAAGTGGAACCCCATGCAATCGAACAACCTCTGAGATATAGATTTTGGCTAACTTCTCTGCATTGTAGGTCACCTTGACTGGAATGAAGTGAGCAGACTTAGTCAATCTGTCCACAATTACCCAAATAGAATCAAACTTACCCAATGTTTTTGGAAGACCAACCACAAAGTCCATTGCAATTCTCTCCCACTTCCATTCAGGAATGGGCATTCTCTGAAGTGTTCCTCCAGGTCTCTGGTGTTCATACTTTACTTGCTGGCAATTTGGACATTTGGCAACAAAATCAACAATGTCGCGCTTCATTCTACTCCACCAAAAGTGTTGCTTTAGGTCACGGTACATCTTGGTTGCACCAGGATGTATAGAATATCCGGAACTATGAGCCTCTGTAAGGATAGTGTGGATCAAATCATCAACACGAGGCACACATACCCTTCTCTTAATCCTCAAGACACCTTCCTCATCAATTATTGCCTCTTTAGACTCTCCTCGCAACACCGTATCCCGAATTCGGCTTAGCTTCTCATCATCAAACTGTTTTCCCTTGATCTTGTCAAGAAAAGAAGATCTTGCCTCCACACTGGCCAAAAATCCTCCTTTCTCTAGTATTTCCAGTCTCATAAGGTCGTTAGCCAAGTTTTGGACTTCTCTAGCCAATGGGCGTCTAGAAACTTGTAAGTGGGCTAAACTACCCATGCTACCTGCTTTTCTACTTAAAGCGTCAGCCACCACATTTGCCTTTCCTGGGTGATACAGAATGGTAATATCATAGTCCTTCAACAGTTCCATCCACCTCCTCTGCCTCAAATTCAAGTCTTTCTGGGTAAAAACATACTGTAGACTACGATGATCTGTGTAGACCTCACACTTGACCCCATATAGATAGTGTCTCCATTGCTTTAATGCAAACACTACCGCAGCCAACTCCAAATCATGGGTCGGATAGTTACGTTCATGCACCTTTAATTGCCTCGAAGCATAAGCAATTACATTCTTCTCTTGCATTAGCACTGCACCCAAACCAGAATAGGATGCATCACAATAAACAATGAAGTTCTTACCCTCTACTGGCAAGGTAAGGATAGGTGCAGTAGTCAGCAAGGTCTTGAGTTTCTGAAAGCTTTCATCACATTCATCCGACCATACAAATGGAACATTCTGCTTAGTCAAGTTCGTCAATTGGGAAGCAATAGAAGAGAATCCCTTGACAAATCGACGGTAGTAGCTGGCTAAACCAACAAAGCTCCTTACTTCTGACACATTAGTAGGTCTTACCCAATTCTTCACTGTTTCAATCTTAGAAGGATCCACCATCACCCCATCCTTAGAAACCACGTGCCCCAAGAAGGACACTGAATCTAGCCAAAACTCACACTTGGAGAATTTGGCATAAAGCTTTTTCTCCCTCAATACTTCCAACACAATTCTCAAGTGCTCCTCATGTTCCTTCTTGCTCTTTGAGTATATCAGTATATCATCAATAAATACAATAACAAAAAGATCCAGATATGGCTTAAAAATCCCGTTCATTAGGCTCATGAAAGCAGCAGGGGCATTCGTAAGCCCAAAAGACATTACTAAGAATTCATAATGCCCATACCTGGTTCGAAAAGCAGTCCTTGGCACATCTGCTGTCCGTATTTTCAATTGATGATAACCGGACCTCAAATCAATTTTAGAGAAGACACAAGCACCTTGTAACTGATCGAACAAATCATCAATGCGAGGAATAGGATACTTGTTCTTAATAGTTACCTTATTCAGCTGCCTGTAGTCTATGCACATCCGAAGACTTCCATCTTTCTTCTTCACAAATAAAACAGGAGCACCCCAAGGGGATGCACTTGGCCTAATAAAACCTTTACCTAACAGCTCCTGAAGTTGGGCCTTTAACTCCCTTAACTCAGCTGGAGCCATTCTATAAGGGGGTATGGAAATGGGTCGAGTACCCGGTNAGCCAAAACTCACACTTGGAGAATTTGGCATAAAGCTTTTTCTCCCTCAATACTTCCAACACAATTCTCAAGTGCTCCTCATGTTCCTTCTTGCTCTTTGAGTATATCAGTATATCATCAATAAATACAATAACAAAAAGATCCAGATATGGCTGAAAAATCCCGTTCATTAGGCTCATGAAAGCAGCAGGGGCATTCGTAAGCCCAAAAGACATTACTAAGAATTCATAATGCCCATACCTGGTTCGAAAAGCAGTCCTTGGCACATCTGCTGTCCGTATTTTCAATTGATGATAACCGGACCTCAAATCAATTTTAGAGAAGACACAAGCACCTTGTAACTGATCGAACAAATCATCAATGCGAGGAATAGGATACTTGTTCTTAATAGTTACCTTATTCAGCTGCCTGTAGTCTATGCACATCCGAAGACTTCCATCTTTCTTCTTCACAAATAAAACAGGAGCACCCCAAGGGGATGCACTTGGCCTAATAAAACCTTTACCTAACAGCTCCTGAAGTTGGGACTTTAACTCCCTTAACTCAGCTGGAGCCATTCTATAAGGGGGTATGGAAATGGGTCGAGTACTCGGCTCCAGATCAATGCAAAAGTCGATATCCCTATCCGGTGGCATACCAGGAAGGTCTGCAGGAAACACATCTAGAAACTCACAGACTATTGAAACCGACTCAATTGTAGGTACTTGGGTAGTATCATCCCTGAGGTGTGCCAAGAAAGCTAAACATCCTTTACTAACCATTCTCTTAGCATGAAGAAAAGAGATAATACGAACTGGGGTAGAAATATAGTCACCCTCCCACACTATTGGGTCTATCCCAGGCTTGGCCAATGTCACAGTTTTAGCATTACAATCTAAGATTGCAAAATTTGGAGAAAGCCAAGTCATACCCAGAATTACATCAATATCAACCATTTCTAGAATGATCAAATCCACGTAAGTGTTACTCCCCACAAAAGTCACAAGGCAAGACCTATACACCTTCTCAACTATCACAGACTCACCCACGGGAGTAGAGACACGAATAGGCATATCAAGTAAATCACAACTTAACTCAAGACCAGCACCAAATGAGGAAGATACATATGAAAAAGTGGATCCAGGATCAAATAATACTGAAGCCATGCAATCACAGACCAAAAGAGTACCTGTGATAACAACATCAGATGTCTCTGCCTCAAACCTCCTGGGGAAAGCATAACAATGAGCCTTATCACCTGTCTGTCCATTGCCCCTACCAAGCTGCGCTGCAGTAGTTCCAACTTGCCCGCCGCTCCTACTGGTTTGGTGACCACCATTACCTTGGCCACTACGTCCTCCAGAATGGCGGCCTCTACCATGACCACCTCTACCTCTAACTATTGGGAGTCTGTAACTCTGTTTTGGACAATATCTCTTAATATATCCAGTCTCTCCACATCCATATCAATTTCTGGAGTCTAGCATAGGTCTCTGTGAAAATGACGAAGTCTGGGGATAACCTCCAAACTCAGAAAAATGTTGACTGGTCTGCGATGGACTCCCAGTTAAAGCCTGCAGTGAAGACTGAATAGGACGGGCTGGGTAACCTCCTGAACTCTGCCCTCTGGAGTAAGAACCTCTAAACTCACCTTCCTTACGGAACTTCTTAAATGTTGACATCATGGTGAAGTTGTCTGGTTTCACCCCCTCTACCTCTATCACAAAATCAACCACTTCCTGAAGGGATTTTGCTACAGCAGCTACTTGTAAGGCTGGGATCTGCAATTCTGACCTCAATCCTTTCACAAAGCGGCGAATCCACTCTTGTGGACTGAAGCAAAGCTGAGTGGCATACCTGGATAGTGCACAAAATTTGGCCTCATAAGCAGCAACGGACATCCTTCCTTGCTCTAGGCTCAGGAACTCATCTCTCCTCCTATCCCTTACAGTCCGGGGTATATACTTCTCCATAAACAGGCAAGAAAATGATGCCCAAGTCATGGGTGGTGCCTGTGCTGATTGACACTCAACATACGACCGCCACCACATTTTGGCATCCCCCTGAAACTGATAGGTCACAAACTCAACACCGAATCGTTCTACTATGTCCATCTTATGTAGCAGCTCATGACAATCAACCAGAAATTCATAGGCGTCCTCAGATTCAGCACCCTTGAAGACTGGAGGTCTCAACTTTAAGAACTTAATGAAAAGTTCATGTTGATCACCTGTCATTATAGACCCTGTGGTCAATCGAGGGAATGTGCCTACTTCCAATGATGTCTCCATGCGGGGAGCCACAGCAGCTGCATGTTGTACTCTCAGAACTGGAGGTGCTGGTGCAGAAAACACTGGAGGTGTCTGGCCCTGATCAGATAACCCGCTAAGATACGCAAGAACCTGATTAATCATCTCTGGGGTAGGCTGGGGTGGTAATTCCTCATCTTGAACCTGCTCATTTTCCCCTTCCTCACCCTCTCTTACTACCTCATCAGTTGGTGGAGGAGTCACTGCCCTATTCCTAGCTGGACCAGGTGCTCGTCCTCTACCTCTAGTGGGCATCCTCCTGCGACCTCTACCACGGCCTCTTGCTACTGCTCCTCTTCGAGCTACAGTCCCAGTGGCTGGCTCAGATGCATCTTGTCTTGCGGGGTTGGTGTTGGCGCAGTCGTTGCTCTAGTTCTAACCATCTGCGAAATAGAGTGAAGATGGTCAGATACCAATTTGTATCACCCAGATACCAATTGGATCCAAGTAATAGCACGAAAGGAAGAAAGAAAGAAAGGAATTTTCCTAAAGTCTTATAGCCTCTCAAAGAAAAGTAAAGGCGTCCCCCTACCGTTCCTTAAGACTCTATTAAACTCGTTCTTGTGTGATGAGACCGACGAACCTAACGCTCTGATACCAACTTTGTCACGACCCAAAACGATCTCGTGAGTGGCACCCACCCTTATCCTACTAGGTGAGCGAACCAACAAATCTAAACTCCAATATTTACCAATAGTTCAACTGTAAATAACAAAATAATGCGGAAGACTCAAAATCTCATTTAAGGTAACTAAGTAAATAAGCTTCTAAGTTTACACTTATCGTCCCCAAAATCTGGAAGTCATCACATCAAGAACATCTATCCTCAAATTACAAAGTCTAAGAATGTTTGAGAAACAAAATAAGTAAGAAAATGGTCCATGTCCGAAATTCAAAGACATCAAGACTTGAAGAAGAGAATCCAGCACGAGCTAAGAATAATAGCTCACCCCGAACTCTGATATGCTGAAGACTGGCTAGAACTGAGGGCGAGTCGAAGACGATGGCACACTTGCTGCACTCCACAAAATAACAAAGAAGAAAATACAAGTAGGGGGTCAGTACAAGGAACACGTACTGAGTAGGTATCATCGGCCAACTCAAAATAGAAAACAATATATACCGAATAATAATATACAGTCAACCACAATACTTAACAGATAGCAAGTAACAATTACATAAACCATTGGCAACAACACCATAATAAGTACACCATCAATCACAACATCAAGCACACCCTTGAGGACTCATGCCTCCACACCATACTCATTTGGTAAAATAGTTTCTTTGAATTTGAGTAAAGTAATATAATTCAAGATTCTTTTCATTTAAAAATACCGTGTCGGAACGTGACACTCCGATCTAAATATATACCGTGTCGGAACGTGACACTCCGATCTAAAATATACCATGTCGGAACGTGAAACTCCGATCCAAAAATACCATGTCGGAATGTGACACTCCGATCCAAAAATACCGTGTCGGAACGTGACACTCCGATCCAAAAATACCGTGTCGGAACGTGACACTCCGATCCAAAAATACCGTGTCGGAATGTGACACTCCGATCCAAAAATGTATTTAATTTATTTAAACTGTTTTCAAACCATTTTATTTCCATCAAGCCTTCCTTATTCAAGGCATCACTTCAAAAGAGTATTTTTCAAGAATAAAATTCAATAGTCTCAATATTTTAGGCAAAACACAAACCACACAATCGTAATATACAACCACAAAATCAAGTAATAGGAGACTTTACAATATCATCCAATACATATCAATCGCTATTTAGAGTTTATCTATCACATATAAATAAACCATAACCTACCTCCACCGAAGAACCGAAATCAAGCAAGCTACCTCTCCAATGCCCTTGCCTTTCTTATTGCCTAAGAACCCTTTCAATCCGAAGTCCAAAATGCCTGTTCTCCTCTCCCTTTCACGTTTTTCTCTCACTGCTTCCCAGCTGATCAGTTCTTCCCTCTCTCAATTAAAGACTCCATCCTCTAATAATAATGCAAGACTATAATTATTGTAAAAGTAATCCCCCATTAGTCTAAAGTTACTTTCTTTAATACCCACTAACTCTATTATAAAAGCTAGTCCACTAAATACATAAATAATAGCCCAAAACATCCATTAAAATAATTAGTGGAAGCTGACATCGTGTGGGGTTACGCTGCGTGTGACGGTCCGTCCTGCAGGTCCGTCACGAAGTTCAGAGAATTGCTCCCAGTGCCCAATTTTCAAGAGTTGAAGTGTTTTGAAACGGAGGATCACGACGGTCCGTCGTGTCTGTGACGGTCCGTCCTGCAGGTCCGTCACAGAGTTCAGAGAGTCGATTTCAGCACTAAATTTCAGAATTCTAAGTGTTTTGGAACGAGACCTCCTCGACGGTCCGTCGTGTCTGTGACGGTCCATCCTGCAGGTCCGTCACAGAGTTCAGAGAGTCGATTTCAGCACTCAATTTCAGAATTCTAAGACAGTTATTTCCAGAATGAACTCTACTGCTCAAAACAACTAAACAGGTCGTTACAAAATGTTTGGATCTTATATATGTTTTCAATGTAAGATTGGGTAATATAATTGTATCTCTTTTTATCACTTTGTATACTAACTGCGTATGTAGAAATTTGTGGTTCTGTGGGTATTTGTTTTTGTGTATTTTGAATAAATGGTTTTATAAATAACTGGTTTAAATTGGTATTTCGTGGTTTTTCACTAACTTTTCTGCTTGTACCTGCAGCTGTATTTAAATAAATATTATGGGTTTTAGGGAGTTTCCCATCGTCTCCTTTTATCTCTGGAATTTTAATGTCTTCCGATCGACATAGCTCCGCATTTTTATAGTCATGCTGCTGACTTATGTTAGCTTTAGACTTCAGGTTATCTTCATTAGTCTTTAGCTTTTGTATCTCATTGTCCATACTGTCCACTTTAGTACAAAGTGTAGTAATGGCTTTGAGTAGCTTTTCAATTATATCTTCTTCTTTGTTCTCAGTCTGAGTAGCTTTGTCTTGATAAGTAGTCTGCAACAACATTCTTATTAGTCTTTATCACTTCAATTGTAAATGTAAAGTTTAATATATTTAATACCAATCTTCTAATTTCTTTCGTTGTTACCGAATCTTGTATTTTTCTGGTTAACCACCATTTTACTTATGTATTATCTGTTCTTACAATAAATTTGTTATATACAATATATGGCTCAAATGCTAATAAACATTTATATACTGAAAATAATTCTTTCCTATTTATTTCCCATTTTATTTTCATATTTGTATATGTGCCTGAATAATATCTGCAATGATATTCTATGTTATTGTCATCATATTTGTATTTTAATACTCCTCCATAACTCTTTTCACTTGCATCAGTTTCTACTATATAAATAAATTTTTATCTTCATCCGAAAAATATAATTTTGGTAATGTTTTACATAATAATTTTATCTTTTGTATTTGTATTTGATCTTTATTATCGAAATGATATTCTACATCCTTTTTTAATTTTTGTTGTAATAATTTTAAATTTTCTGCTAATTTTGGTATATATTCTCTTACTTGGTTAACTAATCCTAAAAAGAATTGTAATTTCTTTTTTGTATCTAATTGTTCATTCGAAGTTATTATTTTTTGTACTATATGCGTTTGCATTTTTATTCCATTTTTGTCTATTTGTATTCCTAGGAATTCTATTTGTTTTTTCATTATTTCTGCTTTCTTTTTACTTAAACTTATTCCTGAGTATTCTATTATATGCATAAATATTTCTAGTAATCTTATATGTTCATCTTGTGTTTTAGAATATAATAGTATATCATCAATATATACTACACAATTTTCTAGTTGTTTAAAATAGTTATCCATAAAATGTTGAAATGTACCTGGTGCATTTTTATATCCAAATGGTAATACATTCCATTCATAAAATCCTTGTGGTACTGTGAATGCTGTAAGTTTTTTAGATTCTTCTTCTAACTTTAAATGATAAAATCCTGACTTACAATCAAATTTACTAAAATAGTTATATCCTTGGATTTGTCTTATCTTTAATATTTTGTTTGGTATTGGGTAATTATATGTTTTAGTTTTTGCATTTAAATTTCTATAATCAATAACCATCCTACTTTTTCCTCTTTTTTATTCACTATATTTATTAACAATAAATGCCGGACTTGTGTGTTTACTATTACTTTCTTGTATATATCCATTTTTTAGTAATTCACTTATATGTATTTTAAATTCATTTAAATCATTAAAATTATATTTTAATGGTTTTGTGTTATTATACTATTTTCATTAATCAGTTCAATTTTAACTTTTGTTTTATGTTTTTCCCATCCTTGTAAAGGATCTTCATTATATAATAATTCTAATTTTTCTTGGATTATTTTTACTTTATTTATAGAAAATATAATTGATTCTATTCTAGAGTCTTCTTCCTTTATATTTTCTAATTTT
Organism: Solanum sitiens; assembly: GCA_016801875.1. Classification (NCBI taxonomy): domain Eukaryota; kingdom Viridiplantae; phylum Streptophyta; class Magnoliopsida; order Solanales; family Solanaceae; genus Solanum; species Solanum sitiens. The sequence continues at coordinate 1,045,019 of JABWTJ010000011.1, read as the reverse complement.
TGTGTAATTTTTTCACTGCCTTTAATCCATTCTGTTGTTTTTCTTCTTTTATTACCTACTCTTTTCGCTCCTATTTTTTGTTTACATGGTGTTGTGAACCACCAATGTGTTTTTGTTATTATGTGTGCATATAATTTATCTAAAAATGGCATTCCTAATAACATATCCTTTGTTGTTAATTCAAAATTATATATTTCTTCTATAATTAATATTTTATCCCATATTTGTATTTTTATATTTTTTGCCTTGTATGTGATCATACTTCCTTCATTATTAAATCCTGTTACTACTATCGGTGTTTTTAATTTTTCCCATTTTTCATCTGGTAAACAATTATATTTACATATATTAGCTTTTGCTCCTGTATCTATCATTGGTGTATAATATCTGTTATAATATCCTTCTATTATTATTTTCGCGAGTATATATATTTTCATTTTTTATATTAAAGTTCTTTTTATTATGACTTTTTTATTTTGATAATTTATTGTTAGTTGTTTATCTTCTATATTATATGGTTTTACTTGTTATAGCCATTTTATTCCTAATGTTATATTTTCATTTCCTTGATATATTTTAAATTTTATTATTATTGGTAAACCTCCAATTATTATTCTTGTTCCGTTGTTTCTTCAATGTTTATTAATACTTTTGGTAATTCTGAACATGAGTGTTCTGTAGTTATTATTTTATCTTCCTTTACTAACTCTCTGGTAATATAATTTTCTTCTTGTCCTGTATTTATTAGTATTAAATATTTTCTTTGCTCCATTATTCCTGCTATATAATAATGATGTGGTTTTATTTCTTCTTCTATTGATTTTTCTGAAATTATATTTATTCTTTTAGAACTCTTTGAAGTACTCATCTTTGATGATATTTGTGGTGTATCATTATTATTTATTCTTTTTGATGTGCTTAATCTTTCTTGTACTATCTCTAAGTCCTCTTCTATATCAATTTCATTATAGCTATATTCATTATTATCTATAACCGTAACTATCTTTTCAAAGGGGTTTTCTATTTTTATTTATTTTATTTTATTTTTTGCTGTTATTTTATGTTTTGTTGTTAAAACATATAGATTCTTACATCTAGCTGTAAATATTTTACTTCCAGGTGCTAGTTCTATTCCTGACATTTTCCAATATAATACTAATGATTTATCTATATTTCTATCATTAATTGCTACTGAGTAATTAGCACTTATTATAAATTTAAATTTTTGGTATATTAAATTACCTTTTACTGCACTTATTATGCTTTTTTCTATGGGTTGTATAATTCTATCATCTGCTAAATATATTTCTATTGGTGTATCTATTCCTTCTCTAAAACATGCTTTTATTAGTATTTCAGTTCCTCCTAAATGTACATATTTAATTGGGTTTTTTTGCATTTATTTCTTGTATTTCTTTATTAATTATTCTCTTATTTATTATTGGTATTTTAGCTTTTCCTTTAGTGTACTTACAATCTATGATATGTTATCTTTGACTTACTACATAATATTCTTCTTTTTGTCTTTTAAACCAATTTTTTATTTTTGGTACTTCTAATATTTTTTCTACACTTAGATCTAATTCTTTTCCTTTTATTTGTTCAAATATACTATTATCAAATATTATTTTTTGTTCTAAAGATTCTTCATCTTGATGTTCTTCTTTATTTATTATTTGTATATCTGCTTCAGTCATTTTTCATATTGTAGAATTCATTATCTGATTCTAATTCTATATCATCATCTATTTCATTTTCTGATATTTCATATATGCTATCTTCACTTTCTAAATCATAATCAACATATTCTATTTGTGTATATTTTTCATTTTCCATAATTATTTCTGATATCTGTTTTTTCTTTGGATTTTTAGGTAATTTACAATCTTTAGCTATATGTCCTAATTTTCCACAATTATAACAAGTACATTCCGTCAATTTTCTTTTTGGTCTAAATGGTCTTTTAGTTTTATAATTTTTTACATAATATCTCTTTCTTGGTTTTTTATATTTATACGTTGATCTATGTTTTTTATAATTTTTATTTCTATTATACTTCTTTTTATAATATCTATCTGTACAACCAAATTGAGGTGCTATTTTATTTTTGCAACATGCTAAGTTTTTTACTAATACTTTTTCCATTTTTATATCTTCCTTATGTTTTTCACATAATTCTGTAAACCATCGTTGTAAGAATTTCATTCTAGCTCCTAAAGTATCTGTTAATTCTGCTTCATTCCAACTTTTTATTATTTTTGAACTAAAAGGTTCTGGTAATTTTGTAAAATATAATTTTCTTATTTCCTTACTTTCTTCCATGTTATATGTTCCTTTATAATAATATTCTCTAAATGCACATGTATATTCATCTATATAACACATATTACATATTGCCAATTTTGCCATTAAATTTCTATGTATAACTTTTTCTTTATTTTGTTCTTCTACTTCTGTTGTCATACTACTAAATTCATTTCTTATAGCTATTTCGTATTTATCTAATATTTCCATAGATGTTGTAGCTGTTTCTCCATTAAATTTTTTATTATTTCTTAAGGTCTTTATACTTTCTTACGATAAATTTTGTAACCATAATTTTACTGTTCCTATAAGTGTTCTTTCTATATATCCTGGTACTTCTGTCATTCCTATTTTATTAACTATTAGTTGTTTTGATATATATCCCATCCATAATTGAATTGTTTTATTTATATCTGCTACACAGTCTAAATCTAAAAAATTGTGTTGATCAGTTGTTGGTTTAGGTGTCCATTTATTTAATCTTTTATCCCATAAAATTTTTTCTCTATCATATTTTTCATAACTATTATTGTAATATGTTAGATTTAGATGTTTTGGATTTTTTACTCCTGATGTACTAGGTTTTTCATTCTTGTCTATATCTCCCGTGTTTATTTCTACGTTTTTTGTATTATCTATATTGTCTAAAAGTTCTGTATATGTTTCGCTTATCTCTGAGTGTTGTTCTTCTAAATCATCATTCATATCATCAATTCTTATTTCTGGTAGATTAAGTAGATTTTCTTCTTTCTCTTCTAATTTTTCTTCTAATTGCAATTTCTCTTTAAATTTATTTATTTCATTTGCTAATTTTCTTTTTTGTTCTTTTTCTTTTTGTTTTATTTCATACATTTCTTTCAACATTGCTAATTCTTTTTCTAGTTCTAAAATTTCTTTATTTTTTACTTCTTCGATTTGTTGTACTTCTTTTTTCGCTTGTTGTTTTATTTTTTCAATTTCCATTTTTCTATCTATTTCTTCATTTTCTTTTGCTATTCTTACCATAGCAGTTAAACTATCTTCTAATTTTACCGTTTCTTTTTCTAACATTAAACTTAAATTATCACCTATTTTCTTATATCTTCTTCCTAGATTAGAAAATATGATCTTTATTTTTAATCCTTCATAGTTTTCAAATATTTTTTCGTCTATTGCATATTCTTCCTTATTCATTTATAAACCATGTTGTAGTTTATATTCTAGCATATTTATTTGTATTTAGCCTTTCTTTGTATTATTATAGATTTCTTACAAACTCCTGCAAATATATTATAATTAAGCCAATTTTCTCTTTGTTGCAATTCATTTCTTTTTGCCATATTATGTTATTAAGTTCTTCTTTATATTCTTTATTCATATTAATTTTAAATATTTTATATATTTATATTCTATTCTTGATATATTATCTATTAATCTTTCTAATTCTTGGTTATCCATTTTGTAATATTCAATTGTTTATATTTTGGATATAATTTAGTTAATTTTTTCTTTAATTTACTTATCTTTCTATTAATGTGGTTCTTTCTTTCTAACCTTGCTCTGATACCATTTTTGGGGGGTGCGGAATTCATCGTAGAATAAGATACATATATTGTAGAGTAAAATATATCTTATCATAAATTTCTTCTGATAATTGTTTTAATCTAATTATTTCATCAAGATTATTTATTATATATTCTATATATAACATATCTTGGGTTCTTTGATACATATATAAATTTTCTTGTATTAAATGATTTGTCAATCTTATATTTTCCATAGTTTCTATCCAATATATTAAATATTCATAGTTTATTTTAATCTGAATCTATTTCTAAATCGTATATATCTATTCTTTCTATTTCTAATTCTTGTAAATCTATTTCATACCATTCTTGATTTAATATATCTTTTAAATCATAATCAAATATTTTTTCCCATATAATTTTTTTTATGTCAACAATTTCTATATCTTTAAGTATATATAAAATCAAAGTTTCATAGCTTTTTATTTCATCATACATAGTAATCATGTTTATGATTTAAGTTGTTGTATTGTATCTTTTGTTCAGCATTTATAGTATGCTTATGATATATCAGTTCAGGGACAGTTTGGGGTCACTTGTGATCCTAGGTCCCGTGTTTACGCTAAGAGGATAGCCTCGTCACGTATCACTTTTCCCATCAATTTACACAAAGATTCATGAATAAAATTGGTAAATCTTAATATTTCTTATTTTTCCTAAGATAAAATGTCTTAAGAAATTATTTTTAAAAAGAACGAAATAAAGACCATTAATTAGTGATAGATACTACTAAAAGTATTAAATTAGATATGGGTTTTGTCGGTAGTCCGTAACTAATTCGTCACTAAAAACCTCCTTGCTAATTCATGAATTTTCATATATTTTTTTTGGCGCTAATCCATAGCTTAAAATAATTAGCATGAAATTTTATTATTCAACTATGAAATTTCGTCCATCTTAATTCCCTATTTTCTAGTAGGCTAATATACACATAGATCAATAGCTCATCAAGGATGAATGACAACTTTAAGATCAATACATACTCGAAAAAAACAAGATGTGGTTAATTTCAACAATAGTCATATAATTATGACTTTCCGCTAAAATCATATAACTATAGAAATTTCATGAAAAAGTAATAAGAAAATGCCTACCTAATTAATTTACACAAATTCATGTTGCCGAAAAATCCAACTTTAATTTTTCACTCTACATAAATAATCTAACTTTTATTGGTTTACTCATTTTTGCTTGTCTACTTGAGACTGTGTTTTCATTATATCATTAGATTGAGTTTAGAGACTGCAATCCAATCTTATAGTTCCAATATAACCATTCTTATGCTACATAAATGTTTAAATTCTAATCCTAAACTTTAGGCATGTTCTTTTTATGATGAATTTATGTTATTTTTATTTAACTTTAATCATCATAGATTGTAACTTATGTGAAAGAGAGAGACATGACATACTAAGAATTGGATCAATAGGCACAGGGGCATGCTTCGTATCGAATCCTCTATTTGACAAATATATTTCTCTAGTCACGTAACCAAGCGATAAAGGGGATTCTCTTGAAGCACGAATTCTACTGTCCATGAATTCTCCTTTTATTTGTAACGAGACTAGAGCGAATCATCTGTTGCACTAGGGACTAGAAAGTCATGTCTCTCTCCTTCACTTAAAACACAACGTATGATGATTCAAGTAAGACAAAAAAATAACTAAACTTAATGAGAAAAAGTAAGAGCCTAAAGTCTAGGATTAGTATTTAAACATTGATGTAACTTGAGAATGATAATATTAATATATGATTCAATTATATTCATGATGTAGGTTCAAGTCCTCATCATTCATATCACGCATAGATCGGTTCCCAATCCATACTCAACAACATTAGTGGTGATTCCTCGTACATTGAGAACAATAGACATGTTTATTTCTATTTTAGTTTTGATGATGACATGTCCCAACAACTCTAGTTAGTTAGAGCCTTTTTCAAACATAAGTTTAGATTTAGCATTTGAGTGATTGTTTAGTATCACTTAACACTTAGAAGCTTATTATATATTAAGATTTGTATTGGGTATTTCTCATCTTTCAGTTATCTGATGATTTAAGTAGTTGCATCGTATCTTTTGCTCAGTATTTATAGTATGCTTATGATATGTCAGTACAAGATTAGTTTGGGGTCACTTGTGATCCTAGGTCCCGTGATTACACCAAGAGGATAGCCTCAGCGCGTGTCACTTTTCCCATCAATACACACAAAGATTCATGAATAAAATTGGTAAATTTTTATATTTCTTGTTTTTACTAAGATAAAATGTCTTACGAAATTATTTTTAGAAAGAAAGAGATAAAGATCATTAATTTAGTGATAGATACCACTAAAAGTATTAAATTTGATATGGGATTTGTCGATAATCCCTAACTAATTCGTCACTAAAAACCTGCTTGCTAATTCATGAATTTTCATATTTTTTTTTGCGGTAATCCATAGCTAAATATAATTAGCATGAAATTTTATTGTTCTACAATTAAATTTCATCCATCTTAATTCCCTATTTTCTAGCAGGCTAATATACAAATAGACCAATACCTCATCAAGTATGAACGACAACTTTAAGATCAATACGTACTCGAAAAAAAACAAAGATGTGGTTAATTTGATCAATAGTCATATAATTATGACTTTCACGCTAAAATCATATAACTATGGAAATTTCATGAAAAAGTAATCAGAAAATGCCTACCTAATTACCTTTCACAAAGTCATGTTGCCGAAAAATTAAACTTTAATTTTTCACTGTACATAAATAATCTAACTTCTTTTGTTTACTCGTTTTTGCTTGTCTACATGAGACTGTGTTTTTATTATATCATTAGATTGAGCCTAGATACTGCAATACAATCTTATAGTTCCATTATTACCATTTTTAAGCTACGTCAATACTAATCCTAAACTTTAGGCTCTACAATTTACATTTCTTTTTATCATACATTTAAGTTATTTTTATGTGAATTAAATCAACATGGACTGTGACTTATGTGAAGAGAGAGACATGACATACTAGGAATTGGATCAATTGGATCAGGGGCATACCCTCGTATCCGCTGCAAGAGAATCCCCTCTTTGACACATATATTGCTCTAGTCTTGTAACCAAGCAAAAAAGGGGACTCTCTTGAAGAATGGGATTCTTCTGTCCATGAATCCACCTTTGATTTGTTACGGGACTAGAGCGAATCTTTCTTGCACTAGGGTCTAATATATGTTTGTGAAAGAGTGTATTCTCTTGCTTCGGATATGGGGCATGCCCTTGAGCCTATTGATTCAATTCCTAGAAAGTCATGTCTCTCTGCTTCACATAAAACACAACCTATGATGATTCAAGTCGGAGAAGAATAACTAAACATTGTGATAAAAAGAGCATGTAAGGTGTAGAGCCTGATATCTACGATTAGTATTTAAACATTGATGTAGGTTAAGAATGATTATATTAATAAAGATTGAATTGTAGTCTAATCTCAATCTAACAAAAGAAAGCATAACTATATAATGAAAACACCATCTCAAGTAGAAAGCAGAAAAGAGTAAACATGGTGTTATATTATTTTTATACATAATAATATTCTATAATATTTTCATGATACTCCTTATATTCCACATTAAGTGTAATTTATAAGGCAAAATATACCTATTAAGAAAAATTCAGAAAACTTAGAAAAGAATGAGTAGGAAATAGGCGACCAAAACCCTTCGAAGAACGCAACACGTTTTCTTCCATTCCAGCCCCATAATTGAAGGATTTTTTCGTAGATTTCATCACCAGGTATGTGGATTTAACTAGTGGGTTCCTGTCACCGATTAGGTCCCTAGAATTCAGTCAGATTTTTGATTCATGTATCTTGCTTAAACCTATACTTTGTAAAACCTTAGATATTAGCTGCGATTTAGTTATTAGAGTATTCCTTATTAGATTATCTTGTTTTTATTGAATCTTTGCTTACTTCTTTGATGAAACTCTGAATCCTAGTTGTGTAGATTCTTTTAGTTCATAAATGACACATGCTAGGACAGTTAAACAATTATACATGCATCATTTTTCAAATGTTACATTATCAGTTTATCATTGTTATACTCTCAGATTTGCATGTTAGTATTTTGAGCTATTCAATATTTCAAGTATGTGTGTTAGATATACATATTCAGTTTGGAGTATGCTTAGAACCGAGTGGACCAGGTTTTAGTGTACCCTCATAGTCCAAGAACTACGTACCCCGTAGGTTAAGTCCCCTCTATGGGAATTTGTTTTAGTGATCACGCCATACACGCCTTTATACCCCAGGCAAGGTATATCGGTTCCTTCAATGTGGTGTATGCATTAGACATCAAACATAGCTCATGTGGTGGTTATGTCGGTTATTAATGGCTCACATAGTTAGACTCTAATGTATTTGACCAGGTTTTCAGTTATACTTCAATATTCAGCCTCATCATATTCCTCTTGCAATGATTCATGCGTAATCCTTATTGAATGGTTTTTCCTAATTTCAAATCAAAAGTACTAAAAAGAAAATTTTGAACATACACACATAAAATGTAATGAAGGGAATGGTTGCCTTGGTGTAGTTTGAATCAAAGGATTTTTCATGGAAAAAGTGAAATTAGGATAACTGTTAGCCCCTATATCAATTTGTTGTAGATCAATCCATTCTTTTGGTATTGTAGTTGTTAGATGGATAAATTGAGCTGGTTGGATGGGATGTAAGTACTTATTGGTTACATCTGGTTTTCCTGGTGAGCAGTTTGAAAATCTAAAGAGAAAATTATGATAAACCATTAAAACTAGTCATGTCAGGAGCAAAAAGTTTATCAAAAGAATTCCAAACATCATTTGAAGAAGTCTCCAAGGATAACTTAGGAGCTACAACACTGTCAGGTTTATTAATCTTACAACCTCTTAAAACCGCACATATATACCAATCATGATCTCCCATTTTAAATCAATATAAAATGATATATACTTAAAGGTAAAAAAATAAAAATGAGCTTATAAGAGAAACTAATAATGTTTTCTCCTAAATTAGAGAGAGAAAAAATGATCCAAAGAGAGGGTTTCCTAATGGAGGAAGCAGATGATCAAATAAACGTTTAGTGGGTATGACATTATAACTCAAAGGTTGAAATGAAGAAAAGTTAACCAATTTCGAAATATATTGAGAAAATTAAAGGGCTATCTACCTACCCCGGTGCATCCATATTTACTTTACAGTTAATGCACAATAAATAATTTTTTCTATTTTAGAATGAGTGGGAATAGAAACAAAAGATATGTGAAAGATTATATTTTGTATTTTGTTTATGATCATACATCTCAAATCATATTGTAACAACTCGAGAGCACCCCCTAGTCGTAACATGGCGTATTTAATCTCAAAGAGATCTTATACAAGCCCTTAGCATTCATTCATCACATATGCATTAGGGATTTGGGGGTAAAGTCAATATAAGGAGATCTATATTGAGCATTCTTTTTCTCTTATACACTTATATATGAACAATATAGGAGAAGAAAGTTCTCTCACATAGAAGGATTCTAGGTTGACCTAATAACCTAAAATGAATCGAAGAAAGTTATACTAGAATAGCTTGATGTTGAGACTTCTGTTTCCTTCATGTAAAGCTTGGCATATTAAAATAAGAACAAGGTTAGAAGCTTGAGATGGCAAGTCTCATGGTATCTTAAGACAGTAAATCTCATAGTAGCTTGAGATAGTAAATCTCACGGAAGCTTGGGGATGATGATTCCCATGGTAGCTTGGGATTGAGGAATGAAACTATCATCAAGATAGCTTGAATTAGCATGATTAGATTGCCTTATAATAACTTGACTGGTTACGCCAAAAACATTTCATGCTAGCTTTAGGATAGATGACTTATACTCTCCTAATGGTAGCTTGGCTTGCACACAAGATGCAATTCATAGAATAAGTTGAGCTAGATTACTCATGAAAGCTTGGGTTTGAGGATTTATACTCCCCTATGGATAGACTACATCTTTATGAGTGGGTGCATGGTGGCTAGGTGGGCATACTTACAACCTTCCTATGATAGCTTTGATCGCATGATATGATGTTTCATGGTAATTAGGTCTATTATGATATTATGCTATTCTTGATAGACTAGTATGAAAGATAGTTAACATTGATTAAGATAGACTATATGAGTATTTAGTGTGAATGGTAGAATGGGATGTCATTCATACATGACACAGGTATGACCTGAAGCTACTTATAAAATGTCCTCTTATGAAGTATGCTTACCTTGGGTAGTGACTATAGTTGCCTTCCATGTTAAGATTGACTTAAGGTGATAGTTGTTTGTCAAATATGAAAGTAGGTCCTTAGTGACACTTTAAAGGGGTACACGTGAATAGGGTGACTTCATGATATGCTTCGTATGTGAGATAGAACGGAATGCCCCACATGCCTTGCACAAGTGTGCCTTGAGGTGTCCCAGGGGTATAGTGCTCTACTTAAGTATGAAGGTGGGATATGACCAAGAATGACCAAGGATATGTACTTAGCTTAGTTAGTATTATGGGATACTAGCTTAGCCTTGCACACGTATACTTGGAGGTGGCTTGGAGTCACTTGAGTATAAAAGACAAATGGTTGAAGTATGATATTATGATTATGTCTTATGTTGACTTGTGATGATATGATGCTTATGTTATTACCTCTTATGCTTATATCTTATGTTGTTTAACCATTTGAGATGCTCTTGTATTGTTATGTTAGCTTCCATACTTAGTAACGTACTAAAGCATATTGCCTACATTCTAACCAAATGTAGGGTTGGATTTTTGAGTTGCTATTTGAGGCTAGAGTTTCAAGAATTTAGAAGATTGAAGATCTTTGTGAGTCCTGATAGCTTCGAGGAAAATATCCATTTAAGTTTATGCCATTTACTTTTATGTTTTAGACTTTATGTGGGCTGCGTCCCATGACTTTTATTCATGTCATTCATAGATGTTTTAAGACAATAATGTTAGAAAGACTTCCTCTTTTATGAAATACTTTTTGAGTTATGTTTTAAAGAATGTTTTAAATTCTTCCACATTTTCTAATGACTATGTGATTAATGAATGCTAAGGGCTTGTATAAGATCTCTTCGAGATCTAATACGCCATGTTACGACTAGGGGGTGCTCTCGACTCATTACAATATGATATGAGATGTATGATATGAAACAAAAGGTACACATTATAATATTTGACTTCTCTTTTGTTGCTAACCCACTCACTCTAAAATAGAAAAAAATATTTATTGTGCATAAACAATTAAGTAAATGTGGATGCGCCGGGTAGGTAGATAGACATTTAATTTTCTCTATACATTTTCGATATTAGTTCACTTTTCTTCATCTCACCCTTTTAGTTATAATGTCATACCCACTAAACGTTTCTGTGATCATCTACTTCCTCCATTAGAAAACCCCCTCTTTGGATCATTTTTTTCTCTCTCAAGTTTAGCGGAAAAAATCATTAGTTTCTCTTATCAGCTCATTTTTTATTTTTTACATTTAACTAGATATCATTTCATATATATTTAAAGTGGGTGATGATGACTGGGATATAGTTGCGGTCGTAAGAAGTTAAAATATTAGTAAACCTGACAATGTTGTAGCTTCTAAGTTATACTTGGAGAATTATTTAAATGTGTTTGGAATTATTTTGATAACTTTTTTGCTCCTGACCTGACTAATTTTAATGGTTTATTTAAAATTTTCTCTTTAAATTTTCCAACTGCTCACTAGGAAAAACCAGATGATCAAGTCATAATCATGAACCAAAATGGTAATCAATAGTTGTAATTACATTCCATTCAACCAACTCAATTTGTCCAACAACCCTCTTTTGCTCCATCACTAACAACAGTAGTGTGTGTTCCACCAACAACTGCAACACCAAAAGAATGGGTTAATCTACAACAACTCGATATAGGGGCTAACAATTATTCTATATTTCACTTTTTTCATGGAGACTCTTTTCATTCAAACTAGAACAAGGTAACCATTCAATTTGTTACATTTTATGTGTATATATTTAAAATTTTAATTTTAGTACTTCCGATTTGAAAGTAGGAAAAATCATTCAGTAAGGATTACCCATGAATTATTGCATATGAATCAAAATTTTGATTTTAGTAATTTTGATTTGAAGGAGGAAAAATCATGGTTCTTTGAGACATATATTGCTACAATCCCGTAACCAAGTGAAAAAGGGGATTCTCTTGAAGCATAGATTCTTCTACCCATGAATCCTTCTTTGCTTTGTTACGGGACTAGAGCAAATCGTCTCTTGCGCTATGTTCTAATATATGTGTCAAAGAGTGTATTATCTTGCAACGGATACGGGGCATGCCCTTGAGCCTATTGATTCAATTTCTAGAAAGTCCTATCTCTCTCCTTTACATAAACACAACCTATGATGATTCAAGTTAGACAAAAATAACTAAACTTCATGATAAAAAGAACATGTGCGTTGTAGAGCCTAAAGTCTAGGATTAGTATTTAAACATTAATGTAGCTTAAGAATGATTAATTAATATCAGATTAAATTGTAGTAGAATCTCAATCTAACTAAAAAATCATGACTATATAATGAAAAACACCGTCTCAATTAGTAGAAAAGAACAAAGTGTAAACATGGAGTTATATTATTTTGTCAAAAGGGTCTAGTGAACCCTTGTACTTGTGTGAGTTTGTATTGTGAACCCTTCTACTTATACATTTGTCATCTGGACCTCTGAACCCATCTACACTCAACATTTTAAAAATGATTTCTGACTTGGCTTTCTATGTGGCAGCTATAACCAAGGGTCCTGTCATACATATAAATGAGGAGCGTGAAATGTGGTTAAAAGGGTCTAATAGACACATTAGGGTTTTATAAAGTCATGTTCTTTCCCATTCACATTTAACACCATTATTGAAAAATTTGAGCTTTTTCTTGCCTCTTTTTCGATCTTCTTTCTCCTAATTTCTTGTCCATTTTTTTCATCATTTTACTCCTTTTTTATTTCTATGCATTTCAAGTTAATTGTTTGCTTCATTTTGTGGTTGATCCTATTGTAGTTTTCTACATCATCACGAAAGTTGCTTTTCTTAGAATCCTATAATATAGTAAAAGTGATGAAACATGTAATTGAAAGCATAAAAATAGAATCCCCAAAAAATTTCAAGAAAATCAGTATAATCAACTAAAACCCTAAAAATTAAACAAAGACATAAATAGAAGATGAAATCTAGATTAAACAACATACAAATACGATAATAAGTCAAAATATTTAATACATAAAATCAAATAAAATCAACAAAAATACTCAAACAATTTTGTGGAAATGAAGAAAAAAATGAAAAAGAAAAAATGTAGGTATATATAGCCTCACATAGATAGATGTCTAGGATGACGTTGACACACTGTGCTTTTTCGATTTGGATGAAAAGAAATACGAATTCCTTCATTGCTGCTGGTGTTTTTTCTTCAATGAAAAGAGTAGAAAACGTTGGGAAAAAAAGTCTAAGGAAGATGAAAGAGAAATGAAATAAGATTGTGGGGAAAGTGGTGGGTTTGGTGGCAAAAGGTAAATAAAAATCTGAAATGTATTAATTCAATATAATAAAAATGTCAAGATGACATAAAGTGGTATCTATACACGTGTCATTTTATAATTATTTTTAAAATTGCGTGTCACACGTTTGTGGTAAACACACAATTAAAGGGTAAAAAGCTTCTTAATATGTTGAGTTTAGTTGGGTTTAGGGGTTCAGATGACAAATGAGTAAGTAGAAGTGTTCACAATACAAACTCATACAAGTACAAGGGTCCAGTAGACCATTTTGCCTATTATTTTTACATATAATATTATTCTATAATCTTTTCATGATACTCCTTATATTCCATATTAAGTGTAATTCTTAAGGCAAAACACACCTATTAAGAAAAATATTTAAAAACATAGGGTAAATCATAATTTCAACTATTACCCTTTTTAAAATTATAAATATAAGGGAAAATAATGCACAAGTACCCCCCTAGACTATGACCGAAATCTCAGAGACACACCTTAACTAAACTAAGGTCCTATTACCCCCCTGAACTTTTTTTTGTAATTTTGTACACCTTTTGGGATTACGTGGCATCCAAATATCTCCCACGCGACTCAATTGTGTGGATTCACGGAGTGTGCCACGTGAGACAAAAGGTGCACAAAATTCCAAAAAAATAAGTTCATGGGGGTAATAAGACCTTAGTTAAGTTAAAGTGTATCTCTAAAATTTCGGTCATAGTTCAAGGGATACTTGTGTCCCTAAATATAATTTGTAAGTGTTGAATTGATCTACTAGAAGATAGAAAACATCAATATAGGAAAAGGCACACATGGAAAAAATTTCAAACACCTATCTAGAACTTTGGAAAATTCAACTATTTTTTTACAATGAATAAAGCTTCAAAATTTCATTTAATGTGGAATAGAATGAGTACGTTTCACACACCTTCTATACTGAACAAATCACATTCCAAAAAAACTTTTGTCACGCCCTGAGCTACCCCCGAGACGCGGACACGGAACCTAGAACCACAAGTGATCCCAAGCTAACCCTGCTAGCATGATCATGAGCATGCTAAAGATAATAAACTGATGCGGAAGCTAAATCATAAATTATAATGAAAAGATTGGGAATACCCATATGCTAAAACTAAGATATATGAAAAACTGATGAGTTTAATACAAAGAAATATTAACTCACTACTAAGCTGAAATTAACTATGTCTTAAATAAGCCTCTAAACTTTACTAGAAATACTGGGACAAGCCCCAGCTAAATCTAGCAAAAACTTAAACTAAATGACTAAATACTAAAATGAAACTCATGACTGTTGTCCTTGGAGAATGAGGACTCACCACTAAATCTGCTGAACTGGATATCGGGAAATCGATCTATGCGTAAACTGGATACTGAGAACCTGAACCTACATCACGAGAAGATGTAGCGCACTTATGCATTAGTACTTGAAAGGTATTGAGCATGTAGGATAGAATAAAGCTGAAATAAGATATAATTGAACAAGCACAAAAGCAAGTATAATAATCGAAACATGATATACTGAATTTCTGAGCTAACTGAATGCAATGATCAATTTATAATATGCTGAAACTGAATACTGAATATACTGATAAATGGTCAATGTAGAGAGTCTTACTAATTTGTAAGAGCTACTAATAACCGATAGATCTAAATGTGGAGTCCGATGTATACGCCCCATCAAGAGGACCCAATATACCCTGCCAAAGGTATAAAGACATGATGACGTGATCACAAAGCTGATTGCCCACAGCGGGGACTTACAACCTACTTGGCTAGTAGTGTTGGGACTATTGGGTACGCTGAACCCTAGTCCAACTCGGTATTATGCTACTCCCATGAATTATGTAACTAACTGATTATGACTGAGTTTCTGTAAATACTGGATAACTCAAACTGAATATGCAAACTGAGAATGCAACAATTTATCTGGTAATTATGCATTTATAACTGAGCCATGTATAACTGAAGTGTCTGAAATATCTGACCTAGAATGTGTAATTCAAGAACGAAAGAAATACAAAGCTAGGGTTCTGAAATTCATGCGATAATCTGAGTAATAACATGATAATCTGATTTGGAACATATATTTAATAAATTCATGAAGTTCTATCAATGTTCTAGAAACCCTAGGCTTAATCATGATAAGAGAGTCAAGAACTGACAGAAAACTAGGGACCCAATGGGCGTAAGGAACCCACTAGTGAAATCCCACATACCTGGTGATGAAATCCACAGAAAAATACTTAAGTTTTGGGGCTGAACTGCTGGAGCTTGTGGCGTTCTTGAACTAGGGTTCTTAAGTTTTTTCTTCTCTCTTGCTTCTAATTTTCTAAGTTTTGATTTAATGATATGACTTAGATATGTTTTAATGATGTTTCTAGGCTTAAAATGACTAAAATATGATGATTTAGGGTCAAAATGACGTATATTAAAGTTTAAATGGAGTAGTAAAGGTCCAAAAGACCCTTGGTAAAGTTGTTGTAGGACCAAACGATGGCCAGTACAAACGGTCCGTTGTCTAACCGACGCCCCGTCGTTGGCTCCGTCGACTGGGCCTGTTCGACAGACCTTTACTAAAATGGGCATAACTGTTTATTCGGAGCTCTGATATTAACAAGGTTTATGTATATGGAAAGATAATTCAATTACCTATCCATGGGTATGTCATGGGACACCTATTTCATTTTGTGGTAAACGTTATGACCATTTGAAGTTGACCCAACTGCATTTCCCCTTAATTGTCTGCAAATTTTCCACCTACGGACCGTGCTGGTCATCCGTAGCTCTTGTCAGAGAGTGGGTGAAGGGAGTATTGATCGACTGTCACGGATTACGGACCGTCGTCTGACCTACGAACCGTAAGTTCGTCCGTCGTCCAAGACTTAACCAATTTTTTGGGGCTGAAATTTTTTGGAGTTTCTGATCCCATCGACGGTTGTGCAGGACGGACCGTGGGTCAGGATAGGGTCCGTTGATGCCACCGTTGGTTGCAACTACATATTTTTCTATAAAGATGGATTTTGGTCTGTTTTGCCTAAGAGGTGTTACATTATCTCCTCCTTGGGAGCATTCGTCCTTGAATGAAGACTAATCTAGCTGAAATAGGCGGAGAGAGCTGCAAACCCTACTACTAAACACTGAGAACTGAGTTTTTGACTGAATTGAGTTCCGAGTACATGTGTCACGACTGGAATCTAGACCCCAGACGAGACCGGCGTCGTTGACCTTTCAGAGGTCGCAGACAAGCCTACTTACGTCATTCTTACTTTACATAGGTTAATTTTAGCGGAAAATTTGAAACTTTTGTTTCCTATCATACTTATAAAAACATTCTCATTAATACGTAATTGTTCACCATCAACCATCTAACATTAAGAGATAAGCAACTGAAAGAAATAATTCAATTCTTATTAAGCGTATAATTGCCAAAATGGCACCAATTTATAGTCTGAATAAAATCAGGAAGGAAACGCTAGTGGAACATGCTCCACTAGCTCAACTCTAAAACTAAGCTAGAATATAAAACAGTAGCATCCTCGAAAGCATGAGAACCTACTAACTCCGGATGAATACTAAACGTCTGGATAACTGCAACGATGATCCTGTAGCTCTATCGTCCACCTGTGCCTGCACCTAAAATAGTAGAGTATGTATACGGTTAGTACACACTTGTACTAAGTATGGATATATGCAAGCACACACCAAGGACATGCATGAGAAAGAATAGCTCTTTCCTAACAATGTGATTTTTGGAAGTCAAGTCAGTAGACTTGCCAAATTGGGATTAGGAAAGATTCCAAATTTGGATTAGGAAAGTAAATGAGCTTTCCAAATTTGGATTAGGAAAGTCAGTGAGCTTTTCAGATTTGGAATAGAAAAGTGATGCCATGAGAATAACATACCTCATCATACTTTTCACACTTGCACACAGCACATAACATTTACACATAGCACATATCATATAGCATACAGTACATTTTTCATGTAGCACATGACTTCTTTCATATCATTCATTCATATGCCATGAGACCTTGGAATCATGGACTTGACATTAAGACATCCCAGAAATGAGGGCTCAACAGATGGGACCTCAACTAGGGAATCTTCATTAGCAGACACAGAGTCTACCTCATTCATTCATACGTACTTCATTTCATTTCGTTCATAGGCCAGTGTAACCACCAGCTATACCTAGGATGTAGTTTAAGACTTTCATTAGGTTCGTTGTGCAATGACCAAGAATGACCTCATGTCATTACTTGAATCTAACTCACCTTTGATTATCCTATCCTAACACCTTTGGTATTATTCATTTCATTATGTGCATCATTTGAGGCTAGCCTCATTCATTCATTGGGAACTTTAATTTTAACCGACATAGATCATGTGAGCATCATGAAATCCAGTGTCTCCCCCACACTGAAAAGAGGTGTAATCACCGGCCAAGGTGACCCAAAAACATGCTAGCGTACATGGGAATTTAACCCCGCCAGATCCCTATATTGGCAGTATAGGTTCGAAGACTAGGAGATGTATGGAGACCCATACCCGGCAAGCCGGACAGTCTCATCTCATGAGTGTTACGTGAACCTTCGCCCTTCCCGAAAGAAGGTATCACCGCTCATAGCTAGTCTATCGGTGCTCAGTATAAAGTTCCATTTCATTCAACTCATACGTCATGGAAGCTGACTTCTAGTATGAGGACATCATAGCTCATTAGATGATTTCTCATCTCATCGTTAGTATTAATGGTGTTAATCCCAATACTCTCATTAGAATGTTCATAGAGACTGGTCTCTTCATTATATTACACTCTCATCGGTGAGTACATTTTGATAACATTTACTTAGGCTCATTTGAGATTGCTCTCCTCATTAGCATTAGCCTCGCATCATGGTGTCACCACATTCATTATCATTAGCACACTCACTTCTCGTATTTACTCGCCTCATTTTACGTGGATGTTCATTTCATCATATGCCAATATACTTGGCCATTGGTGTGTTTCATATCCTTAGTTAACCCTTCTAGGGTTTCATCATTTCATTGTTCATTTCATCATCCAGTACATATATCTTAGGTTCACTTATTTTTAAACGTATGTTAGAATTATGAGTCTATACACACAAGACATGAGGCTTCATTCATAATTCGTTAAGTGATTCATACATTCCTAAGATTATGTAGTACAAGACTTATGAATCTTGTAAATATGCCAAGATCTTGATTTTGATCTAAATAAGTAGTATTATTCTTGGATATTTTGTTCACGTATGACTTATGTATCAAACGGAAGTTTGGGCAAAGGAACCCAAGTCTTGAATCAATTGGATATCATTTATATTTTTCATTGATTATATTTCTAATATTCATAATATTATGACTCTAAATTTAATCTCAATATTAATATCAAATGATTAATTTTCTATTTAATATTACTCCTAAGTTGGCCGAAGGGTTGTGGGTTCGAACCCCCACAACCCCTTTTAATTTTTATTAACATCATCTTGTCCATTCTCGCCTAAACCAAGAGGTTGTGGGATCAAATCCCCACAGCCTCTTTATTTCTTTGTCATTTAATTCGCAGAAATAGGGAGGTTGTGGGTTCGAACCCCCACAGCCTCCTTATTTTTAATTCAATCTCACTAGGGACTGTGAGGTGGTGGGTTCGAACCCCCACAGCCTCCTAATTTTTATTTAATTTTCGCTATGCTAAGGGTCTTTGACAGTGAGGTCGTGGGATCGAACCCCCACAACCTCACTTGCTTTGTTAATCATTTTCGCCCCTCTCCATTTCCAGCCTTGAGGTCGTGGGTTCGATTCCCACGCCTCACATTTTATTTTTCTTTATTTTTCCTCTTCTTTCTTTCCCCAGCATTGCGTGTTCGATTCCCCCCAGTCCCATTCTCTTTTTTTTCCTTGCGTCAACAGCAGCTAAGGGGTTCGATTCCCCTTAGCCCCCTTACATTTTCTTTTAAATTTTTCAGCCCCTTGGTCATGTGAGGTCTTGGGTTCAATTCCCATTGACCTCACCTATTTTATTTCCTCTTAAAAACTCAGATTTAATCCTCATTTTTGAGTACACAAATCTGGAATTTTTTTTACAATTCTCACCTTCCTTAACTCAACTTTTCATGCTAGTTTCTTAGGGCATTTCATCAACTACTTAGTACATTATTTAGGTGTGGTTTAGGGAGTATATTTAACATAACGTTTACACTCAAAACTTGTCATTTCACACACCATATGAACAGCATATTAAGCATAAGTTTAGTACAAAAACACAAGCAATAACATGCCTTTTTACCTCTCCAAAACAGTGATTAAACATCACTGCCCAAGTGTACTCACATACGATTTTTTTTTTGATAAAACCTTGGTCATCAATTTCGAAACATCATGCACATACATATTTACATTCAACATAAGAACATCATACATGCCTAAATCTACCAGCACAAAATACCCAACCTACAATGTCATTTGGGAGCTAGGGACAAGGGCATGCAATGGGGAACAACTTAGTTTTCGGATTGAATAACTTGAATAGTGAGGGGCCTCTTGGGAAAGGGACCAAGAGAGAAGAACCCATACCTGAAGTTCTTCAAAAGATGACTAAACCACGCTACCTATTCCCCACAAATCCAAAGTTTCACCACCAGAAGAACAAGCAAAATCCGTCGAGATATTGATTTTCACCTTTCGTTTTTAAGATTATTTTGCTTTTGAGTTTTTAGCTTTCAAGTTCTTGATGAACTTTAGCATTCACGTTTGTTCTTCTTTTCTTTTGGTTGAGGCAGAGCGTGAATGAGAGTAAAGAGAGTGAGAAACGTGTGGCAGAGTTGGCTTATGATTAGGAGATAAGGGAGAGACTTAGTCAAATTAGGATAAAATAATAATTAATAAATAAAAATCTGACTTTTCCTTTTTTCTTATATCAGCAATTAAATATTAATTAATTAAATTAATTCACTAAATAAAATAAATCAAGTTAAATCATTGCTCCCACTTAGGTTCGAACCCGGGTGGAGCACGATTTCACTCAAAGGGCCAATTTCGGCTCTCTCTCCCCAAATTGCCCCTTCACTTTATTAAATAATTAATTAATTACATATTTAGGGTAATTACGATACTACCCCTAGCCTGGTAAAAGACCATTTTACCCTTGGACCCTCAAAACTTAAAATTTCTTCTTTTAAGTCCGTAAAGACTCTTTCGATTAAATCTTTGTTTTCGTGAGCCTCACATGGTTGGTTCCAACCTTTCCAAGCTCAATTAACTCCCCAAGTTAGTTGGCTTGGTCGTAGTAAGGGTTCTGAGGTCTGGTTCTACGCGTATCAATCCGTGTGGACCTTGGTCTAATCGCAAGCATTCTTGACAACCTAAGTCTTGATCCTATTCATTTTTAGGGTTGTTACATTATCCCCCCCTTAGGAACATTCGTCCCCGAATGACACTACTACTTCATGTTGTAATGCCAGTCAGATCATAATAAAATCACTATACACAGTCAATCAATAGCAACAAAATACGGGGCGATAAGGAAACATAGGTTTAAGAGTATGAAGTTTAACCTCAAGAGCTGAACAGGTGAGGCTAGCGGGCCCTCATGTCGGCCTCAGCTTCCCATGTAGTACCCTCAACAATATAATTTCTCCACAATACCTTCACTGTGGCAATCTCCTTGTTCCTCAGCCGCTTGACCTGTCTGTTTAAGATCTCAACAGGTACCTCCTCATAAGACAAGTCTTCACAAACCCCCAAACCTTCAATAGGTAAGAATGATGCTGGATCACCTAGGCACTTTTTAACATACAGACATGAAAGATTGGATGAACAGAAGCTAGTTCTGTAGGCAATGCTAACTCATAGGCCACCTCGCCCACACGCTGTAGGATCTCATATGGCCCAACATACCTCGGACTCAGCTTTCCTTTTCTACCAAATCTCATCACCCCTTTCATAGGCGATATTTTCAAGTAAACCTGGTCACCAACATCAAACTCTAAGGGCTGCTTTCTGTTATCAGCATATGACTTCTGCCGACTGTAAGCAGTAGTCAACCTGTCCCTAATCATTTTGACCTTCTCTGAGGCCTCATGAATGATCTCCAGACCCAAAATGGATGACTCTCCAACCTCGAACCACCCAACTGGAGATCTACACCTCCTACCATACAGTTCCTCAAAGGGTGCCATCCCAATACTGGAGTGATAGCTATTATTATACGAGAACTCTATCAAAGGCAGATGGTCATCCCAGTTACCTCTGAAGTCAATCACACACGCTCTCAACATATCCTCCAATGTCTGTATGGTGCGCTCTGCCTGCCCATCTGTCTGAGGGTGAAAGGCAGTGCTAAGCTTCACCTGCGTGCCCAAGCTCTTCTGGAAAGATCTCCAGAAATGAGAAGTAAACTGAGCTCATCTGTCTGAAATAATAGACAAGGGAATCCCATGCCATCTCACAAACTCATCAATGTAGAGTCTCGCATAACCCTCGGCTCTGTAAGTAGACTTCACAGGGATAAAGTGGGCAGACTTAGTCAATCTGTCCACAATAACCCTTATAGAGTCATGCTGCCTCCTAGTCCTCGGAAGCCCAACCACGAAGTCCATATTAATGGCCTCCCATTTCCAAGTCGGAACCTCAATAATCTGAGTCAGACCACCAGGCTTAAGATGCTCTGCCTTAACCTACTGACAATTAGAACACTTGGCCACATATTCTGTAATGTCCTTCTTCATGCCATCCCACCAATAAATCTGCTTAAGATCATGATACATCTTGGTGGAACCTGGATGTATAAAATATCTGGAACCATGGGCCTCTGCAACAATCCTGGTCCGCAAATCATCCACATCTGGCATACACAGCCTGTCCTGATACCTAAGTATGCCATCACCTCCCAAAGCGAAAGACTCATTCATCTTTATCAGCACTGAGTCCTTCAGCTCTATTAACACAGGATCTAGATGCTGACCCTGCTTGACTTCAACTAATAAGGATGATTCAGAACTAGGATGAACTGAAACATCCCCACTAGTTGAATCAACCAAACGCACACCCAGTCTGGCCAGTCTGTGTACATCTTTCACCAGCTCTTTCTTCTCATCCTCAACGTGAGCTGTACTTCCCATGCTCATCCTGCTCAAAGCATCAGCTACAAAATTAGCCTTACCTGGATGGTAGTGCACATTCATGTCATAATCCTCCAACCATCTCCGCTGACGTAGATTCAACTCCCTCTGTGTGAACACGTACTGGAGACTCTTATGGTCTGTGAATACATCTACATGCACTCCATACAGATAATGCCTCCACAGCTTCAGTGCAAACACCACAGCTGCCAACTCCAGGTCATGAGTGGGATAATTCTTCTCATGAACCTTGAGCTGTCTGGATGCATAGGCTATCACCTTACCAACCTGCATAAGAACACAACCCAAACCAACCCTAGATGCATCACAATAAACAGTGTAATTCTCACCACACTTAGGCAAAATAAGCACTGGGGCTGAACTGAGTCTGTCCTTGAGCTCCTGGAAACTCTTCTCACAAGTCTCCGTCCATTCAAACTTGGCTTTCTTCTTAGTCAAAGCTGTCAATGGGGCAGAAATGGAAGAAAAGCCCTCCACAAACCTGCGGTAGTAACCAGCCAATCCCAAAAAGCTACGGATGTCAGTAGGAGTAAGAGGCTTTGGCCAGTTCTTCACAGCCTCAGTCTTCCTGGGATCCACCTCCATGCTCTGATCGGACACAACATGACCCAAAAAGGTCACTGATCTCAGCCAGAATTCACATTTGCTGAATTTGGCATACAACTGATGCTGTCTAAGTACCTGCAAGGTTAGTCTCAAATGCTGTTCATGCTCTTTCTTGGTCTTAGAGTATCTGAGAATGTCATCAATGAATACTATGACGAAAGAGTCAAGGTATTCATGGAAGACCCTGTTCATGAGATCCATAAATGCAGCAGGTGCATTTGTGAGACCAAATGACATGACTAAAAACTCATATTGACCATAGCGGGTACGAAAGGCTGTCTTTGGGATATCTCCATCCCTAACCCTAAGCTGATGATACCCTGAACGAAGATCAATCTTAGAGAAGAAACTAGACCCTTGGAGTTGATCGAACAAATATTCTATTCTGGGGAGTGGGTACTTATTCTTTATAGTGACTTTGTTGAGCTGCTGATAATTGATACACATTCTAAGGGTTCCATCTTTCTTCTTTACAAACAACACTGGAGCGCCCCAAGGGGATATGCTCGGCTGAATGAAACCCTTGTCAGTGAGATCTTTTAACTGCAACTTCAACTTTTTGAGTTCAGCTGGAGCCATTCTGTAAAGAGGAATTGAGATTGGTTTAGTATCGGGTTCTAAATCGATACCAAAGTTAATCTGTCGAAGGGGAGGGACTCCAGGTAAATCATCAGGAAACACATCTAAGAACTCATTCACTACAGGTACTGAGTCTATGGAAGGAATGTCATGATTTAAAACATTACCACTCACAAGATGACACAATAACCCCTTGGACATCAATTTATTGGCTTTAAGGTTAGAAATCAAGGGGTTAAGACGACTCGAATTGTACCCCTCCCAGACTAACTCTTCTTCATTAGGAAAGCGAAATCTCACCACTCTACTACGACAGTCCAAGCAAGCATAACAACTGTGAAGCCAATCCATACCAATAATAACATCAAAATCATGCATGGGTAACTCAACCAAGTTCGCACACATAGTTCTACCACTCACCACTATTGGGCAATCCTTGTATACACTATCAGTTCTTACATTCTCTCCTAAAGGTGTACTAACCACTATAAGATCATGCAGAACTTCAGGCAATATCTCAAAAGTAAGAGCAAGCAGAGGAGTTACAAAGGAAAGTGTAGACCCTGGATCAAGTAAAGCATAAACAGAAGTTGAGAACACTTGCAGCATACCTGTGACCACATCAGCGGACTTCTCCTGCTCCTCCCTGCCTTTCAGGGCAGAACCTGTTCCTCTTAGAAGGCTCGGCTGCTGCTGTACCCTGTGGATTAGGCCTAGGCTGAGTATTACCTCCAGCCTGACCTCTGTTCTATGGACAGTCTCTGACAATGTGTCCACTCTTACCACAACCGAAGCAGGCATTAGTGCCCTGTCTGCACTCTCCACTGTGAGCTCGGCCACACTTAGCACAATTCTTCTCAGAACGCTGCATCTCACCTCCATTGCCCTTATTGGGCTCAGGTCTGCCTCCTCTAGGTGTAGCACTCCTCTGAGGATTAAAATTCCCAGAACTCTGTTGCCCCTTTTTGAACCTTGGCTGCTCACGTACGCCAAAGTTGTTCCTATGGCCTCCATGACTGGGTCCTGCCTAATCTTGAGGCCTAGGCTTCACAGCATCACGAACACCTCTTTTTCTGCGGCTGTCCTATACCTGCTATTATTCATTACATGAATCTAACTCACCTTTGATTATCCTATCCTAACACCTTTGCTATTATTCATTTCATTATGTGCATCATTTGAGGCTGGCCTCATTCATTCATTGGGAACTTTAATTTTAACCGACATAGATCATGTGAGCATCATGAAATCCAGTGTCTTCCCCACACTGAAAAGAGGTGTAATCACCGGCCAAGGTGACCCAAAAACATGCTAGCGTACATGGGAATTTAACCCCGCCAGATCCCTATATTGGCAGTATAGGTTCGAAGACTAGGAGATGTATGGAGACCCATACCCGGCAAGCCGGACAGTCCCCTCTCATGAGAGTTACGTGAACCTTCGCCCTTCCCGAAAGAAGGCATCACCGCTCATAGCTAGTCTATCGGTGCTCAGTATAAAGTTCCATTTCATTCAACTCATACGTCATGGAAGCTGACTTCTAGTATGAGGATATCATAGCTCATTAGATGATTTCTCATCTCATCGTTAGTATTAATGGTGTTAATCCCAATACTTTCATTAGAATGTTCATAGAGACTGGTCTCTTCATTATCTTACACTCTCATCGGTGAGTACGTTTTGATAACATTTACTTAGGCTCATTTGAGATTGCTCTCCTCATTAGCATTAGCCTCGCATCATGGTGTCACCACATTCATTATCATTAGCACACTCACTTCTCATATTTACTCGCCTCATTTTATGTGGATGTTCATTTCATCATATGCCAATATACTTGGCCATTGGTGTGTTTCATATCCTTAGTTAACCCTTCTAGGGTTTCATCATTTCACTGTTCATTTCATCATCCAGTACATATATCTTAGGTTCACTTATTTTTAAACGTATGTTAGAATTATGAGTCTATACACACAAGACATGAGGCTTCATTCATAATTCGTTAAGTGATTCATACATTCCTAAGATTATGTAGTACAAGACTTATGTATCTTGTATATATGCCAAGATCTTGATTTCGATCTAAATAGGTAGTATTATTCTTGGATATTTTGTTCACGTATGACTTATGTATCAAACGAAAGTTTGGGCAAAGGAACCCAAGTCTTGAATCAATTGGATATCATTTATATTTTTCATTGATTTTATTTCTAATATTCATAATATTATGACTCTAAATTTAAACTCAATATTAATATCGAATGATTAATTTTCTATTTAATATTACTCCTAAGTTGGCCGAAGGGTTGTGGGTTCGAACCCCCACAACCCCTTTTAATTTTTATTAACATCATCTTGTCCATTCTCGCCTGAACCAAGAGGTTGTGGGATCAAATCCCCACAGCCTCTTTTATTTCTTTGTCATTTAATTCGCAGAAATAGGGAGGTTGTGGGTTCGAACCCCCACAGCCTCCTTCTTTTTAATTCAATCTCACTAGGGGCTGTGAGGTGGTGGGTTCGAACCCCCACAGCCTCCTAATTTTTATTTAATTTTCGCTATGCTAAGGGTCTTTGACAGTGAGGTCGTGGGATCGAACCCCCACAACCTCACTTGCTTTGTTAATCATTTTCGCCCCTCTCCATTTCCAGCCTTGAGGTCGTGGGTTCGATTCCCACGCCTCACATTTTGTTTTTCTTTATTCTTCCTCTTCTTTATTTCCCCAGCATTGCGTGTTCGATTCCCCCCAGTCCCATTCTCTTTTTTTTTCCTTGCGTCAACAGCAGCTAAGGGGTTCGATTCCCCTTAGCCCCCTTACATTTTCTTTTAAATTTTTCAGCCCCTTGGTCATGTGAGGTCTTGGGTTCAATTCCCATTGACCTCACCTATTTTATTTCCTCTTAAAAACTCAGATTTAATCCTCATTTTTGAGTACACAAATCTGGAATTTTTTTAAAAATTCTCACCTTCCTTAACTCAACTTTTCATGCTAGTTTCTTAGTGCATTTCATCAACTACTTAGTAAGTTATTTAGGTGTGGTTTAGGGAGTATATTTAACACAACGTTTACACTCAAAACTTGCCATTTCACACACCATATGAACAGCATATTAAGCATAAGTTTAGTACTAAAATACAAGCAATAACATGCCTTTTTACCTCTCCAAAATAGTGACTAAACATCACTGCCCAAGTGTACTCACATACGAATTTTTTTTTGATAAAACCTTGGTTATCAATTTCGAAACATCATGCACATACATATTTACATTCAACATAAGAACATCATACATGCCTAAATCTACCAGCACAAAATACCCAACCTACGAAGTCATTTGGGAGCTAGGGACAAGGGCATGCAATGGGGAACAACTTAGTTTTCGGGTTGAATAACTTGAATAGTGAGGGGCCTCTTGGGAAAGGGACCAAAAGAGAAGAACTCATACCTGAAGTTCTTCAAAAGATGACTAAACCACGCTGCCTATTCCCCACAAATCCAAAGTTTCACCACCGGAAGAACAAGCAAAATCCGTCGAGATATTTATTTTTACCTTTCGTTTTTAAGATTATTCTGCTTTTGAGTTTTTAGCTTTCAAGTTCTTGATGAACTTTAGCATTCACGTTTGTTCTTCTTTTCTTTTGGTTGAAGCAGAGCGTGAATAAGAGTAAAGAGAGTGAGAAACGTGTGGGAGAGTTGGCTTAGGATTAGGAGATAAGGGAGAGACTTAGTCAAATTAGGATTAAATAATAATTAATAAATAAAAATCTGACTTTTCCTTTTTTCTTAAATCAGTAATTAAATAGTAATTAATTAAATTAATTCACTAAATAAAATAAATCAAGTTAAATCATTGCTCCCACCTAGGTTCGAACCCGGGTGGACCAATATTTCACTCAAAGGGCTAATTTCGGCTCTCTCTCCCTAAATTGTCCCTTCACTTTATTAAATAATTAATTAATTACATATTTAGGGTAATTACGATACTACCCCTAGCCTGGTAAAAGACCATTTCACCCTTGGACCCTCAAAACTTAAAATTTCTTCTTTTAAGTCCGGTAAAGACTCTTTTGATTAAATCTTCGTTTTTGTGAGCCTCACATGGCTGGTTCCAAACTTTCCAAGCTCAATTAACTCCCCAAGTTAGTTGGCTTGGTCGTAGTAAGGGTTCTGAGGTCTGGTTCTACGCGTATAATTCCGTGTAGACCTTGGTCTAATCGCAAGCATTCTTGACAACCTAAGTCTTGATCCTATTCCTTTTTAGGGTTGTTACAATATGTAATTACGTTGAAAATGCAAGTACAAACTGAAGGTAAATGATTCCTCAACTGAATTTACGCTTGAATGACTGGAAACTGAAGAGGAACTATTACCTCAAGCTAGAGTGGAATCGGAAGGAAAGAGGTGAGGATACTTGGCTTTCATGGCTGCTTCTGCTTCCCAAGTAGATCCCTCTACGGACTTACTCCTCCACAAAACCTTGACTAAAGCGACTTCTTTGTTTCTCAACCTCCTAACCTGACGGTCAAGAATCTCAACTGGTACATCCTCATAAGAAAGATTATCTTTCACCGCCACACTCTCTAATGGAACTACAGAGGCTGGATCACCCACACACTTCTTCAAGAGTGAGATGTGGAAGATCGGATGCACTGCTGCTAATTCTGCCGGCAACTCTAACTCATATGCCACCTTGCCAATCCTTTTCAAGATCTTGTAAGGGCCTACATATCTAGGACTGAGCTTCCTTTTCTTTCCAAATCTCATCACCCCTTTCATAGGTGAGACTTTCAGAAAAACCCAATCATCAACTTGGAACTCTAGTTCCCTTTTCCTGACATGTGCATAAGATTTCTGACGACTCTGGGCTGTCTTAAGTTTATATCTAATGAGTTGCAATTTCGCCATAGCATAAAGGACTGAATCTGGCACTATCAAAGCTACTTTACCTACTTCAAACCAAAAAACAGGAGATCTACATCTACGCCCATATAAATCCTCATAAGGTGCCATCTGAATGCTGGAATTATAGTTATTGTTGTAGGCGAACTCAATAAGAGGAAGGTGATCATCCCAACTACCTTTGAAATCGATCACACAAGCTCTCAACATATCCTCTAGGGTCTGAATGGTATGCTCTGCCTGTCCATCCGTCTGCGGGTGAAATGTTGTGCTAAGGTTAACTTGAGTACCAAGACCCTTCTGAAATGACTTCTGGAAATGAGAGGTAAAGTGAGGACCTCTATCTGAGATGATAGATAAAGGAACCCCATGTAACCTCACAATCTCATTAATGTAAAGATTGGCATAGTCCTCTGCCGAAAATGTAGTCTTGACCGCCAAAAAGCGAGAAGACTTAGTCATCCTATCATCTATCTCCCAAATGGAGTCATGTTGTCTACAAGTAAGCGGTAATCCTGTGATGAAGTCCATATTGATCACATCCCACTTCCAAGTAGGAATATCGATCTCTTGAGTCATACCCCCTGGTTTCTGATGTTCTACCTTGACTTCTGGCAATTGGGACACTTACTCACAAAGTCTGCTATATACCTCTTCATGCCATTCCACGAATAGACATCCCGCAGATCGCGGTACATCTTAGTGGCACCTGGATGGATAGAATACCTAACGTTATGGGATTCTGCAAAAATGTGTTGTGTCAACTCGCCCACATCAGGAACACCCAATCTACCCTGGTAGCAAAGTACACCATCTCCCCCTTGGGATAAAACCTTCACTCTCTGATTATGGACTGCACCCTTAAGTTCAAGCAAGATTTGATTACTGTATTGCTTTCCTTAACATCCACTACCAAAGACGATTCTTCCCCATTCTGAGTTGTTACACCGCTGTCTGATATGCTTATAAGGCAAAATCCAAAGCGAGCAAGCATGTGAACATCCTTCACTAGCTCCTTCCTTTCTTCCTCAACATGGGCTACACTACCCATAGATAATCTTTTAAGAGCATCTGCTACTACATCCGCCTTACCAGGATGGTAATGCACACTCATATCATAATCCTTAAGAAACTGTAGCCATCTCCTCTGGCGAAGATTTAACTCTTTCTGGTGAACACATATTAAAGGCATTTATGGTCAGTGAACACATCTACATGAACACTATACAAGTAGTGTCTCCATATCTTGAGTGCAAACACCACTGCTGCAAGCTCGAGGTCATGAGTTGGATAGTTCTTCTCATGCACCTTAAGCTATCTAGAGGCATACACTATAACCTTATCTCGTTGCATCAACACACAACCTAGGCCAACCCTGGATGTATCACAATAGATCACATAACCATCTGAACCTTCTGGTAGAGTCAAGACAGGAGCAGTAGTCAATCTAGTTTTCAATTCTACAAAGCTTTTCTCACAACCATTTTAGCATTGGAGGTTGACCATCTTCTGAGTCAACCTAGTAAATGGTGAGCCTATGGATGAAAATCCTTCCACAAACCTTCTGTAATAACCCGCTAGACCTAAGAAACTTCTGATATCTGTAGCAGAGGTAGGTCTAGGCCATTGTTTCACTCCTTTTATCTTCTGTGAATCTACTTGGATCCCTTCGCTAGATACAATGTGACCAAGGAAAGCAAGAGATTGCAACCAAAATGGTCCATTGATGCCACCATTGGTTGCGCCTGAAGATTTTTTTGTAAAGGTGGTTTTTGGTCTGTTTTGGCTACAGGGTGTTACATTATCTCCCCCTTGAGAACAATCATCCTCGAATGATGACTAAACTAGCTGAAATAGATGGAGAGACCTGCAAACCCTACTACTAAACACTAAGAAATGAATTTCTGACTGAATTGAGTTCCGAGTACATGCAATTACGGTGAAAATGCAAGTACAAACTGAGGAAACATGATTCTAAAACTAAATTTATGCATGAATGACTGGAAAACTGAAGAGGAACTATTAACACAAGCTGGAGTGGAATCAGAAGGAAAGAGTTGAGGATACTTGGCTTTCATGGCTGCTTCTGCTTCCCAAGTAACTCCCTCTACGGACTGACTCCTCCACAAAACCTTGACTGAAATGACTTCTTTGTTTCTCAACCTCCTAACCTGACGGTCAAGAATCTCAACTGGTACATCCTCAAAAGAAAGACTATCTTTCACCGCCACACTATCTAATGGCACTAAAGAGGCTGGATCACCCACACACTTCTTCAAGAGTGAGATGTGGAAGACCGGATGCACTGCTGCTAATTCTGCCGGCTACTCTAACTCATATGACACCTTGACAACCCTTTTCAAGATCTTGTAAGGGACTACATATCTAGAAATTAGATTCCCTTTGATTCCAAATATCATCACACCTTTCATAGGTGAGACTATCAGAAAAACCCAATCATCAACTTAGAACTCTAGTTCCCTTCTCCTTACATCTGCATAAGATTTCTGATGACTCTGGGCTGTCTTAATTCTGTCTCTAATGAGTTGCACTTTCTCCATAGCATAAAGGACTGAATCTGGCCCTATCAAATCTTCTTCACCTACTTCAAACCAACGAACATGAGATCTACATTCTACGCTCATATAAAGCATCATAAGGGGCCATTTGAATGGTGGAATGATAGCTACTGTTGCAGGCGAACTCAATAACAGTAAGGTGATCATCCCAACTACCTTTGAAATCGATCACACAAGCTCTCAACGTATCCTCTAGGGTATGAATGGTACACTCTGCCTATCCATCCGTCTGCGGGTGAAATGCTGTGCTAAGGTTAACTTGAGTACCAAGACCCTTCTGAAATGACTTCCAGAAATGAGAGGTAAACTGAGGACCTTTATCTGAGATGATAGATAAAGGAACCCCATGTAACCTCACAATCTCATTAATGTAAAGCTTGGCATAGCCCTCTGCCGAATATATAGTCTTGACCGCTAAAAAGCGAGAAGACTTAGTCATTCTATCATCTATCTCCCAAATGGAGTCATGTTGTCTACGAGTACGCGGTAATCCTGTGATGAAGTCCATATTGATCACATCCCACTTCCAAGTAGGAATATCAATCTCTTGAGTTATACCCCCTAGTTTCTGATGTTCTACCTTGACTTTCTGGCAATTGGGACACTTGCTCACAAAGTCTGCTATATCCCTCTTCATGCCATTCCACGAATAGACTTCCCGCAGATCGCGGTACATCTTAGTGGCACCTGGATGGATAGAATACCTAGAGTTATGGGCTTCTGCAAAAATGTGTTGTCTCAACTCGCCCACATCAGAAACACACAATCTACCCTGGTAGCGAAGTACACCATCTCCTCCTTGGGAGAAAACCTTCACTCTCTGATTATGGACTGCACCCTTAAGTTCAAGCAAGATTTGACCACTGTATTGCTTTTCCTTAACATACACTACCAAAGATGATTCTGCCCCATTCTGAACTGTTACACCGCTGTCTGATAAGCTCATAAGGTGAACTCCCAAGCCAGCAAGCCTGTGAACATCCTTCACTAGCTCCTTCCTTTCTTCCTCAACATGGGCTACACTACCCATAGATAATCTACTAAGAGCATCTGCTACTACATCCACCTTACCAGGATGGTAATGCACACTCATATCATAATCCTTAAGCAACTGAAGCCATATCCTCTTGCGAAGATTTAACTCTTTCTGGGTGAACACATACTAAAGGCTTTTATGGTCAGTGAACACATCTACATGAACACTATACAAGTAGTGTCTCCATATCTTGAGTGCAAACACCACTGTTGCAAGCTCGAGGTCATGAGTTGGATAGTTCTTCTCATGCACCTTAAGCTATGTAGAGGCATACGCTATAACCTTATCTCGTCGCATCAACACACAACCTAGGCCAACTCTGGATGCATCACAATAGATCACATAACCATCTGAACCTTCTGGTAGAGTCAAGACAAGAGCTGTAGTCAACTGCAGTCAATCTAGTTTTCAATTCTGCAAAGCTTTTATCACAACCATTTGAGCATTGGAGGTTGACCATTTTCTAAGTCAACCTAGTCAATGGTGAGCCTATGGATGAAAATCCTTCCACAAACCTTCTATAATAACCCACTACACCTAAGACACTTCTGATATCTGTAGCAGAGGTAGGTCTGGGCCATTGTTTCACTCCTTTTATCTTCTGTGAATCTAATCGGATCCCTTCGCTAGATACAATGTGACCAAGGAAAGCAACAGATTGCAACCAAAATGGTCTGTTGATGCCACCGTTGGTTGCACGTGTAGATTTTTTTGTAAAGCTAGTTTTTGGTCTGTTTTGGCTATGGGGTGTTACATTATCTCCCCCTTGGGAATAGTCATCCTCGAATGATGACTAAACTAGCTGAAATAGAGGGAGAGAGCTACCAACCCTACTACTAAACACTAAGAACTGAGTTTCTGACTGAATTAAGTTCCGAGTACATGCAATTACGTTGAAAATGCAAGTACAAACTGAGGGAACATGATTCTAAAACTGAATTTACACATGAATGAATGGAAAACTGAAGAACTATTAACTCAAGCTGGAGTGGAATCGGAAGGAAAGAGGTGAGGATACTTGGCTTTCATGGCTGCTTCTACTTCCCAAGTAGCTCCCTCTATGGACTGACTCCTGCACAAAACCTTGACTGAAATGACTTCTTTGTTTCTCAACCTCCTAACATGACGGTCAAGAATCTCAACAGGTACATCCTCATAAGAAAGACTATCTTTCACTGCCACACTATCTAATGGCACTAAAGAGGCTGGATCACCCACACACTTCTTCAAGAGTGAGATGTGGAAGACCGGATGTACTGCTGCTAATTCTACCGGCAACTCTAACTCATATGCCACCATGCCAACCCTTTTCAATATCTTGTAAGGGCCTACATATCTAGAAATGAGCTTCCCTTTCATTCCAAATCTCATCACACCTTTCATAGGTGAGACTTTCAGAAAAACCCAAAAATCAACTTAGAACTCTAGTTCTCTTCTCCTTACATATGTATAAGATTTCTGACGACTCTGGGCTTTCTTAAGTCTATCTCTAATGAGTTGCACTTTCTCCATAGCATAAAGGACTGAATCTGGCCCTATAAAATCTTCTTCACCTACTTCAAACCAACAAACATGAGATCTACATCTACGCTCATATAAAGCGTCATAAGGGGCCATCTGAATGGTGGAATGATAGTTATTGTTGTAGGCGAACTCAATAACAGGAAGGTGATCATCCCAACTACCTTTGAAATCGATCACACAAGCTCTCAACATATACTTTAGGGTCTGAATGGTACACTCTGCCTATCCATCCATCAGCGGGTGAAATGTTGTGCTAAGGTTAACTTGAGTACCAAGACCTTTATGAAATGACTTCCAGAAATGAGAGGTAAACTGAGGACCTCTATCTGAGATGATAGATAAATGAACCCCATGTAACCTCACAATCTCATTAATGTAAATCTATGCATAGTCCTCTACCGAATATGTAGTCTTGGCCGCCAAAAAGCGAGAAGACATAGCAATCATATCAACTATCACCCAAATGGAGTCATGCTTCCTGCGAGTATGCGGTAATCCTGTGATGAAGTCTATATTGATAACATCCCACTTCCAAGTAGGAATATCAATCTGTTGAGTCATACCCCTTGGTTTCTGCTGTTCTACCTTGACTTGTTGGTAATTGGGACACTTACTCACAAAGTCTGCTATATCCCTCTTCATGCCATTCCACCAATAGACTTCCCGCAGATCGCGGTACATCTTAGTTGCACTTGGATGGATAGAATACCTAGAGTTATGGGCTTCTGCAAGAATGTACTGTCTCAACTCGCCCACATCAGGAACACACAATCTACCATGGTAGCAAAGTACACCATCTCCCCCTTGGGAGAAAACCTCCACTCTCTGATTATGGACTGCACCCTTAAGTTCAAGCAAGATTGGACCACTGTCTTGCTTTTCCTTAACCTCCACTAAGAAATACGATTCTGCCCTATTCTGAACTGTTACACCGCTGTCTGATATGCTCATAAGGAAAAATCCAAAGCGAGCAAGCCTGTGAACATCCTTCACTAGCTCCTTCCTTTCTTCCTCAACATGGGCTACACTACTCATAGATAATCTACTAAGAGCATCTGCTACTACATCCGCCTTACCAGGATGGTAATGCACACTCATATCATAATCCTTAAGGAACTGAAGCCATCTCCTCTGGCGAAGATTTATCTCTTTCTGGGTGAACACATACTAAAGGCTTTTATGGTCAGTGAAGACATCTACATGAACACCATACAAGTAGTGTCTCCATATCTTGAGTACAAACACTATTGTTGCAAGCTCGAGGTGATGAGTTGGATAGTTCTTCTCATGCACCTTAAGTTATCTAGAGGCATACGCTATAACCTTATCTCGTTGCATTAACATACAACCTAGGTCAACCCTGGATGCATCACAATAAATCACATAACCATCTGAACCCTCTGGTAGATTTAAGACAGGAGCTGTAGTTAATTTAGTTTTTAATTCTGTAGAGTTTTTCTCACAATCATCTGACCATTGAAACTTGACAATCTTTTAAGTCAACCTAGTCAATGGTGAGGCTATGGATGAAAATCCTTCCACGAACCTTATGTAATAACCCGCTAGACCTAAGAAAATTCTGATATCTGTAGCAGAGGTAGGTCTAGGCCATTGTTTCACTGCTTCTATCTTCTGTGAATCTACTCGGATCCCTTCTCTAGATACAATGTGACAAAGTAAAGCAACAGATTGGAACCACAACTCACATTTGCTAAACATAGCGAATAACTGGCAATCCTTTAGAGTCTGTAGAACAATTCTCAAATGACTCGCATGTCCTTCCTCATTCCTAGAGTAAATGAGGATATCATTAATGAAGACGATAACAAATAAGTCTAGGTACTGTTTGAACACTCTGCTCATCAAATCCATGAAAGCTGCAGGAGCATTGGTTAGTCCAAATGACATAACTACAAATTCATAATGACCATACTGATTTCTGAAGGATGTTTTGGGAATATCTCTATCTTTGACTCTAAACTGATGATAACCCGATTTGAGGTCTATGTTTGAGAAATGACTAACACCCTGAAGTTGGTCAAACAAGTCATCAATCCTCGGGATGGGATACTTATTCTTGATTGTGACCTTGTTCAACTGTCTATAATCAATGCACATTCTGAGAGAACCATCTTTCTTCTTTACGAACAACACTGGTGCACCTCATGGTGAAATACTAGGTGTGATGAAGCCCTTATCTAGAAGGTCTTTCAACTGCTCTTTCAATTCCTTAAGCTCCGTGGAGCCATTATGTAAGGAGGAATAGAAATAGGCTGGGTATCTGGAAGGAGATCAATTCCAAAGTCAATTTCCCTTTCGGGACGGACTCCGGGAAGATGTTCTGGAAACACTTCTGGAAACTCACAAAATACTGGAACTGACTCGAGAGTAGGGGTTTCAAGGCTAGAATCTTTAACCCGAACTAGATGATAGATATAACCCTTTCAGATCATCTTTCTGGCCTTAAGGTAAGAAATAAATCGACCCATAGGCGCTAAGCTACTACCCTTCTATTCTAAGATTGGTTCATCTTGAAACTAAAAATGAATAATCCTAGTTCTGCAATCGACTGAGGCATAACATGAATGTAACCAATCCATGCCTAGAATGACATCAAAGTCTATCATTTCTAACTCTACTAGGTCAGTTGAGGTAACTTTCTGAGAGATTGTGACAGGGCAATTTTCGTATACCCGTCTAGCTATGATTGGGTCACCGACTGGAGTAGAGACTGAGAAGGTTTCTGAGAGAGTTTCGGGACTAACACTGAATTGGACTGCTATGTAAGGAGTTACAAAAGAAAAAGTAGCCCCTGGATCTAACAATGCATAAATATCAAGGTCAAAGACATGTAACGTACCAGTGACTACATAAAGAGAACCTTCCTGATCCTGGAGAGACTGAAGAGCGTACAACTTGTTCTGACACTGACCACCACTTATGCCAGATGAGTTACCTTGCTGAGTTGGGCGACTTGCTGGTGCTAATGAATTTGTAGACTAAGCTCTACCATTACCACCTCCTTGACATTGTCTAGAAGGACAATCTCTCAACCTGTGACCAGACTGACCGCACCCAAAACATCCTTCTTTTCCTGCGAGACACTCGACCCGATAGTTCTTAACACACTTAGGGCAAGCGAGGTAAGTCTGGTGCCTAAAACACTTCCCTGAGACTTAGAGCCTGGTGCTCTACCCTTCTGGTAATACCTATTCTTAGAGGATGGAACACTAGCTGATGAAGGGGATGGAGCTGAAAACTTTTGTTGACTCTGCGAGCGGTTTCCACCACACGATCTCTGCTGAGAATAGTCATAGTTCCCAGCCCTAGCCTTCTTATTTTCCTTAGCATGTTCCCTAAGATTATCGCCCTCAACTTGCTGAGCATGAGTCATAAGCCTAGAGATGTTCATATCTACAAGTACCATAGAATTTCTGCACTCAGTTTTCACCAAATCTGACACTCCATACAAGAACTTGTTCATCTGAGCCCTGGAGTCAGCAACCATGTGAAGAGCAAACCTGGAGAGTTGGTTAAACTTCAGCCCATACTCTTGGACTGTCATGTTACCCTGCCTCAAGTTCATGAATTCCTGAGCCTTTGCTTCTCTCAACTCTATTGGGAAAAACCTGTCGAGAAAAGTCTCACTAAAGCAATCCCAAGTGATAGGAGCTGCATTTTTACCCCTACTCCCCTTCCACTGAAGTTTCCAGATATGAGCAATATCCTTCAACTGGTATGATGCAAACTCAACCCGATCATTCCCAGTGACTTGCATTACCTCAAAGATCTTCATAGGAGCATGAACCTGATTGTTTTGGTTGGTCATACTTAGAGCAAACATCTGTATGGCATTCCTAAACTCAACATTGGTGACTTTTTGATTTGGGAATGGGGGAGTTGCGTTTGCATTCCTGGCACTTGCATTCCTAGCGTTGGCTCTACTAGGAGGCATGATCTGAAATGCATAACGTCGAGTTAGAATGGAATCAGATCATACCTTACGCACGATAAGAGTAACAAGAAAGTGAAGTTTTCCTAAAAACACTTTATAGCCTCCTTCTCATTAGATGTGGTGCAATTCACACCCATGAAAAGGACTCTACTTAGTGCGGCTTTTCAGACATCCTAGGACTCTTGAACCTAGTGCTCTGATACCAAGTTTTGTCATGCCCTGAGCTACCCCCGAGATGCGGACACGGAACCTAGAACCACAAGTGATCCCAAGCTAACCCTACTGGCATGATCATGAGCATACTAAAGATAATAAATTGATGCGGAAGCTAAATCATAAATTATAATGAAAAGATGGGGAATACCCATATGCTAAAACTGAGATATATGAAAAACTGATGAGTTTAATACAAAGAATATTAACTCACTACTAAGCTGAAACTAACTATGTCTCAAATAAGCCTCTAAACTGGACTAGAAATACTGAAATGAAACTCTGACTGTTGTCCTCGGAGAATGAGGACTCACCACTGAATCTGCTGAAATGGAGATTGGGAAGTCGATCTATGCGTGATCTGGATGCTAAGAACCTGAACCTACATCATGAAAAGATGTAGCGCACGTATGCGTCAGTACTTGAAAGGTACTGAGCATGTAGGATAGAATAAAGCTAAAATAAGACATAATTTAACAACCACAAAAGCAAGTATAATAATCGGAACATGATATACTGAATTTCTGAGCTAACTGAATACAATGACAAATTTATAAAATACTGAAACTGAATACTGAATATACTAATAAATGGTCAATGCAGAGAGTCTGACTGATTTGTGGGAGCTACTAATAACCGATAATAAAACCACATGAGCTAAATGTGGAGTCCGATGTATACGCCCCATCGACAGGACCCAATATACCCTACCAAAGGTATAAAGACATGCTAGCGTGAGCACTAAACTGATTGGCCACTGAGAGGACTTACAACCTACTTGGCTAGTAGTTTTGGGACTATTGGGTACGCTGAACCTTAGTCCAACTCGATATTATGCTACTCCCATGAATTATGTAACTAACTGATTATGATTGAGTTTCTGTAAATATTGGACAACTCAAAACTGAACACGCAAATTGAGAATGCAACAATTTATCTGGAAATTATGCATTTATAACTGAGGCATGTATATCTAAAGTGTCTGAAATATCTGACCTAGAATGTGTAATTCAAGAACTAAAGAAATACAAAGCTAGGGTTCTGAAATTCATCCGATAATCGGAATAATAACATGATAATCTGATTTGGAACATATATTTAATAAATTCATGAAGTTCTATCAAAGTTGTAGAAACCCTAGGTTTAATCATGATAAGACAATCAAGAACTGACTGAAAACTAGGGACCCAATGGGTGAAAGGAACTCACTAGTGAAATCCCACATACCTGGTGATGAAGTCCACGGAAAAATACTTAAGTTTTGGGGCAGGAACTGCTGGAGCTTGTGGCTTCTAATTTTCTATGTTTTGATTTAATAATTTGACTTCGATATGTTTTAATTATGTTTCTAGGGTTAAGCTGACTAAAATATGATGATTTAGGGTCAAAATGACGTATATTACGGTTTAAACAAAGTGGCAAAGGTCCAAAAGACCCCTGGAAAAGTTGTTGTCGGACCAAACGACGATCAGTACTGACGGTTCGTCGTCTGATCGACGCCCCGTCATTGGGTCCGTTGACTGGGCATTTTCGATAGGCCATTACTTAAATTGACATAATTATTTACTTAGAGGTATGATTTTAGCAAGGTCAGTGTCTATGGAATAATAATTCAATTATCTATATGTGGGTAGGTCATGGGACACCTAATGCATTTTGTGCTAAGAGTTATGAGCATTTGAAGTTGACCCAACTACATTTCCCCTTTACTGTCTTCAAATTTTCCACCTACGGCCAGACCTACAGACTTTAGGTCCACCTACGGACCGTGCTTGTCCTCCGTAGCTCTTGTCAGAGAGTGGCTGAAGGGAGTATTGATCGAAGTCACGGACTACGGACCATCGTCTGACCTACGGACCGTAAGTTCGTCCGTCGTCCAAGACTTAACCAATTTTTCTGGGCTGAAAGTTTTGGGAGTTTCTGATCCCATCGACGGTTGTGCAGGATGGACCGTGGGTCAGGCTACTGATGTACCGTTGTTTCACGGTACTTGCAATGCTTTTTCCTTAAGTTTTAGGGTGTGTCTAAGGCATTTTTATATTAGTTTTAATGTATTTTTCTTTATGTTTGCAGGAAAAACTGTCCAGAATAAAAACGCTGAAGATGTGCGAGACATTGATGGTCTATCAACCCATCGATGGTCCGTAGGTAGCAACCGTCGTCAGAAGAAGATGCTGCTGAAGGAAGATCGGGGAATTCTGACCAACTGTAGGGCTACGAAAGCTATCGACAGACCGTCGTCTCATCGACGGACCATCCTGCACATTCGTTATTGCTAACAGAAAGTAACCCCAGTACCCGTCTTGAAAAGATTCTAAGTGCGGAGCAACGGAGGTCATTGACGGGCCATCGTCCTGTCAACGGACCTTCGTCTTGGTCCGTCGATGGTAACAGTGAGTTGGAGAAGAAAGCAACTGAAAAAGAGTTTAAGTGTAGAACAACGGGAGGCGTCGACGGTCCGTCGTGGCCTCGATGGTCCGTCGGTCAGGTCGTCGACTCAGACGTGTTTTGGGGCAGATTTTCCTTAAATAGATTTCCTTTTTATTTTAGGACTTCTTTATTATAAATACTTAAAAAAACCTCATTTTTGGGGTTAGACTTTTTGTTTTTTTTCAGTTTTGTGATTCTAGTTGTTGAACTTTGGATTTTGGAAATATTCTACTTTCCATAATCGTTTATTGCAATACTTTGATTAATTCAAGTGATTTTCTGGGTTTTCTTCAATCTCATCAGCGTAAGTACATGAATTCTTGTCTAATCAATATGAATTGTGTAATTATTAACATGGGTAACTAAATCCATAATTAGGGTTGTGGGAACCATGGGTAATTAACAACGTAAAACTAGTTAAATAACAATTCTAGAATAGTTTCTTGCATGTATTGATAATTCTTTCGTTTAGAAGTCTTTTTAACGAGTCCACGCTTAGAACTCGCCTTGTTGCTACTTGCTGGACCAAGGAGGTAGATAATAAGAAAAGAATTATCAATGTAGATTTAGTATACACTATCTAATAGGCTAGTGTCGATTGGTGCGAAGTAATAACTAAGACATACATCGATTATGATGCTTAATATGAGGTAAAAGGTAAGGTTTAGTATAGCATTCACACGTAGACGGACCAAGGTGCGGAGTGAAATTTCCTAGTTGCCGGACCAAGGAATTAGGGATACATAACTTACCACTTTGCATGCAAGATACTAGGAAAAGATTGTTATAGCTAGAATTACCGCGTTATGAACCTGTGGGGAACACTTATGCCCTAGTTACTCTCATCACTTGATAAGCATCAAATATTCGAACTTGCTACTTGATTACTTAGAAACAATTAATTCCTTTTGTTACTTAAAACCCCTCTGTTTATTAGTTGTTTTTGGAAAGGACTTGATTAAATAGAAGTAATTATAGGTTGAAGTTAAGTATAAACCATTTTCCTCGTGGGATTGATCCCAACTTAATAGTTGGGTTCTTTACTTGATACAACCGCTTATACTTCTTTTCAAGAAGTAAATTTGAGTGTATTGATGCAACGAGATAAGGTTATAACGTATGCCTCTAGACATCTTAAGGTGCATTAGAAGAACTATCAAACTCATGACCTCGAACTTGCAGCAGTAGTATTTGCACTCAAGATATGGAGACACTACTAGTATGGTGTTCATGTAGATGTGTTCACTGATCATAAGAGCCTTCAATATGTGTTCACCCAGAAAGAGTTAAATCTTCGCCAGAGGAGATGGCTTGAGTTCCTTAAGGATTATGATATGAGTGTGCATTACCATCCTGGTAAGACGAATGTAGTAGCAGATTCTCTTAGTAGATTATCTATGGGTAGTGTAGCCCATGTTGAGGAAGAAAGGAATGAGCTAGTGAAGTATGTTCATAGGCTTGCTCGCTTGGCAGTTCGCCTTATGATCACATCAGACATCGGTGTAACAGTTCAGAATGGGGCAGAATCGTCTTTTGTAGTGGAGGTTAAGGAAAAGCAAGACAGTGATCTAATCTTTCTTGAACTTAAGGGTGCACTCCACAATCAGAGAGTGGAGGTTTTCTCCCAAGAGGGATATGGTGTACTTCGCTACCAGGGTAGATTGCGTGTTCCTGATGTGGGCGAGTTGAGACAACATATTCTTGCAGAAGCGCATAACTTTAGGTATTCTATTCATCCAGGTGCCACTAAGATGTACCGCGATCTGTGGGAAGTCTATTGGTGGAATGACATGAAGAGGGATATAACAGACTTTGTGAGTAAGTGCCCCAATTGCCAACAAGTCAAGGTAGAACATCAGAAACCAGGGGGTATGACTCAAGAGATCGATATACCTACATGGAAGTGGGATGTGATCAATTTGGATTTCATCACAGGGTTACCGCGTAATCGAAGATAGCATGACTCCATTTGGGTAATAGTTGATAGGATGACTAAGTCTTCTCGCTTTTTTGTGGTCAAGACTACATATTCGGAAGAGGACTATGCCAAGCTTTACATTAATGATATTGTGAGGTTACATGGGGTTCCTTTGTCTATTATCTCAGATAGAGGTCCTCAGTTTATCTCTCATTTCTGGAAGTCATTCCAGAAGGGCCTTGGTACTCAAGTTAACTTTAGCACAGCATTTCATCCGTAGACGGATGGACAAGCAGAGCGTACCATTCAGACACTAGAGGATATGTTGAGGGCTTGTGTGATCGATTTCAAAGGAAGTTGGGATGATCACCTTCCTCTTATTGAGTTCGCCTACAATAATAGCTACCATTCCAGCATTTAGATGGCCCTTTATGAGGCTTTATATGGGCTTAGATGTAGATCTCAT
Organism: Solanum sitiens; assembly: GCA_016801875.1. Classification (NCBI taxonomy): domain Eukaryota; kingdom Viridiplantae; phylum Streptophyta; class Magnoliopsida; order Solanales; family Solanaceae; genus Solanum; species Solanum sitiens. Next base: position 1,002,187 of record JABWTJ010000011.1, on the reverse strand, counting down.
GTTGGTTGGTTTGAAGTAGGTGAATCAGCTTTGATTAGGCCAGATTCAGTCCTTTATGCTATGGAGAAAGTGCAACTCATTAGAGATAGACTTAAGACAGCCCAGAGTCGTCTGAAATCTTATGCAGATGTAAGGAGAAGGGAATTAGAGTTCCAAGTTGATGATTGGGTTTTTCTGAAAGTCTCACCTATGAAAGGGGTGATGAGATTTGGAAAGTAAGGGAAGCTCAGTCCTTGATATGTAGGCCCTTACAAGATCTTGAAAAGGGTTGGCAAGGTGGCATATGAGTTAGAGTTGCTAGCAGAATAAGCAGGAGTGCATCCGGTCTTCCACATCTCACTCTTGAAGAAGTGTGTGGGTGATCCAGCCTTTGTAGTGCCATTAGAGAGTGTGGCGGTGAAAAATAGTCTTTCTTATGATGATGTACCAGTTGAGATTCTTGAACATCAGGTTAGAACGTTGAGAAACAAAGAAGTCGCTTCAGTCAAGGTTTGGTAGAGGAGTCAGTCCATAGAGGGAGCTACTTGGGAAGCAGAAGCAGCCATGAAAGCCAGGTATCCTCACCTCTTTCCTTACGATTCCACTCCAGCTTTAGGTAATAGTTCCTCTTCAGTTTTCCAGTCATTCATGCATAAACTCAGTTTTAGAATCATGTTCCCTTAGTTTGTACTTGCATTTTCAGCGTAATTTCATGTACTCGGAACTCAATTCAGTCAGAAACTCAGTTCTCAGTGTTTAGTAGTAGGGTTTGCAGCTCTCTCCCTCTATTTCAGCTAGTTTAGTCTTCATTCGAGGACGAATATTCCCAAGGGGTAGATAATGTAACACACTGTAGCCAAAACAGACCAAAAATCAGCTTTACAGAAAAATCTGCAGGTGCAACAAACGGTGGCATCGACGGACCGTAGCCTGACCCACGGTCCATCCTGCACAACTGTCGATGGGATAAGAAACTCCCAAAAATTTCAGCCAAGAAAAATTGGTTAAGTCTTGGATGACGGACGGACTTACGGTCCGTAGGTCAGACAACGGTCCATAGTACGTGACTGTCGATTAATACTCTCTTCACCCACTCTCTGACAAGAGCTACGGATGACCAGCACGGTCCGTAGGTGGAAACTTTGCAGACAGTTAAGGGGAAATGCAGTTGGGTCAACTTCAAATGGTCATAACTCTTAGCACAAAATGAATTAGGTGTCCCATCACCTATCCACAGATAGATAATTGAATTATTCTTCCATAGCCACCAACCTTGCTAAAGTCAGACCTTCGAGTAAAAAGTTATGGCCATTGTAGTAAAGGCCTGTCGAATAGGCCCAGTCGACATACCCAACGATGGGGCATCGGTCAATAGACGGACCATCAGTCTGGCCGTCGATTGGTCCGACATCAACTTTCCCAGGGGTCTTTTGGACCTTTCTCACTTAGTTTAAACCCTAAGTTACGTCGTTTTGACCCTAAATCATCATATTTTAGTCAGTTTAATCCTAAAAACATAATTAAAACATATCTATGTCAAATCATTAAATCAAACCTTAGAAAATTAGAAGCAAGAGAGGAGAAAAAGTTCAAGAACCCTAGTTCAAGAACGCCACAAGCTCCAGCAGTTCCAGCCCCGAAACTTAAGTATGGATTTCATCACCAGGTATGTGGGATTTCACTAGTGGGTTCCTTTCACCCATTGGGTCCCTAGTTTTCAGTCAATTCTTGATTCTCATATCATGATTAAACCTAGGGTTTCTAGAACTTTGATAGAACTTCATGAATTTATTAAATATATGTTCCAAATCAGATTTTCATGTTATTACTCTGATTATCATATGAATTTCAGAACCCTAGCTTGGTATTTATTTAGTTCTTGAATTACACATGCTAGGTCAGATATTTCAGACACTTCAGATATACATGCCTCAGTTATAAATGCATAATTACCAGATTAATTGTTGCATTCTCAGTTTGCATGTTCAATTTCGAGCTATCCAGTATTTACAGAGACTCAGACATAATCAGTTAATTTACATAATTCATTGGGAGTAGCATAATACCGAGTTGGACTAGAGTTTAGCGTACCCAATAGTCCCAAAACTACTAGCCAAGCAGGTTGTAAGTCCCCTCTGTGGGCAATCAGTTTAGTGATCACGCCAGCATGCCTTTATACCTCTGGCAGGGTATATTGGTCCTCTCGATGGGGCGTATACGCGAACTCCACATTTAGCTCATGTAGTTTTATTATCGGTTATTAGTAGCTTCCATAGTTCAGTCAGACTCTCTACATTGACCATTTATCAATATATTTAGTATTCAGTTTCAGCATGTTATAAATTGGTGATTGCATTCAGTTAGCTCAAAAATTCTGTATATCATGTTCGGATTATTATACTTGCTTTTGTGCTTGTTCAGTTAAGTTTTATTTCAGCTTTACTCTATCCTACATGCTCAATACCTTTCAAGTACTGACACATACGTGCGCTACATATTATCGTGATGTAGGTTCTGGTTCTCAGCATCCAGATCACGCATAGATCGATTTTCGATCTCCAGTTCTGTAGATTCAGTGGTGAGTCCTCATTCTCCGAGGACAACAATCATGAGTTTCATTTCAGTCTTTAGTCATTTAGTTTCAATTTTTGCTAGATTTAGCTGGGGCTTGTCCCAGTATTTCTAGTCAATAAGAGTCTTATTTCAGACATAGTTAGATTCAGTTTAGTATTGAGTTAATATTTCTTTTGTATTAAGCTCATTGTTTTCAAATATCTCAGTTATAGAATATGGGTATTCCCCATCTTTTCAGATTAAATTATGATTTAGCTTCCGCATCAGTTTATATTCTTTAGTATGCTCATGATTATGCCAGCAGAGTTAGCTTGGGATCACTTGTGGTTCTAGGTTCCGTGTCCGCGTCTCGGGGGTAGATCGGGGCCTAACAAATTAGCTATATTTTACAATAATTAATGAATATAGACATCGTGAAGTCGATATTATTCAAATAAGATAATAATTTAAAATACCAACCTCTTTGGGTTTGTATTTATTAAATTATTTTAATATATATATATATATATATATATATATATATATATATATATATATATATCGGTATTTACCGACCACGTAATATCGGTATTTTTAAAAATAATTATCTATATTTAACAATATTTAATGAATATCGATATCGTGAAGTCGATATTATTCAAATAAGATAATAATTTAATATACCAACCTCTTTGGGTCTGTATTTATTAAATTATTTTAATATATATATATATAAATCAATTGAAGATGAATTTAATAAATTTAATTTATCAATCAAGTTAATTTTTTAAATTTAAATTATATTCCTCCTAAATATATAAATTCAAATCTAATATATAAATCTTGCCTTAAATTGATCATCAATATTTCATTAATTGATGTTGTGTTTCATACATAATTAGTCAACGTATTTCATACTCAAATGAAGTATACTTTACATGTCATCATAATTAGGATGTGATAACTACGTACACTTGATATACATTCAAGAGCGAAAGTATACAATAATACTATCTCATATTATACGTTAGCTCTTCACCTCTACATCATAACATGAGTTATTAAGTTCACGATTAGACGACGGACTAATAGATTTGTACATTACTCTAGAAATATAAGTATAATTATATCCTAATTTATATCAAATAAGAGCAATAATATTAAATAAATAATATTGACATTGAACGGTATATATATATATACCTCTCAATTATATAAATTTAATTTTATCGATCAACGAAAGTGTATCAATATAAATTCTAATATATAAATCTCTTTAAATTGATCATCGATATTTATTTAATTGATAATGTATTTCATATATAATTAATTAACGTAGTTCATACTCAGATGAAGTATCCTTTACATGTCATAATAATTAGGAAGTGATCACTACACACTTGACATCATTCAAGATCAAAAGTATACTATCTCGCATTTCATACTCGAATAGATTATATGTTAGCTCTTCACCTGTATATCATAACATGAAATATTAAGTTCACGATTAGACGACGGACTAATAGATTTGTACATTACTCTATAAATATAAGTATAATTATATCCTAGTTCATATCAACGTAGCTTTATACTATAAATATGGATTATATATATTTTATTTTATTTTTTTACGAAGTCTAACTTTTTATTGATAAAGTATACAAAATTATTACACTTTTTGAACAATTAATTGTATGTTTCAAATGAAATTTTAGTATTATGCTAAACAACAAAAATTATGATTATTAGAAATATTTTAACCAAACCAACCTCCGGATGTCGCTTTTATTAAAATGCATTAGATATAATAATAAAAAAATAACGATCTCATAAGCTCGATATCACATTAAATTTTAAGAAAAAAAAAAGGAATCATATTAAATAAATAATATTGACATCAAGGTCGGTATTTTATATTAGTTTAGGTTTTAATTTATATAAAACCATCATCCAAAGTACGATTTATTTAAAAATAATTGCATAATATAAATATTTAAATTAAAACTAATTAAATTGCATGATATTTAATTTTACCGATTATTGGAAGTCGGTATTATAATATTTTTGTTTTTTAATTTATGCAAAACCGTCCTCATGAGGTCAAAATTTAACTGAAATAACATCACCGACCTCATGAGGTCGATATTTAGACGAAGAAAATATACGGACTTCATGAGGTCGGTATTTGGATGAAATAAAAATACCGACTTCATGATGTCAGTATTTGAATGAAAAGAAAATACCGACCTTATGATGTCGGTATTAGGATATGGATGAAATAAAAATACTGACCTCATTAGGTTGGTATTTAGATGAAATATAAATACCGATCTCATGAAGTCGGTATTTAGATGAGGTAAAAATACCGACCACATGAGGTCGATATTGGATGAAGAAAAAATACCGACTTCATGAGGTCGGTATTTGGATGAAATAAAAATACCGACTTCATGTTGTCAGTATTTGGATGAAATAAAAATTTCGACCTCATGATGTTGGTATTTCGATATGGATGAAATGAAAATACCGACCTCATTAGGTCGGTATTTAGGTGAAAGATAAATACCGATCTCATAAATTCGGTATTTAAATGAAGTAAAAAAACCGACCTCGGGAGGTCGATATTTGGATGAAGAAAAAATACCGACTTCATGAGGTCGGTATTTTGATGAATCAAAAATACCGACTTCATGATGTCAGTAATTGGATGAAATAAAAATACCGACCTCATTAGGTCGGTATTTAGATGAAAGATAAATACCGATCTCATGAAGTCTGTATTTATATTAAGTAAAATTACCGACTTTATGAGGTCGATATTTGGAAATACCGACTTCATGATGTCAGTATTTGGATGAAATAAAAATACCGACCTCATGATGTCGATATTTGGATATTGATAAAATAAAAATATCAAAAATATAATATTTATTTTATTTAATACCGACATCAAGAAGTTGGTTTTTATTGTAATTAATTTTTTTAGCGAAAAATTCCGACTGTTTGAGGTCGGAATTTTTTTCCCTCCTTATTTTGCATAAAAACCAACTACTTTTATTCTTTTTAACAATACTGACCTCCGGAGGTCGGAAATTACAGACATCATTTGAGGTCGATAATTTTTAGGTCGGTATTCACTTTTTGTTTAGTAGTGAGATAGGAAAGCATTGCTTAGTGGACTCCATGCATGTTGAGTCAGATACAATTGGTGTTGCACTTATGGATGAGGGTATCAAGATTTTCCAATAGAAAATATATCTCTAGACGATGATTGAAGGTTAGAGATTAATAACATTGTAAGACCTCGAAAATGATATAAGGTGTATAGAGCTTAACATGTTCGTATTAATGTTATAAGGTCCTAAAATGCCTTATTATGTCATATAGAGTCAGTGTGCAAACTTTGAAGTGATTTGGAAGTCGAACGTCAAGGGACGTCCAAGACGTTCGACGAATAGTCGCTTATGTACCTCATGTGTGTATGCATGCCTAAGTTGTGTGAAATGAGTCAAATAAGTATTGAAATGATGTTTAATGTTATTGTATGAAGTTTCGTGATGTTTGGAGGTCAAACGCCTAAGAACGTCCAAGGCGTTCGAAAGATAGCCCCTAAGACGTTCATCGTATGTCATGTTGGGGTCAAGGTTGTTTGGACGTCTTGTAGGTGTTTGTTTTGGATGAAACTTATGTGGTAGGTCTATAACATGTTAAGGTTTGTAATCGCGTTGGAAACGTCCGGGTACGACTTCTAAAGGGCCCCACAAGAGGCCCCAAAAGAAGGACCCCAAGGCTGCCTATACACTGCCTGGGCAGTGTCCCTTGACGGACCCAATGACGGACCGTTGGGCAACCAACGGACCGTCAAGCAGGTCTCGTCGAAGTAGACTTGCCTTGGGCATGTCATGAGCCAAGAAATTTGCCAAGTCATGGGCGACGGAAGGCATGATGCCTCGTCAAGGCCTACGTCGCGGATGGCCTGCAGGTTGGCTGCCTGCGTTCTGCCAAGTCAGGGGTGAACTTGTAAATTCACCCCACATCCTAACCTGACTATTATAGGTTTATTTGATTATTTTTGGGTGTGTCTAAGGGTCCAAAAACGTGACCAACCCATTTTCAAATCCCCTCACTCAAATTGAACCCTTCCCTTCCCAAAATATTCTCTCTAGAAACCCCCATGGTTTTTAAAGCTCAAGAACAGCTTGTAGATGGCAATGTCATGAGTTATTCATCAAGTTTTATAGGTCTTCATGAAGATTAAGGTATGGTGATCCTTCATCTCTAAGTAACCTTTCACTTGGAGAGTTCTTCTCAATGTTTTTCAAAGAAATCTTATGAACAAGTTTCCAATCTTCCAATCTAGCCATGGGTTCTTTCTCAAAACGTTTCTAAAGATTATATCTTGATGAATTAGTATTAATATGATGATTTGAATGTGATTTCACTTCAATTGCATGATGAACCCATGTTCCTTCCAAAATTAGGTTTAGCTCTTGCATGGGCTTTGTGATTATGGCTTGTTCTTGATGAATTAGTGATTCTCTTACGTTGAATTGATTGTGGTTATTGTTATTTACATTAATTGCTGTTTAATTGATGATGATCAGTCCATGAGGATAAATATATGAAGAATTGAGCATGAATAGCCTATGTTTTTACATGTTGTCTTGAAGTCGATTGTGTGATCGGTTGAGTAGACTCTTGATTTTGTACGAACTGCTGTAGCTACTGTTTTAGGGTGATTTAATGGATGAATTTTATAGGTATAAATCCTTAATGTTCAAATTAAGAAGGGCTTGCATGAATTGGTATAGATTCTTTTAGGTTATGAAGTCAAGAGGCTAAGTATGTGATGGATCTTGAATTGTGATTAGATTATGCATGACTTAGGCTTGATTTCTTACCTAATATGCTACTGCCTTAGACTTGTATATGTATGAACTATGGTCTAAAATCAATGTTAGGGAAGATAGCTAATGATCTATGTTATTCTACTTTCCTAGTATGTTGATATGTTGTATCACGTTATGGTATAATCTTGTAGTGACTTGTACATGGTTTCTTATTTGTTTAAAGTACATTTAGCTACTGCCGTATATGTGTTTTATTGATGAATAAGGTGTATTGATCAATGATGATCAAAGGATGAGAATTTGGTAAGAATGCTTATTCTCTTTACTCCTTCTACTTCTCTATTCTTTATAGTAATGTTGATGAAGCCTTGTATGGCATTGTGTGGTATGGTCCACTTATGGTGGCGGTGTTTACTTTATTGTCATTACATATGTGTTGACCATGGCCATGAAGGCAAATTGATGAACTTATGAACATATGCTTAAAATGATACTATGAGAAGCTTATGCCTACTTTCCTATTCTAGTTGTGAATTAGGTTGTGTGGCTATTGTTTAGGCATGTGTATAATCATGTTAGGGTATTGTATAGGTGCTGCCATTGATGTGTTAAAGTGGTTAATAACCTTTACCCATGTATCCCTTATATGGAAGTGTAAATAGCTAAAGTTAGGAGTCTTGATTACATGCTATATATTGTCATGTCTCCTATGCTATTATGTGTTGTGTGCTATGTGATTGAAGTATAATGTGGTCTAATAAGTGTGGCGGACTTAAGATGTTATTGATAGCCATTATGTGATCATGTTGGTCAATGTACACACACTCTCACTTACATGCATATTATAAGTAGTATAACTCATGGTGTCTAAATGAAAGGTAGTTTTCATATTCGCTAGTGTCTACTACTATGTATGTTAAGGTGATGTTCATGAATATATGATTTGTATTCCCTTACTAGGATGACTTGATAGGTGTACTAGTGTGGAAAGGGGTATGGGACCTTGTCTATGCATTGTACATGTGTATCTTGATAGGATAGTTCCTAGGTTTGGTTCTTATGCATATAAAGTATGATTATATGAATATGTTATGAATATGATGTATATGATATGATGAGGTATGAATGTGTATAATGTCTTAGTAGGTTTATATGAAAGGATTTCTCATATAGTTATGCCTATAGACTTATGCATTGATATATGAACGTGTGTGACTTGATGTGTTATGTGAAAGGTTTGCTCACACATATATATATATATACACTCGCACATGGATGATCTAGTAATTTAGAAGGGGCCTTGATAAGGGTGCCCAAGAATGTTATAAATTCTAGATAGGTGCTTGAATATGCTATAAGCATATGAATGATGGATATTCTAAAGCTTGTGTTTTATAAATAAACGTAATAAAGGCTTTTCAATAAAGGGAACCTAACTTAGCACCGAGCGAACTTGACAATGGGAGGTGATGACTTGTCCATAAAAAGGAAAGATTCATCCTAGAAGTTGCCCATGTGATGATATTTCCCATGTTTGAGGGATGTGTCACTTTAAGGGATTCCCATGAGGAGCGGCCCACTTTACCATATGGTATGAATAGGGATATCTACCTCTTAGTTCTTGAACTATGTTGCCACCATAGGATACTAGCTAGAGGATTCTACCTCGATAGCTATGTTTATGATGGTTCTACTTTGGCCGGTAGAACACCTTCCATCGGTGTAAGGATTTGATGACACCGGATTCCATGATTAGCACCCATGGTCTATGTCGGTTAAGGTTATGGTTTCCCTAAAGGTAAAATGGACAATGGAAGTAATTGAATGGGATCCTAACTAGGAGGACTTAAGGTAAGTTACTTAGGATAGGTGGAAGTAATGAACCCATCTAGACATTGCACAAGTGACTCCTTAGGAAGTCTTAGGAGGGTACCTTAATACTTATGATTATGTATGTGTCCTTTATGTATGATATTGTAGTCTTGGTTTGACTATGATTATATTGTACTATACTTCTATGATGCCATGTGTTGTCTTGTGTAGATGCTATGTATGGTTTTCTCTTGTGTTCCTAAGGTGATGCATTGCACCAAGTATCCCTATAGGATTACTTAGGAGGTTAATGAATTGAAAGAAAGAGTTAAATGCTAAGAAGGATGAGCTCACTGTAAAGTGACCTCTATTTGTACTTAAATTCTATAAGTGCTTTTCTATGATGTTTGACCTTTGATTGTGTTTCTATTAATTATGTGGATGATATAAATGATATTGATACAGGTTTTATGATGATTTACTCAAAATGGCATCAAGTATGATTTCAAAGGAAATGTCCCTTTTAAATGCATGTTTTCGCATGGTTGCCATACTTAGTACATTCTTGTGCTAATCCCATTCTTCTTTACTTTTTACACAAAGTGTAGGTATTGGAATGCTTAAAGAAGGTCTATGATTGAGGAGCTTGATAGGTGATTTCCCAAGCTCAAGGAAAGGAATCCTTAAGTTCAAGGATGTCCTACTAATGTCCTTATTGTAAAGTCTATTTAGTAATGTATAGCTTTGTATTATGTCTTAAGGGTTTTTATCCTTAATGTACTCTAAAGTTGTTGAGTCTAAGATGGCAAAGGGACTTAGAGTCTAAATATGTATTATGACTTATGTTTTATATATATATACGATGTGATGTTTCTAGCATATGATGTGCTATGAAAAGTTTTAAATTTTCCGCTAAATTTACTATGCCAATGCAATGAATGATATGAGAGGCTTGTCTTAGACCTCCGAGAGGTCGACGACGCCGGTTACAATCCAAGATTGTACCCTATCTTCTAGGGTATGCTTTTGGGTTGTGACAAACTTGGTATCAGAGTATGAGGTTTATAAAGCGGTTTTAGGTTCTAAAAAGTCTCATATTGCCACGTCTAGTAGAGTCTCGTATCATTGGTGGTGAGTCGCAACACATGAAATGGTACGAGAGGCTATAGGACGATAGAGTTCCCTTCTTCATCAATCTCATATGTGCCATAGAATTTAATTCTATAAGATCTCTCTCTTATGTTTTCCTGTCCGATGGTCTTTTAGATATGATTGCTTGGATGAGAGTTGCTCTATGCTTGAGGGAGAAAAGGTGAGTTTGAAATGCTTATCTTTGTTTTATAGTTTGAATGAGTATGTGTGAAGGTGACACTTGTCTTTATTTGATGATGTATATACTAACTAAGGCGACTTGAAGGGTTAACTAGACTTAGGTAGGGGTATGGGACTCTACCTATGTCTTGCACTAGTTTTCCTTGATGGAGACCTTAGGAGTTTAATATTATGTATGTGTATGATGATAAATGTGAATGTCCTTATGAGATGATGTAACGACCTGCTTAGTCATTTTGAGCAGCAGATTTTATTTCTGGAAAAACTGTCTGAGACGACGTATCCAACGACGGACCGTCATGGGCACGACGGACCTTCAAGGGTGTCTCGTTCCAAACACTTGGAATTCTTATATTTGAGTGCTGAAATCGACTCTCTGAACTCTGTGACGGACCTGCAGGACGGACCGTCACAGACACGACGGACCGTTGTGAGTTTCCGTTTCAAAACACTTCAACTCTTGAGAATTGGGTACTGAGAGCAATTCTCTGTCCGTCGTGACGGAAGTGCAGGACGGACCATCACAGACACGACGGACCGTTGTGAGTTTCCGTTTCAAAACACTTCAACTCTTGAGAATTGGGTACTGGGAGAAATTCTCTGTCCGTCGTGACAGAAGGGCAGGACGGACCGTCGCAGACACGACGGGCCGTCACAGGTTGCGTAATCCCAGTCTGGGTCAAATTTTTGGGTAAGTTTTAAAGGGGCATTTGGACTATTCCTGCTATAATTATGAACTTCGTGGGTTAATATTAATAACTCAAATTCTTGGGGGTGTAAAGCAGATGACCTTGAGTTACTTAGTGGGTTATTTCCTCATCTTTTATACCTAATTAGATGCTAATTAGGGAAAAGAGAGAGGGTTTTGAAGAAGAAAAATAGAGAGAATAAGGAGAAGAGAGGAACGATCGATAGAGAGAGACAAACAAAGAGGAAACAAAAAGCTTTGAGAGATTGCTTGCTTGATCAAGAATCCTTGGTGAAGGTAGGTTATGGTTTTGATACTATTCGTAGTAAACTCTTAATAGTGAATGATATGTATTGGTAGTATTGTAAACCCTTCTATATGCTTAATTGTATGCTTGCATGAATGTGATTATGTGATTGTGATAAAATAAGCATAATGAAGCTTTTGAATCCAAAATCTTGAAGAATCCTAATTCACCTTGTTATTGATGATGCCTTGGTATAAAAGAAGGCTTGAGGAGTTGATACAATGATGTTAGTGGATCGGAGTGTCACGTTCCGACACATAGTATTTAGGGGATCGGGTGTCACGAACCGACACATAGAATTAGGGGATCGGAGTCTCATATTCCGATACATAGTATTAGGGGATCGGGTGTCACGAACCGACACGTAGAATTAGGGGATCGGAGTGTCACATTCCGACACATAGTATTAGGGGATCGGGTGTCACGAACCAACACGTAGAATTAGGGGATCGGAGTGTCACGTTCCGACACATAGTATTAGGGGATCGGGTGTCACGAACCGACACGTAGAATTAGGGGATCGGAGTGTCACATTCCGACACATAGTATTAGGGGATCGGGTGTCACGAACCAACACGTAGAATTAGGGGATCGGAGTGTCACGT
>JABWTJ010000011.1:871913-984428 GCA_016801875.1 Solanum sitiens | reverse complement strand
AATATACTCAATGTAATGAACCTAATTTCCCAAATGAGTGTGGTATTGAGGCTTGAGTCCTCATGGATGAACTTGGTAGTACTTATTGATGATTATAGTACTTGTTGCTACATGTTGAGTATTGTAGTTGATTTATGATATGAACTGATATATACTGTTTTCTATTTTGAGTTGGCCGATGATACCTACTCAGTACTTGTGTTTTGTACTGACCCCCTACTTGTTGTTTCTTTCTTTGTTATTTGGGGAATGCAGCAAACGTACCGTCGTCTTCAACTCAACAGCAATTCTAGCCAGTCTTCACTACACCGGATTTCAGGGTGAGCTAATGCTTCTAGCTTGGACTGGATCTTCTCTTCAATGTCTTGATGCCTTGAACTTCCGGCATGGACTAGCCTTTTATTTATTTTAGCTTCTTAGATACTTTTAGATTAGTAACTTGAGGATAGATGTTCTTGTGATGATAACTTCCAGATTTTGGGGATAATGAGTTATAAATTTTAGAAGTTATTTAATTGATTTCGTTAATGAGTTTTAAGTCTTCCGCTTTGTATTTTGTTCAATATGTTGGGGTTTTAGATTGGTTGGTTCGCTCACATAGTAGGATAAGTGTGGGTGCCACTCGCGGCTCGATTTTGGGTCGTGACAGATGATCTCTATGCTTATAAACATGTAAGTAGCCTAGGGTGCTAAAGAATTTGAGTTATCCATGCATGAAGGTTATGGATGAATGGAGTATGGTGCTAATTGTAGTTCTTGTTGGGTTACTTGATTTAGTGAAGTTATGGAGCTTTACTTGATCATTGCACATGTTAACTCAAAAGGGGTTATTGTTGGTTATCTTACCTTGCTATGCATGAAATATCTCTTATTTGATGATGTGATGCCAATTATGGCAATATATGAAGTCTATCTGAAATAGCATGTTATGTCGAATGATGTATGTCATGATATAGTTGAAGCATGCTAGGAGTTATAGTGGTTAAAGTGAATTCTCTTAGGTTGTTGCATTCCTATATGGTTTTGGTATGATGTTAGCCAAATATTAGGATTCGAACTTGGATTGTTTAATAACTACCTATGGAAGTATGCTATCCTATGAGTATATGTGATTAACAGTGTGCATTGTTTTCCTTTGTATATAAGTGGTACTTCATGAGTTGCTAGTGTAAAAATTGGAGTCTTTTGTAGAGACTTGAGTTGTAAATATAGTATGCATGCTTATGAAGAATGAGTTGGTAGAGCTTTGTATCTTATAATTCCATGCTTGTTCCATTAGATGTCTAAATGTTGCATTTTTGGATATTTCGAAGCATGCTCACTGAAAAGACTAGGCAACTTATTGTAATATATTTGGAGAACCTACTAAATTGTCATTTGATTGGATGTTATTGAAAAATGTGTAGAATTTATGAATATGAACATGATAAGGAATGTGGAAAAGAATCTTTGCTATTTAGATTGAAGGATGAGAATCTTATGACATGATGAGTTGTAGAGTTATTTCTAAACTTCCTTGTTGTTTTCCACTAATGATGTATGACCTTAGTGTCTATTGCATTGTAGGAAGACCTTATGTGAATCGAATAGTATGATCAAAGTTGATGGTTGAGGATGATTTGCCTAAAATGATAAGGTTTAGAATGCCTTAGTGTTGTTAAATTGAATTAATGAAAATTCTCTCTAAAGTAGTAATCACTTTAAGTGATGAATGTGAAGGTTTTGTAATTGAAATCCTCTATATGTTGGGTTAAGTTGCTCTTAATTTGGGTTTACCCTAAGTGGGGGATGGTGTTTGAGTAGTGAGATTGTAGAAATTGTCTACATTGTTCTTCTATTCTTACTTGAATTGGAAAAATATGAATTCTTAGTATGCTTGTTCATGAAAATAGTCTTGCATAAAGTGTGAATTGCATGATCTTTATATGATTGGTATGAATTAATTGACATCATCTTAGAGACATGGTGAATTTTCCAAAGGACATGAAAAAGAAATTTTTGATAAAATCCATATTTTCTCTTGTTGACTTGCATTTTAATGTGCTAATTGTCAAGTGACATCATGAGGTAAGACAAGGAACTTGGTAATAGTCACTTGTAGGTTAAATTGTTTAGCCTTGTAATGGAAGTTGAGTCTCTTTTATAATGAAAAATGTGAACTCTCTTCAAAATTTAGTGATTTGATGATTTGTAATGCAAAATTGTAGGCTCATTCTTGAAAAGTAAAAGCATGTTTAGCTAAGTGTACATGTGTGTGCCTATAATTTGTGTTATTTTTCCAAAATGAGGCTTACTATAAGGGTGAGTATTATGTTAAGAAAAGAAATTGTGGAATGACTTCCTATTTTGTGGTAATGTACTTGGTGTGATTTGCTATTTAGATTTCACTAGGAAGAAAATGTATGCATGTCTTTGCTTGAAAGTTGAGATTTCTCATTTTTAAAGAAATTGACATTGTACTTTACTAAGGTATGAACTCTTGATGCATGTAAATGTGTTGAGGAGGAAGATATTCCTCCATGTACCCCATTAAGTATGGTATGGTTGAGTATGACCTTCATAGTACTAGGTATAACTAATGAAGATCGTTGTGATTTAACTAACTCAAGTATTTTTTGGTGCATTTGAAATATGAGTGCTTAATTAACTTTTTGTAAGATTTATGATCTGTCTATGAGTAGTGTTTCAAGATTTTCTTGTATTGAATTAAGGAGAAATGATCATGTTATGATTAGGAGAAAGATGTTGCCCTATGAACATAAAAAGGACCTTTGTGTTTGATGCATTAGAGAGTGAGTGAGTAATGTTTTTTTGCTTACTTGTGTGCATTGAGTGCTAAATGATTTGATGATATTTTAAATATGATGAACTGCTCTTATGTGCATTGAAGTCTTTGATGTGATTAAAGAGTCCTAAGTGTCATTCGAGGACGAATGTTCCCAAGTGGGGGATATTGTAAGACCTCGAAAATGAAATAAGGTGTATAGAGTTTAACATGTTCGTCTTAATGTTATAAGGTCCTAAAATGCCTTATTATGTCATATAGAGTGAGTGTGCAAAGTTTGAAGTGATTTGGAAGTCGAACGTCAAGGGACGTCCAAGATGTTCGATGAATAGTCGCTTATGTACCTCATGTGTGTATGCATGCCTAAGTTGTGTGAAATGAGTCAAATAAGTATTGAAATGATGTTTAATGTTATTGTGTGAAGTTTCGTGAAGTTTGGAGGTCAAATGCCCAAGAACGTCCAAGGCGTTCGAAAGATAGCCCCTAAGACGTTCATCGTATGTCATGTTGGGGTCAAGGTTGTTTGGACGTCTTGTAGGTGTTTGTTTTGGATGAAACTTATGTGGTAGGTCTATAACATGTTAAGGTTTGTAATCGCGTTCGAAACGTCCGGGTACGACTTCTAAAGGGCCCCATAAGAGGCCCCAAAAGAAGGACCCCAAGGCTGCCTATACACTGCCTGGGCAGTGTCCCTTGACGGACCCAATGACGGACAGTTGGGAAACCAACGGACCGTCAAGCAGGTCTCGTCGAAGGAGACTTGCCTTGGGAATGTCATGAGCGAAAAAATTGGCAAGTCATGGGTGACGTAGGGCATGACGCCCTGTCAAGCCCATGACGCCCCGTCAAGGCCTACGTCGCGGATGGCCTGCAGGTTGGCTGTCTGCGTTCTGCCAAGTCAGGGGTAAACTTGTAAATTCACCCCACATTCTAACCTGACTATTATAGGTTTATTTGATTATTTTTGGGTGTATTTAAGGGTCCAAAAACGTGACCAACCCATTCTCAAATCCCCTCACTCAAATTGAACCCTTCCCTTCCCAAAATATTCTCTCTAGAAACCCCCATGGTTTTTGAAGCTAAAGAACAGCTTGTAGATGGGATTCTCATGAGTTCTTCATCAAGTTTTATAGGTCTTCATGAAGATTAAGGTATGGTGATCATTCATCTCTAAGTAACCTTTCACTTGGAGAGTTCTTCTCAATGTTTTTCAAAGAAATCTTATGAACAAGTTTCCAATCTTCCAATCTAGCCATGGGTTCTTTCTCAAAACGTTTCTAAAGATTATATCTTGATGAATTAGTATTAATATGAGGATTTGAATGTGATTTCACTTCAATTGCATGATGAACCCATGTTCCTTCCAAAATTAGGTTTAGCTCTTGCATGGGCTTTGTGATTATGGCTTGTTCTTGATGAATTGGTGATTCTCTTACGTTGAATTGCTTGTGGTTATTGTTATTTACATTAATTGATGTTTAATTGATGATGATCAGTCCATGAGGATAAATATATGAAGAATTGAACATGAATAGCCTATGTTTCTACATGTTGTCTTGAAGTCGATTGTGAGATCGGTTGAGTAGACTCTTGATTTTGTACGAACTGCTGTAACTACTGTTTTAGGGTGATTTAATGGATGAATTTTATAGGTATAAATCCTTAATGTTCAAATTAAGAAGGGCTTGCATGAATTGGTATAGATTCTTTTAGGTTATGAAGTCAAGAGGCTAAGTATGTGATGGATCTTGAATTGTGATTAGATGATGCATGACTTAGGCTTGATTTCTTACCTAGTTAGCTACTGCCTTAGACTTGTATATGTATGAACTATGGTCTAAAATCAATGTTAGGGAAGATAGCTAATGATCTATGTTATTCTACTTTCCTAGTATGTTGATATGTTATATCACGTTATGGTATAATCTTGTAGTGACTTGTACATGGTTTCTTATATGTTTAAAGTACATTTAGCTACTTCCATATATGTGTTTTATTGATGAATAAGGTGTATTGATCAATGATGATCAAAGGATGAGAATTTGGTAAGAATGCTTATTCTCTTTACTCCTTCTACTGCTCTATTCTTTATAGTAATGTTGATGAAGCCTTGTATGGCATTGTGCGGTATGGTCCACTTATGGTGGCGGTGTTTACTTTATTGTCATTATATATGTGTTGACCATGGCCATGAAGGAAAATTGATGAACTTATGAACATGTGCTTAAAATGATACTATGAGAAGCTTATGCCTACTTTCCTATTCTAGTTGTGAATTAGGTTGTGTGGCTATTGTTTAGGCATGTGTATAATCATGTTAGGGTATTGTATAGGTGCTGCCATTGATGTGTTAAAGTGGTTAATAACCTTTACCCATGTATCCCTTATATGGAAGTGTAAATAGCTAAAGTTAGGAGTCTTGATTACATGCTATATATTGTCATGTCTCCTATGCTATTATGTGTTGTGTGCTATGTGATTGAAGTATAATGTGGTCTAATAAGTGTGGCGGACTTAAGATGTTATTGATAGCCATTATGTGATCATGTTGGTCAATGTACACACACTCTCACTTACATGCATATTATAAGTAGTATAACTCATGGTGTCTAAATGAAAGGTAGTTTTCATATTCGCTAGTGTCTACTACTATGTATGTTAAGGTGATGTTCATGAATATATGATTTGTATTCCCTTACTAGGATGACTTGATAGGTGTACTAGTGTGGAAAGGGGTATGGGACCTTGTCTATGCATTGCACATGTGTATCTTGATATGATAGTTCCTAGGTTTGGTTCTTATGCATATGAAGTATGATTATATGAATATGTTATGAATATGATGTATATGATATGATGAGGTATGAATGTGTATAATGTCTTAGTAGGTTTATATGAAAGGATTTCTCATATAGTTATGCCTATAGACTTATGCATTGATATATGAACGTGTGTGACTTGATGTGTTATGTGAAAGGTTTGCTCACACATATATATATATATACACTCGCACATGGATGATCTAGTAATTTAGAAGGGGCCTTGATAAGGGTGCCCAAGAATGTTATAAATTCAACATAAGAACATCATACATGCCTAAATCTACCAGCACAAAATACCCAACCTACGAAGTCATTTGGGAGCTAGGGACAAGGGCATGCAATGGGGAACAACTTAGTTTTGGGATTGAATAACTTGAATAATGAGGGGCCTCTTGGGAAAGGGTCCAAGAGACAAGAACCCATACCTGAAGTTCTTCAAAAGATGAATCCAAAGTTTCACCACCGGAAGAACAAGCAAAATCCGTCGAGATATTGATTTTTACCTTTCGTTTTTAAGATTATTCTGCTTTTGAGTTTTTAGCTTTCAAGTTCTTGATGAACTTTAGCATTCACGTTTGTTCTTCTTTTCTTTTGGTTGAGGCAGAGCGTGAATGAGAGTAAAGAGAGTGAGAAACGTGTGGGAGAGTTGGCTTAGGATTAGGAGATAAGGGAGAGACTTAGTCAAATTAGGATTAAATAATAATTAATAAATAAAAATCTGACTTTTCCTTTTTCTTAAATCAGCAATTAAATATTAATTAATTAAATTAATTCACTAAATAAAATAAATCAAGTTAAATCATTGCTCCCACCTAGGTTCGAACCCAGGTGGAGCAAGATTTCACTCAAAGGGCCAATTTCGGCTCTCTCTCCCTAAATTGCCCCTTCACTTTATTAAATAATTAATTAATTACATATTTAGGGTAATTACGATACTACCCCTAGCCTGGTAAAAGACCATTTTACCCTTGGAATCTCAAAACTTAAAATTTCTTCTTTTAAGTCCGGTAAAGACTCTTTCGATTAAATCTTTGTTTTTGTGAGCCTCACATGGTTGGTTCCAACCTTTCCAAGCTCAATTAACTCCCCAAGTTAGTTGGCTTGGTCGTAGTTAGGTTTCTGAGGTCTGGTTCTATGCATATCAATCGGTGTGGACCTTGGTCTAATCGCAAGCATTCTTGACAACCTAAGTCTTGATCCTATTCATTTTTAGGGTTGTTACATGTCGTCTGACCGACGCCCCATCGTTGGGTCCATCGACTGGGCCTATTCGACAGACATTTACTAAAATGGGCATAAATGTTTACTCGGAGGTTTGATTTTAGCAAGGTTGGTGGCTATGGATAGATAATTCAATTATCTATCTATTGGTAGGTCATGATACACCTAATTCTTTTTGTTCTAAGAGTTATGACCATTTGAAATTGACCCAACTACATTTCCCCTTAACTGTCTGCAAATTTCCACCTACGGTCAGATCTACGGATTGTAGGTCCACCTACGGACCGTGTTGGTCATCCGTAGCTCTTGTTAGAGAGTGGGTGAAGGGAGTCTTGATAGACGGTCATGGACTACAGACCGGCGTCTGAACTACGGATCGTCGTCTGACCTACGGACCGTAAGTCCGTCCGTCGTCTAAGACTTAACCAATTTTTCTGGGTTGAAATTTTTGGGAGTTTCTGATCCCATCGACGGTTGTGCACGATAGACCGTGGTTCAGGATACGGTCCGTCGATGCCACCGTTGGTTGCACCAGCAGATTTTTCTATAAAGCTGGTTTTTGGTCTGTTTTGGCTATGGGGTGTTACACACATAGAGTACTAAAGTGTCATACTCATAGCACCTAGAAGAGTCAAGAAGAATTTGAGCCTCTGTCTGAAATTAAACTATAGAAGACGAGAAAAAGAAGCAATGTAGTGATCTTGTAATTACAAGAAACATGTAGTGAAGAGAAATGATGTAATAGGTAAAGATGTCAGAGAAATTACAAGAAACATGTAGTGCAGAAACATGTTTGGATATACTCAAACCAGTCCTCCTTATAGTTCCCCATAAAAGCCTTACCATTTTCAAGGTCAAAGTTCAGGACCACGTAAAATATTGAAACTTTTTGTAATAGAAGTACAAGATGCTGTGTTATCAACAATTTCCATAATTTCCATCACTATATAAAATGATCCTATAACATGTACAATGATTCTATACCTACACACACAAGATCCTAACAAGGAAGCTGTAGCCATAACTACACACAAAAATAAACCACAACTACACAGACAAATTAACTATAATGATCCTGTGGTGCAGGATCAACCAACAACCAAGAAGAACAGGAAAACAATCTTCATAATTTGATATTTCAATAAAGAAAGGAGAGAGAGAAAAGCCTTAAGAAACAGAAAAATACGTTTTGAATAATTGAATCATGAGTTGACCCTGAAGAATTTGAAATATTCTGGACTCTTAAAGCTTGTGCGCTACTTGCATCAACAGGTGAAACAAGGTTAGATCCAACAACCCCTGGTATATCTAGAACATTCAATCAAGGGTTGTTTTGCAACAATTGACTAAAAAAAGGCGCATTTAATCTCTCATTTCATTCATTTTTTCATTCATTTCTTCTTTCATAGAACTGATTTCATTATCATGCTTTTGTTTTATCTTGTTAATTTCCTCATCTTCTTTCAGAGAACTTGTTGTCACTGATCTGCCATAGCACATCTGTCGTACAGGCTGCCCCTTTCCAAACACTGCCCTGAAGGCATCATCAGTTGTTTTTCTGGAATTTTGACGATTTTGAAGTTTAGTCTGTTGAAAAAAATTGGCATCCATAGTTAACTATAAGAACTATTTACTTTACGACTAAAATCAACTTATGATTCATTTGTTAGCTTCCTTCCGAGCAAAATGTTCCTATGATAGCAATCAAGAGCTAAAAAAAATCTAACAACTTTTTCCAGCAAAGAATTCTAAATAAAACATATTTAATGTCTCATCGTACTTGCACAAGAATAAGAATAAGAATAAGAAGATGACATACTTAACAAAGTACAAAGGACTCACACTGTCCACAATCTACAAATTTTAATTCTGAATCAAATTCACGAATAATCCTCTTCAAAAAACTTACTATTGAAACTTCATTATTAGGCTGAATTTCCTTTCCCTTCTTCGTAGAAGTTGCGATACACATTTCAGAGTGTGATGGTTCCTCATTGTTTTCTTTTGCTACATGCTACCAATTATATCAAAAGAAATTTTTAAAAAATCAACATTTTGTAATTAATTATGAAAAAAGGAAATTCATATACCTGATAAGTATTACCAATGCCACGCGTACTCTTGCAAAATTAATCGGTCCCATTTGATACCTCCACTTTTGTTGTTTCCTACTTTTAGAATTCACCTCATATATAGCCTGCAATTCAATAAAAAAAAAGATGTTTGAATTGATAAATAAATAAGAAAACAAATATGATGCAAAATATGTCAAAGAGTAGAAATGCACTATTTTAGCTTTACTTGAACAGTTGGGTGTTGCCAATACTCGATCAACTCGCGGAATTGAACTTCTGGAATGTCATCAGGATGTTTTGCTAGCATATCCTCAAAAGTACTATTTTTATCAAAATCTTTCTTTAATCACATGTTTGTGTTACCTCCAAGCATCACGAAGACCAGTCATCACCAACTTTTTTCCTTTTATTGGAATTAGGAATTCGGACTATGCAAAAAAAAAATATATTTAGCTTCATTAGTAAAAACAAACAATAAAATATGTAATTTCAAAATTTATTGTTCTTACATTGATATATTCCCACATGCACTTTTTAATATCTTTTGGCACCGCATGCCAAGTAATGTACATTAAGTTGATGAATCTAGGATTCCTTGCAATTGTTCCAGTAAAATTAGTTAATTTAGACACTATCTTACCAGTGGGACCAACTGCTTGTCCTTTATCGAATGTCACCTCCTCCATTTCTACATAATTTCTTGCATGAATATTCTTACATGTTGTTTGTCCTCGAACCTTTTTCTGCTTCTATGAACCTAGATTTACGTAACAACCAGGATATAAGATTTTTCTTTTATAATGAGTAATAAATCTTACAAGATTTAAAACATACCTTTTGCACTACAATCAATGTCATCTTCCTCATTTATAGCACACTCATCCTTGTCGATTTCTTCTTGATCCTGTAGATTATCCAATCCTTTATTATGTTTATGAATAGAATGAGGAGTATGCATACACTCGACATCCGCTTCTGTGTGGTTTACCGGTTTTCTTTCATCACCTTTGAGTATCCCTTGTTGTATTAAAAACTCATCAATACTAGTAGCTGGTATGACTGACTTCTTCTTTACCTGTTTTATGTTTTGTAGATCATGATCAACATCATCTTCTTATTTTTTTTTTAAGAAACTGATCAACAGTAGTGGCCGGTAGGACCAACTTCCTCTTCACCTGTTTGCAGCTTAGTAGATCCTGATTATCATGTTGTTTCTGTTCATTACCTAATTTTGTTCCAGTCACATGTACAGAAGCAGTAACACATTCCTTGGACGACGGTTGGAACCCGAAGTTTTGCATAGGAAGTTTAAGTCCCTTCTCTTGAATGGACTCTCAAGGCTGAAATAACCTCGATTTGTTTTGTCCTTTCCCTGCATTCACATGTGAAATACTAAGTTCTTCCCTAGAAGATGATTGAATCGGTAATTACTTTGGGTAAAAATTACTCTTTCCTTGTGGTTTGATGAAATCCTCAGAATTCTTTTCTTTTGTTGGCTATTGGTGCATGCTCTTTTTTAGCTTTGTTATTGCGTTCGTTCGAAACATGTTCTCTCTTAACCTTAAATGTGTTTACCAATTCAGCACTTGATCAGTATTGCATATCTAGATTTTTCAATGGACTTTGAGCTTGGTTTTGATTCGAACCCTTTTTCTTTAGTATTGCTGATTGATTCGTTCTTCTCTTTTTGATTTAAACTCTTTGATTTCTTTCCCTGTAGTCAGTAAACCTAGAAAATAATATGGATCTTTAAGTGAAAAAGGTAGCAGCAATATAACTTTGATATAAGGTTAACAGATGACTATAGGCAACACTGCTTGGAATTCTATTGATGAAGTAAAAAGATGTTAAAACACACTGATACAAGAACTGTACAACATATACACTGCATGATATTTTCTACAATATTCTAAAAAATATAACTCCTGGATCTGAACTTTTAGCTGAGAAGACAGTGTTATCCCTCCAAATTCAAATACTGTAAATTTACGCTGCCATAACCTTTTTGTAAATTGCAGCAGCCTAAATGCCTTTATCATGTACATGTTCCTATTCCAAAGCTGAAGCCTATTTAAATGAATACGTAAGCACTCCTTTCTAATGGTAAATTTTAGTCAATATGTCTTTGGTCTACTCACATATGAACTGCAAGTATGCTTGGTGAAATTTTTTGAATAAGTATGGTCTACTCACGTATGAAGTTTAGTGTTTTTATATTCGTTTTGACCAGCTGGGTAATGACAAATATGGTAGTCGGCACACATATTAGATGTATTTCAACTAATAATTACATTTTATGTCTTGTTCCTTCCTGTAGTAGATCATATTCCAGTATATGACTGACCAGTATTCTTCACAATTTCAAATATAACAAAGTTCTAACTACTACTGACATTGATTTGCAGATAAACATTACAAAAGGACTCTATTTTGAGGAAGTTGGTCGCAGATAAACATTACAGAGAGAGTTTATCAAAAGGTATAGATGTTGTAGAAATGTCGAATGGTATGGGAATCGTTACTTCTCAGCCAAAGAAAAATATTTCTTTTAAGGAGAAGTTAGACCAAAATTTAAGCGACTTTATGGGTGCTTAGAAAACAAGAAGTAAATGACACACTCCAAGTAAGAGAGTACAAATTAATTGACCATTAACTCTATAGAAGATCAATAATAGTGATGATACTCTTAGGTAAAATGTGGTTGAATCATACACTATTTAAGAAAAGGAATGAACCGTATTATATGTCAGACAATTATGCCCAAGTTAGTTTGCTCTTTCCTAGAAAGAGTTAACCATCCTAAAGAACGACCTGACTAAGGAACAATTGAATATATTTAATAGGGTTCACTCAATATCATAATGTGATCCAATTCAACCACATTTGACATGAGAAAATTACAACTATTATTTCCAATCTATAGCATCAATGGACAATTTCGCACGCTCTTGCTTTGAGTTGTTATTTTCAATATGTTTCTGAGCACCCCTAAAGTTTCTTGAAGTTTGGTCTAACTTATCTTTAGAAGATATCTCCTTCATTGGATGAGAAGTGACCATTCCAGTACCAATCAACATTTGTACAACATCTATCACTTTTGATAAAATTTCTCTTTGGGAGGTCTTGTCTGCAACCACATTACTATGAGAAGAGATATGTCTATCTTTGAGAAGCTTGTTTAAATCATAGTCCCTTTATATTCCATGCGATGATTCATTTTAATTTCGCAAATGATGTTCAACTGATCTTATTGTACCTATGGAAACATATCATGGGTGAAATAGAATATTATTACCAACTGAATTAGTGCCAAGAGAAAGGAATCCATAAACATTCACATTGCATAGATTAATAACTTTCTCTTTACTACCAAGCACTTTTATTTGATATGAAGTATTTGAAGAAATTTGTTGTCCATTTTGAGAGTATTTTCCTTACTATCTGTTCAAATTTTCAAAAATTAGCATCTTTTTTTAAACCCAAAAGAAACATTGTCAATTCTACCCGCTATATATGAACAAGTACAAAATCTGAACATTCTATTGACAAATGCTATAAATTATGTAAGTTGTTTGGTTTCATTTCTCGAGTTGAGCATTACTTAGATACTATTACCTCAGTAGATGCAATAGTAGAGGAAGTATACACAAATGCTTCACCAATTTCATTTTTTCATGCCTCGAGCCTACACTCTGGGCGGGACTAGCACTCAGTGACCATTGCTGCTCTCGAGCGAAACTTTGACCTGACTTACTTAACTCAGCAGAAGACAACAATAATGTTTATAAGGATGAAAGAACTTAACTGAACAGAACAATGTTATTATGTGTAATGTTTCAAAGGTTTAAACATTCAAACTTGACAAAATGGCAACTAAGTCTTTAGCATAAAAATTATAAGTGAAGACTAGTGGACAACTAACTGTCTACAAAGCCTCTAAACTGACTAAGATGGATGTTTGGACAAACCCCACAATATCCTAATGAACTAATTTAGAAAGCAAAAGAAGGGATGTCCTCCGGATGACAAGGAGGATCACCAATTGACTCTGGAGTGCTCAACTGGATCAACGGTGCGCTGGATGTTGATCCTCGTTACCTGCGTCTGCATCATGATACGATGCGCACCAACTGGCATCAGTGCATTGAATGTACAATTATGCAAGTTTGAAAGCTAAACAACACATAGGTTTAATAAGGAGTAAGAATGAACACTTATCTTGGCTCTGCTCAACTCATGATCTACTAACTCATATTCAATATACGCATTTTATAAGTAAGAGCAATATAAAGAAATACTGACTTGAAAACATGCTGAAAACTCTGAATTTATACAAGTAAGCAATAATGTTCGAGATGTATGTAAAATACAATAACTAATGCATATGAGAATAGAATAAATGATGTATATGAAAATACAATACCGCTGTATATGAAAATACAATAACTGATTTATATGAAAATACAATACTCTTGTGGATGAAAATACAATAACAAATGAATATGAAAATACAATATTGTTGTGGGAGTTTTTCTAAACGACAGCCAACACTTAAGAGCTATAGTAATAATACACCGTTACTCAGCCCACGCTGCCCGACCATCCTAACCTTGCAAGAGTATAGAACATGAACTGCCTATTGGATCCACTAGTAAACTATGAAGATGGTTCATCTACAAAGTATGATCCTTTTCTACCCATGATGGCTACATGGTTTACATGGAGACTTGAGTTATCTGAACTGGCATCCCCACATCGGTGCTCAATACTACTCCCTAATATATATATATATATATATATATATATATATATATATATATATATATATATATATATATATATATATATATATATATATATATATATATATATATATATATATATATATACACTGGCTCTTGTCTTTTTAAAAAATTCTGATTTTGTGCTTTGAGATTAGTTCTCAAAACATAGCTTTTAAAATGCTCTCTTTGAAATAATAGTTTCCTCTTTCTTCTATTAAACAAGCATTAGGATTTGTAGAAGTCTAGCTTCCTTTCTCTCTCAAAAGTTTGAAAACATTTTAGTTTGAGCTCTCAGGGATTACTTAGTTCCCTTATAACTCTTGGGAACTAAACTCAACTTGATACTCTTTGCTTATTTGAAACTTAACTCTTAGGGAATGCTTAGTTCCCGTATAGCTTTTGAAAATTTAACTCAACTATTTACTCTTTCTTGACTTGAAATTTGAGTCTTAAAAACAAACTTTAAAATTAAATAAGACTCTTGAAAACCTTTAAAAATTATACTAGAACTTACTTCTGAACTTTAGACTTGACTTCTTAGCTCTCTTGACTTTGGTCTTAACTTTCTTTGAATGGATTATGGATTTAAAGATTCAACTTGATTTCTTTGATGATTTCTAGGTATTTAGAAACCATTTTAAGTAAACAAAATCATTGGAAGATGTTACTGTAGCTCAGAATGACTTAAAAGAGCTAAACTATGCAAACTGAACGTAAACGTCAGGTCAGGCGTACTGGTGATGCGCCACCTCAGCCACGGTTGACTAAGGCCTGGTTCTGGTGCACTGGTGGCGTGCCGCGCCAGGCCCTGATTGACTGAGGCTAGTTTCTGGCGTATTGCAGGCGCGCCGTGCCTGCCCATACCCAGGTGCGTTTGAAGAATCTTTCAACTCGTTTTCCATCTCCAAATTCTCCAAAACATCCTAGCTCTTTCACTAAAAACTGGGAACTATTAGTACTATAAAAATCTAGTGAATTCCACTCAAAATACCTCGATAAAATAAGAATAAAAAAAACAATGACAGCCAACACTCCAATCAACATGAAACCGAAACTTTCTTTCAAGAACTTCAAGATTTTCATTCAAATAAACTCTAATTTGTTATATTGAATGAAATTGGGGTGTGGGTGAAAGGACCCAACACCAAATGATATCACATACCTTGATCGGGATCACCCCCGATGGAATGCACACAATATTCTTGGCATTCTTGGATGAATCTTTGTCTTCTATTTTCATCTATTTTAATCCCAAACCCTAACCGTTTCAAAACATGTAAACCTGATTTGGGATTTAGTCTTTACCCCAAAATAACCTTAAAACGAATTAGAAACTAATAGGGTGAAAAGTGAACTTTGCCCTAACAAAAATCCGGATTTGGAAATTCACTGCCCAAAAGCGCAACTTCCGGAAGTTATATCTCGCTCATACGACCTCAGAATTTAGCAAAATTGGCATCGTTGGAAAAATATTTCGGCGAGCTTTCAACCCATATAAACAAACCATCCAAACTCTTCCTGAACTGGGAGTTATGGCTGTTTGAAAATTGCCAAATTCATTTTTGAACGCTAGAAGTTTTCCAGATTTGCTTAACTATTTCCAAAAAAAGATTATTCGATGTTTCTTAGATTATTCATAGTTACTTCTAGCTACAAGATGTTACAATATTTCCCCCTTGAGAACATTCTTCCTTGAATGAGAATTCTTTCACTAAGCTAAGGATAACAATATCATTTCAGCACTCAAAAAACAACAACATGCAATAGCATGCTTATACATAACCTTATAAATTGCTAAGAAGAGAATTTAGTACCTTAATCTGCTTTCCCTCCGGATTCAAAAAGATGTGGATATCTCTTCTTCATTTCCTCCTCAGCTTCCCAAGTCGCTTCTTCAACGAATTGGTTTCTCCTTTGTTCTCAACTTGCGAACTTGACGATCAAAAATATGAACCGGAATTTCTTCATAGGATAGGTTATCCTTAATCCCAATATCCTCTGTTGGTACTATCAATGAAGTATCAACCAAACACTTCTTCAACATAGAAATATGGAATACCGAATGAAACGCTGCTAACTCTTGGGGTAGCTCCAACTCATAAGCCACATTGCCGACTCTCTTGGAGATTCTATAAGGTCCAGTATAATGGGGACTACGTTTCTCTTTCTTACCAAACCTTATGAATCCCTTCATAGGTTAGACTTAAGGTACACCCAATCATTTACTTCAAACTCTAATGGCCTTCTCCTACTGTCTATGTATGACTTTTGGCGACTTTGTGCTGTCTTTAATATTTCTTATACCACTATAACCTTTTCCATAGCTTGGTGGACTAGATATGGTCCTATAAACCCTACTTCGCCACCTTCAAACCACCCAATAGAAGATCTGCATCTTTTCCCATAAAGAGCTTCATATGGGGACATTTGGATGCTCGAATGTTAACTATTGTTGTAAGTGAACTCAATGAGAGTTATACGATCATCCCAATTTCCCTTGAAGTCGATCACACAAGCTCTCAACATATCTTCTAAGGTCTTGATAGTATGTTCTTCTTGTCCATCTGTCTGAGGATGGAAAACAGTGCTCAAATTCACCTTTGAACCCAAACCTTTCTGGAAAGACTTCCTGAACTATGCAGTAAACTGAGTACCTCTATCTCAAATAATAGAGACTGGAACTACATGGAGTCTTACCACTTCTTGAATGTACAATTTATCATAATCCTCTGGCCGGATAAGTAGTCTTTACCGGCAAGACATGGTCTGACTTTGTCATTTTGTCAACAATTACCCAAATATAATCATGCTGCCTTCGAGATCTTGGAAAGCCCATGATGAAGTCCATATTAATCATCTCCAATTTCCATTCAGGAAGTTCTATATTCTCAGCCAAACGTCCAGGTCTTTGGTGCTCCACTTTCACTTGTTGACAATTTGGACATTTGTTAACAAACTTAGCAATATCTTTTTTCATGCCTTCCCAGTTCCCACCAGTATACCTCTCTATAATCACAGTACATTTTGGTGGAACCTGGATAAAAAGAATATCTGGAGCTATGAGACACCTCCATGATCCTCTCTTGGAGTCCATCATCCTTAGGTACACATAATCTACCTTGATACTTCAACACAACATCTCCCCCTTGTTCAAAGGCCAACACTATCTAATTATGGACACATGCCTTCAAATAAAGAAAAATAGGGTCTTCGTCTAGCTTCTCTTTCACTTCTGACATTAATGATGATTCAGCCCCATTTGTCACCACTATGCTTCTTCTATGGAGTCGATAAGTCTAACTCCCAAATGTGCAAGTCTGTGCACATCTTTTGTTAACTCCCTCTTTTCTTCTTTGACATGGGAAGTACTTCTTATGGACAACCTTCTTAAGGAATCAGCAACCACATTAGCCTTACTTGGGTGGTAAAAAATACTGATATCATAATCCTTGAGTAATTCCATCCACCTTCTCTGTCTGAGGTTGACGTATTTCTGAGTGAAAAGATATTTGAGGATCTTCTTACCAGTGAATATATCCACATGAACACCATAAAAATATCGACGTCATATAATAAAAGCAAACAATACTGCATCCAATTCTAAGTCATGAGCTGGATAATTCTTCTCATGAACTTTTATCTTTTCTGGAAGCATAAGCTATGCCCTTGCCATTCTGCATTAACACACATCCCAAGCCAACTCTTGATGCATCACAATACACCACGAAGCCTTGGGTACCCTCTGGTAAGGTCAAAACCGGAGCAGTAGTCATTCTCTTTTCAACTCTTGAAAGCTCTTCTCACAAGTTTCAGGACATTGAAACTTGACTATCTTTTATGTTAACACGGTCAAAGAAGAAGAAATAGATGAAAATCCTTCAACAAATCTCCTATAATATACAGCCAAGACCAATAAACTCCTTATATCAGTTGGAAATTTGGGTCTACGCCAGCTCTGAACTGCTTCAATCTTCTAGAGTCCACTCTAATCCCTTCACCAGAAACAATGTGGCCCAAGAATGCCACATACTTAATCGAAAACTTACACTTTGAGAACTTGATGTATAGCTCTTTATCTCTCAATGTCTGAAGGACAATCATGAGGTGACTAACATGATCTTCTTCATTCCTTGAATAATTCAGTATGTCATCAATGAAGACAATGACAAACATATCTAAATAAATTTTGAAGACTTTGTTCATAAGATCCATGAATGCTACAGGTGCATTTGTCAAACCAAATGACATAACCAAGAATTCGTAATGCCCATACCTTGTTCTAAAATCTATCTTTGGAGTATCACAGTCCCTTACTTTTAACTGATGATAGCCTGATCTGAGGTCAATCTTGGAAAAATGTGAAGCACCCTGAAGTTGATCAAAAAGATCATCTATCCTTGGAAGAGGATATTTATTTTTGATGGTCACCTTATTCAACTGAATATAGTCTATACATATCCTAAGGGACCCATCCTTCTTGCTAACAAACAAGACTGGAGCGCCCAAAGGTGAGACACTTGGTCGAATGAAGCCTTTATCTAACAAATCTTTCAATTGCTCTTTTAGCTCTTTTAACTCTGTTGGTGCCATTATGTATGGCGAAATAGATATAGGTAGAGTATCTTGGATGATGTCTATGCCAAAGTCTATCTCTCTTTCGGGAGGGACTCCGGGTATATTATCAAGAAAAACTACTGGAAACTCACTGACTATAGCAACTGAATAAAGGGAAGGTACCTCAACACTTGAGTCATTAACTCAGACTAAGTGATATTTACACCCCTTAGAAAATAACTTCCTCGCCTTTAGGTACGAAATGAAACGACCCTTAGGAACTGCTAAACTGCTACTCCACTTTATAACTGGTTCATTAGGAATCTTAAACTTGACAATTCGAGTTCTGCAATCTATTGATGCATAACAGGCATAAAGTCAATCCATACGTAGGATGAAATCAAAATATACCATGTCTAACTCCATTAAATCAACCATGGTACTCTTGTGACTGACGAAAATAGGACAATCACGATAGACACTTTCTGCTAGAATGGATTCACCAATAGGTGTGTAAACACTGAATGGTTCGCTAAGTTGCTCTTGAGAAATCTAAAATTTCATAGCAACATAGGGAGTTACAAAAGATAAACTCGCTCTTGGGTCTAGCAATGCATAAACAGTAAAGTCAAAGACTCAAATCATACAAGTGACAACGTCTGGCGAATTCTCTTATTCTTGACGATTATTAATGGCATACAAGCGGTTTGTTGCTCTGCCAGTACCAAAAGTGGCTCCTCTATGTGCAGTCCTATTTAATGGAGCAACTGATGAAGATTGTGCTATATTGCCCCCATTACTACCACCTTTCTTACCTATGGGACATTCCTTTATGAAATACGATTTGAGCGCACTTGAAAAAACCTGTGGAGCCTTCGCAACAGATGCCACAATTATTCCTACAACACCTGGCGCAGACAGGAGGCTGACTACCTCTTTGCACCACACTACCTTGAGACTGAGCTGGTCTCGCCTTGAAGTGTTGCATATTTTGGGCACTATACTCCCCTCGGTTTCTAGGCGCAGGTGCACTAGAAGATGATAGTGCATGCCCCTTTGATTTCTGAAATGGTGGTCGACTTGAACGACCCTTTTGTTGACCAGTCTCTTTCAAGTCTTCACTTTCTTGTTTTGATATTCCTCTCTGTCCCTCAGCTTCTCCTCTTAAACTTGTCGCACATAGACCATAAGCCTTGATATGTCAATGTCATCAATCAACATTGCAGCCCTACCCTCTTTGTTGGCAGCATGACCTAAACCGGCAACAAATAAATTCATCCTACTCCTCGTATCATCCACCATCTTCGGAGAATAAGGAGACAGTTGGGTGAACTTCAACCCATACTCATGAACATTTATCAAATCTTGTTTTAATGTGAGGAACTACCATACCTTTGTATCCTTTAATTCTCGAGGAAAGAACCTCACAAAGAAGGCTGCTTCGAAGCATGCCCAACTTGGATGTGGGGAACCCTCATCTCTACTATCCTTCCATTGCTCAAAGCAGGTTCTAGACACACTCTTCAGTTGATATGCAACTAATTAGACTTTCTCAACATCAACCATATGCTTCACCTCAAATACCTTCTTCAATTCTTCCACAAAGTTTTCCGGATCCTCATTAGTGCTTGATTCGGTGAAACTTTGAGGATTTATTCTGAGAAATTCATGAACCCTCCAGGTGTAATCCCCTTCTTGTCGAGCTCCTCTCTGTTGCCCAACTTGGTTGGTTACTACTTGACTTAACATCCGGATAGCTTCCCAAAATTCGTCATTTGTAACCTCTCTTTGGGGTTGCACATCCGGTGCATTTGGAACCTCTTGTTCCTGAACATTTCTCTGGACCGGTCGACCTCTGACTTCTCTTCGTGGAGGCATAATTATATGAAAAAACGTGTAAGAACAAATTGGAGAGAGACTTTTTAGAGTTAAATTCTAACGCACGAAAAGAATGTGAAGGAGTGAGATGTTCCTAATTGTTGGATCCTCCTAATCATAGCTGTGAAGCACTTCATACCGATGACTAAGACTCTAGAGACATGGCTTTATAGACTCCCTACGACTCTTGAACTTTTTGCTCTGATATCAAGTTTGTCATGCCCCGAGCCTACACCCTGGGCGGGACTGACACTCGATGACTATTCCTGGTCTAGAGGAACCCTTGGCCTGGATTACTCAACTCAGTGGAAGACAAGAGTCATGCTTATAAGGATGAAGGAACTTAACTTAACTGAACAATGTTATTATCTGGAATGTCTCAAAGGTTTAAACATTCAAATTGGAAAAAATGGCAACCAAGTATTGAGCATAAAATTTATAAGTAAAGACTACTGGACTACTAACTGTATACGAAGCCTCTAAACTGACTAAGATGGATGTTGGAATAGACCCCACAACATCCTAATGAACTAAGCTAGAAAGCAATAAAAGGGATGTCCTCCGGATGACAAGGAAGCTCACCAATTGACTCTGGAGTGCTCAAATTGATCAACATCGCGCAGGATGTCGATCCTCGTTACATGTGTCTGCATCATGATATGATGCAGGCCAATTGGCATCAGTACATTGAATGTACGAGTATGCATGTTGGAAAGCTAAACAACACATACGCTTTAAAAGGAGTAAGAATGAACACTTACCTTGGCTCTGCTCAGCTCATGATCTACTAACTCTTATTCAATATACACATTTTAAACTGATATATATATGAAAACACATAAACTGCGTATTTTGGCCACTATACTCCCCTCGGTTTCTAGGCGCATGTGTACTATAATACTGTTGTGTATGAAAGTACAATAACTGATATATATATGAAAATACAATACTGCTGTGGGAGTTTCTCTAATCGACAACCATAACTTTAGAGTTATAGTTATGATACAACGTTACTCAGCCCACACTGCCCGGCCATCCTAACCTTGCCAGAGTATAGAACCTGAACTGCCTAATGGATACAGTAGTAAACTATGAAGAAGGTTCATCTAATAAGTATGACCCTTTTCTACCCATGATGGCTACATGGTTTAGATGGAGATTTGAGTTATCTGAACTCGCATCCCCACATCGGTGCTCAATACTACTTCCAATATATATATATATATATATACTGGTTCTTATGTTTTTAAAAAATATTGATGTTGTGCTTTGAGATTAGTGATCAAAACATAGCTTGTAAAAAGCTCTCTTGAAAATCATAGTTTTTTCTTTCTTCTATTAAAAATAGTCATAGCTCTGTGAAAGTCTAGTTTCCTTTCTTTCTCAAAAGATTGAAAACATTTTACTTTAAGCTCTGAGGGACTAGATAGTTCCCTTGTAACTCTTGATAACTAAACTCAACTTGATACTCTTTGCTTACTTGAAACTTAACTTTTAGGGAATACTTAGTTCCCTTATAGCTTTTGAGAATTTAACTCAACTCTTTACTCTTTTTGACTTGAAATTTTAGTCCTAAAAACAAAGTTATCAAAATGCTTAAATAAGACTCTTGAAAAACTTTAAAAACTATACTAGAACTTACTTATGAACTTTAGACTTGACTTTTTAGCTCTCTTGACTTTGGTCTTAACTTTCCTTGAATAGATTATTGATTCAAGGGTTCGACTTCAGTTCTTTGATTATTTGTAGGTATTTTGAAACCAGTTGAAATGATTAGAATCATTGGAGGATGTTAATCTACCTTAGAAGGACTTAAAAGAGCTAAACTATTCAAACTGAACGTAAACGTCGGGTCGGGCATACTGGTGGCGCACCACGCCAGCCTCAATTGACAGAGGCATGGTTTTTGCGCACCGCGCCAGGACGTTGTTGACTAAAACCAGTTTCTGATGTACTGCAGGCACGCCGCGCACCCAGGTGCATTAGACGAATTTGTCAACTCGTTTTCCATCTCCAAACTCTACAAAACTTCCTACTTCTTTCACTAAACACTGGGAACACTTAGAAATATCAAAATCTACTGACTTCCACTCAAAATAACTCGAAGAAATAAGAATCAAACCAACAATGGCAGCCAACACTCCAATGAACAAGAAACCAAAACATTCTTTCAAGAACTTCA
This sequence comes from Solanum sitiens, assembly GCA_016801875.1. Taxonomy (NCBI): domain Eukaryota; kingdom Viridiplantae; phylum Streptophyta; class Magnoliopsida; order Solanales; family Solanaceae; genus Solanum; species Solanum sitiens. The sequence continues at coordinate 962,127 of JABWTJ010000011.1, read as the reverse complement.
AGATTTTTATTCAAATAAATTCAAATTTGCTGTATTGAATCAAATTGGGGTGTGGGTGAAAGGACCCTACACGAATGATCTCACATACCTTGATAGGGATCACCCTCGACGAAATCCACGCAATGTTCTTGGCGTTCTTTGATGAATCTTGTTCTTCTCTTGTAAAACTGATTTGGGACTTAGTCTTTAAACCTAAATAACATTAAAAGGAATTAGAAATCAATTGGGTGAAAAGTAAACTTTGCCATTACAGAAATCCGGATTTGGAATTTCAGTGCCCAACAACCAAACTTCCGGAATTCAAATCTCCCTCGTACGACCTTGGAATTCAGCAAACTTGGCGTCGTTGGAAATATCTTCCAGCGATATTTCTACCCATATAAAGAACTCATCCAAACTCATCATGATCTGAGAGTTATGACCGTTTGAAAATGACCAAACTCACTTTTGAAAGCTGGAAGTTTTCCAGATTTCCTTACCTATTTCCAAAAAAAGATTAATCTTGGTTTCTTAGCTTATTCTTAGTTACCTCTAGCTACGAGATGTTACACATCTAATGCACTTGCATCAGCATTCAGCTATAAGCTTACGGATGCAATTGTGTCACACCACCACCATTTATGTTTTGGAACATCTAGATGAGGAAGTTTCTCCCCGAGATTACTGTGTGATCAAAAGGGGAACAAATAATCATGTCCTTCTTTATCACCTCAGAAATATATCAACTGTATCATGAAGAATGACCAACAAATATATTCGATTATTTTCATGTATGTATATTAGATTATTTACTTGTCTAATCTAATCAATTAACTTTTGAGGTGGTCACTCAACTACTAGTTATTATCTCACAATTAATGATTTCCTTTATTAAAAAAAAAACTGGATTTAATACATAATCACATATACGTCTTAGAATTAATAGTGTAAGTAAAAAAACCAAAGATAATTAACTAATGTGTCGAATTAAGTAGTCATAACAATGATTTTATATGACTGAATTAAGTAAAAAAGGGAAAAGAAAAAGCACAAACTAATTCAATGCAGATATAATACTTTATATAATTTAACCAGTTGTAAGACTAGCATAACCACAGAGCTCTTAACTTGAAAATAAATATTGAAGTATGGTGACAATTTCATTCTTACCCTCTTTGTGTTTTAGGTTAATGGAAACTTCGTTGCTTTCACTTATCATTTTAAAACTCCGTTTGTATGCATGCATGGCTGGTTAGAACTCCGTTTCTTGTTATTGCATTATGACTGTCTTTATTTATTTTAATTCATCTCTTAGCTTATATTTAGGTCCGAAACAATTATTATTGTAATCATTTGAAAGAAAATTATTTATTCCAATAGGTAAGCAATGTATATATACAATAGATTTTGTGCTATCTTAGGAACGAAATAAAAGATAATTCCTACAAATCTGTCAATTCCTATAAAACTGCTATATAAGTAAGGCCATGTGCTTTACTATTAATGAAATATAGGTACATATTTTATAATATTCCCCCTAAAGTTAGAGCATATATATTGATCATAACTTAACTATTGTTACTGTAACAACCCTAAAAATGAAGAGGATCAAGACTTAGGTTTTTCAAGAATGCGTGCAATTAGACCAAGGTCCACACGGATTGATACGCGTAGAACCAGACCTCAGAACCCTTACTACGACCAAGCCAACTAACTTGGGGAGTTAATTGAGCTTGGAAAGTTTGGAACCAACCATGGGAGGCTCACGAAAACAAAGATTTAATCGAAAGAGTTTTTACCGAACTCAAAAGAAAAAATTTTAAATTTTGAGGGTCCAAGGGTAAAATGGTCTTTTCCAGGCCAACGGTAATATTGTAATTACCCTGATAAATTAATGATTTAATTAATTGATTTAATTAAATAAAGAAATTCGTGTGGGGCAATCCGAAGTGACCCATTTTTGCAAATGGGAGTCACTCGGGTTCGAGCCCCACTAGAAGCAAGGATTTAAGTTGCTTTTATTTAACTTGATAAATTAATTTAATTAAATAATAAATATTAGCTGATTTAAGAAAAAAGAAAAATCAGATTTTATTAATTATTAATTATTAATTAATTTGACTAAGTCTTGCCAACAAGTCCTAGTTCTAAGAGAACACTACCTCCCATCTCCCTCTCTTTCACGTCAATATCTCTCATTTTCACACTTTCTTTCTGGCTGCCAAACGTGAGAAAAAATCAGAAAGAAAACAAAAGTTCTTCACGCTTGAAGAATTTAAACGCAAAACACAAACGAGAAAGCAATTCGATAACGTTAAGCAAAACGTAATACGCTAGTCGGGTAAGGTGTGAGTTTTGGGATTGGACGTGAATTTGGAGAAGTTCTGGGCAGCAAGTTCAAGTGTTGAACAACGTTAAAAATCAGGTATGGGTCTTCTTACTCTTGGTCCCTTTCCCAAGAGACCCCTAGGATCCAGAATATTCGGCTCAAAAACTAGGGTTGTTTTCCCCGTTGCATGTCCCTGTCATTAGCTCCCAACGAATTCGGAGGTTGGTATGAATGCTGGTAGACTTAGGAATGTGTGATGTTTGTGCTGAATGAGAATGTGTTGGATGTACGTTAATTTATGAAAATGACAACCCATGTATGTATTCGGAATTATGTGTAATTGTGTGCAAGAGTGTGTGACCATGACAAGGGTCTCGGCTTTGAGGCTTAAATTTGTTAATCTTGTGGTGGTTAATTTACGTACACAAACTCATGAAGATCGCGATGTTCATAAAAAGGAAATGTGGCTGATTTGAATAAGAATCTTATAGCCAATTAATTTTATGAAAGATGCACTTAAAAGTACGTTGAAACAGATTCATGAATGTAACTATGAACTAAGTAATTCATTGATGTTATGAGTTAAAAAGTGACTAAAATTTCCAACATTTTACAAGTTAGTTTTAGGCTAAATACTAATGCATAAGAATCTGGAAATTTAATGAAAAATAAAAGAATGAGGCCACTAGGAATTGAACCCGTGACCTCATCCTTGGGCGAAATAACCCACGGAAATGGGGGAGGGTTGGGGGTTCAATCCTGGGTGCAGGCGGACAAATGAATGAGTAAAACTAAATTAGGGGAGTGGGATTCAAACCCACCACCCCTCGGTCAGAACTCAAGAAGAACAAAAATAAAAAAATAAAAAAGGGATGTGAGGCGTGGGAATCGAACCCACGACCTTAAGGCTGGAAATGGAGGAGGCGAAAATAAGTATTAAAAACAAGTGAGGCCATGGGGATTCGATCCCACGACCTCACTGTCCATGCTCTCAACTTAGAGAAAAATATTAAAAATATTTATATGGGACTGTGGGGGTTCGAACCCACCACCTCATAGCCCCTAGCGAAATTTAATTAAAAGTAAGGAGGCTGTGGGGGTTCGAACCCACAACCTCCCTACTTAGGAGAATTAAAGAATAAAAATAAAAGAGGCTGTCGGGATTTGATCCCACAACCTCTTGGTTTAGGCGAAGTGGTCAATAATATGTTACTGAAAAATAAGAATGGGGTTGTGGGGACATGAACCCACAACCTATCGGCCAAACTTAAGAGAAAGGTTAAGTAGAAAATTAATAATTTGATGTTCATGTTGGAATTTAATCTAGAGTTCTAATGTCATGAATATTAAAATTAGAATCAATGAAAATATGTAAATGATATTCAAGTGATTCAAACTTGGGTTCCTTTGCCCAAACTTCCGTTTGATACATAAGTCATACGTGAACAAATTATCCAAAAACAATGCCATCTACTTGGGTCAAAATCAAGATCTTGGCATATATACAAGATACATAAGTCCTGTACTACATAATCTTAGGAATGTATGAATCACTTAACGAATAGGAATGAAGCCAGCCTCAAATGATGCATATAATGAAATGAATGATACCAAAGATGTTAGGATAGGATAATCAAAAGGCGAGTTAGATTCAAGTAATGACATTAGGTCATTCTTGGTCATTGCACAACGAACCTAATGAAAGTCTTAAACTACATCCTAGGTATAACTGGTGTTTACACTAGTCTATGAATGAAATGAAATGAAGTACGTATGAATGAATGAAGCAGACTCTGTGTTTGCTAATGAAGACTCCCTAGTTGAGGTCCCATATGTTGAGCTCTCATTTCTGGGATGTCTTAATGGCAAGTCCACGATTCCAAGGTCTCATGGCATATGAATGAATGAAATGAAAGATGTTAGGTGCTTCATGAAAAATGTATTGTATGCTATATGATATGTGCTATGTGTAAATGTTATGTGCTGTGTGCAAATGTGAAATATGATGAAATATGTTATTCTCATGGCATCACTTTCCTAATCCAAATTTGGAAAGCTCATTTACTTTCCTAATCCAAATTTGGAAACTTTCCTAATCTCAATTTGGCAAGTCCACTGACTTGACTTTCCAAAAATCATGTTATTAGGAAAGAGCTATTCTTTCTCATGCATGTCCTTGGTGTGTGATTGCATATACCCATACTTAGTACAAGTGTGTACTAACCCTATACAAACTCTACTATTTTAGGTGCAGGCACAGGTGGACGATAGAGCTACAGGATCATCGTTGCAGTTATCCGGACGTCCAGCATTCATCCGGTTTTGGTAGGTCCTCATGTCTTCGAGGATGCTACTGCTTTATATTCTAGCTTAGTTTTAGAATTGAGCTAGTGGAGCATGTTCCACTAGCGTTTCTTTCCTGCTTTTATTCAGATTATGTATTTGTACCATTTTGGCAATTATATGCTTTATAAGAATTGAACTATTTCTTTCAGTTGCTTATCTCTTAATGTTAGATGGTTGATGGTGAACAATTACATATTAATGAGAATGTTTTTATAAGTATGTTAGGAAACAAAAAGTTTCAAATTTTCCGCTAAAATTAACCTATGTAAAGTAAGAATGACGTAAGTAGGCTTGTCTGCGACCTCTGAGAGGTCAACGACGCCGGTCTCGTCTGTGGTCTAGATTCCAGTCGTGACAGTTACAAACATGGTCAACTCAAATGAAGATGAAATAGCCTATGGTCAATCTACTATTAATTTTTTATCCAATAAACTCCGCAACTTCAAAACATTTAATACGGGTATGATTGTGATTGCTATAAAATATTCCATGTCCAAGGGAAGCTTTCAAGTAACATAGAATCTGTGTCAAGGCTCCCCAATTCTTGATTATAAGCACATACATGAATTGGCTAATAAAACTTACCACAAAAGTAATATCCAGAAAAGTCATAAAAATTTAATTTCCCAATTAGATCTGTATATCACATGATAATCAAAAGGAACACCATAATCTTTCGTAAGAAGCACGTTGGGAACCATTATAGTATTGCAAGATTTAACTGCTAACTTTTTGGTGTTTGCAAGTAGGTTAAGAATATGCTTTCACTAAGATAGAAAAAATCCCTTCTTGTTGTTACTTCTACTCCCAAAAGTATCTTAACTAACCTAAGTATTTCTTATAAAACCAATCATGCATGAAAGACTTAAGTGAAGAGTTCCCTGTATAATCAGTTCATGATGACAATATCATTAACATATACTACACGAAGGGTAGGGCCAATTGTTAATTACCAACTAAGTGATCACATTTTCTGATTATCAACCCAAACTAGTGAAACTACATCATTGTACTTGCCAAACCAAGCCCACAAACTCTGTTTCAAGCAATACAAAGATTTCTTTTATATGACAAACTTTCCAATAACCCCCCTTGAGCAAAAAAACCTGGTAGGTACTCCATATATACTTTCTCTTGAACATCACCATGAAGAAAAATGTTCAATATATAAAATTAATATGAATGAAAATTCATAAAGAATCTAGAGAAATGAATAAAAAACTGAGAAAAGTTTAGCAACCAAATTAATGGTGTCAGAATAATCCACTCCATGTGTCTGAGCATCTTTAGCCACAAGCCTGACCTTAGTTGCTGCCATAGAACCATCTTGATTAAGTTTAATAGTTAACACCTTATTACATCCCACTATTTTCTTTCCGTTAAGTAAAGCACCCAAATCCTATATGCATTTTTCCTCTAAGGCATGTATTTCCTCAAGCATCCCATCATCCCATCTAGGATGATACAAATCCTCCCTCACCATTTGATTTTCAAACATGGAATCTAGAGAGATCATCAAGATCTAGACATCGAGGATAAAAATTTATACGAAACAAAATTAGCAATGATATATGTGGATTTAGATGTATGTTTACCTTTGAGAAGAGAAATTGGGAGATAAAATGAGATCTTGATCCACCTATTGCTCTTCTAAATGTACAAGCTTGTAAATCTACATATTCCATTGCTAAATTTGTTTCCTGGACCTTTTATCTTTCATGCCTAGAACGTTAATTGTTTCTATAGATTCGTGTTTTGTACCTAAAACAGTGAGTGAGGCTTGGAATCATAATGCAGGTCTACTGTATTGCGTGAGAAAATACATGCTTTAGACGAAAACTGCACATCGGAATTGGTGGATTCACCCAACAAAAAAAACACTAGTTGAATGTATGTGGGGTGTTCATGGTGAAAGTTAATCCGAATGGTTCTATGGAAAGACATAAGGAAAGGCTTGTGGGTAAGGGCATGCTCAGACAGATGAAGTGGATTATTCAGAGACGACGATTTCTATTATCGCTGTACTATTTTAAGTTCGCTTATTCATTCCTCAATGGCTCAAAGAGTTGGTCTAAAGAATTCTAACTACTTCAAAGGATTTGTAAAAACCTAGAAATCATCCAAAAACATGAATAATAACCTTGAATCCATAATTCAATTCAAGGGAAGTTAAGAGCTAAGCCAAGAAGTGAAAAGTCAAGGAAAGAGTAGTTAATATTAAAGTCAAGAGAATTCAAGTGTTATGTCAAGATAAGTTCTTAAAGTTTTCTAAGGTCTTTCACAAATGTTTTAACTTTGTTTTAAGATTAAAAGTTCCAAGTTCGGCAAAGAGGAAAGAGTTAAGTTCATTTCTCAAAAATATATAGGGAACTATGTATTCCTAATGATTCATAAAAGTTTTCACATTTAAGATAAGAGGAAAGAGAGATTTCCAAAAGTGTTTTGAGCATGAAAAGGGAAAATCCATTCAAAGAGAGATTTTAAGATAAGTGTTGAGTAATTATCTCAACACAAAGAAAGAAGTTTGTTTTAAGAACATATAAGAAATATATACTTTGGGAGTAGTATTGAGCACCGATATCATAACACCCTGTATCCAAAACAGACCAAATTTATGATTTTTCAAAAATTGCAGGTACAATCTACGGTCACCATCTACTGACCGTAGTCTTATATACGACCTATACTATAGGTCAGTAGTTGACATTTGCAACCCCTCCCGAAACTCAGCTAAAAAAAGAGACCAAGTCTTTGTCCGTGGATTGAGACTATTATTATCCACCCTTTGACATGAACTACGGATAACCATCACGGACCGTCGTTCGTCTACAATTCGTAGGTCTGAGCGTAGGTGAAGTTAAGCAGTTAGTTAGTGGGAAATTGCTGATTGGGTCAACATCCAATGGTCATAACTCTTAGCACAAAAAGAAATAGGTGTCCTATGACCTATGACATGATAGCTAATTGAATCCTCTTTCGAGGTCCACAAAGTTTGCTAAAATCTGCGCTCTGAGTAAAATGTTATGCCTATTTAAGTGAAGGTCTGTCGAGGAGACTCAAACGACAGATCGTCGATTGACTGATGGCCCGTCAGTCTAGGTCGTTGATTACTCCGACAACAATTATTTCACGGGTCTCTTGGTCTTTTCCTGTTTGTTTAACCCCTAAGATACGTTGTTTAAACCCTAAATAATATATTTTAGTTAGTTTAAGCCTAGAAACATAACTAAAACTTACCCAAGTCAAATAATTTACCAAAATTTAGAAAGTTAGAAGCAATAGAGGAGAAAAAAGTCAAGAACCCTAGTTCAAGAATGCAACAAGGTTCCATCAATTTCAACCCCAAAATCTAAATATTTATCCGTGGATTTCATTACTGCGTATGTGAGATTTCACTAGTGGGTCTTTTCACCCATTGGGTCCCTAGATATCTGTTAGATTCTTCATTCCCTTATCATGATTAAACTTAGGGTTTCTAGAACTTCAGCAGATTACCATGAATTAGTTAGTTATTTGTCCAAATCAGATTACTATGTTATTACTCAGTTTGTTGAATGAATATCAAAACCCTAGCTATGTATTTCTTTAGTTCTTGAATTACACATGCTAGGTCTGATATTTTAGTTATCTAGTTATACATGCCTCAGTTATTAAAGCATCATTATCAGATTAATTATTGCATTCTCAGTTTGCATGTTCAGTTTTGAGCTATCTAGTATTTACAGAAATTCAGTCATAAAGTGTTAATCAGTTAATCCATTGGGAGAATAATAATACCGAGTTAAACTATAGTTAAGCGTACCCTAATAGTCCCAGAACTACTAGCCAAGTAAGTTGTAAGTCCCCTCTGTGGGCATCAGTTTATTGATCATGTCAGCATGCAATTATACCTCTAGCAGGGTATAATGGGTTTTCTCAATGGGGCTTATACATCAGACTCCTCATTCAGCTTATGTGGTTTTATTATTCGTTATTAGTATCTCCCATAGTTTAGTCTGATTCCATTGCATTCACCATATTTACAGATCAATTAGTATTCAGTCTAAGCATGTTATAAGTTTGGTCATTTCACCCAGTTAGCTTAGTATTTAGTATATCATGTTCAGAATATTATACTTGCTTTTGTCAGTTATGTTTTATTTCATATTTACTCTATCCTACATGATCAGTACCTTTCAAGTAGTGACACATACATGCGCTACATCTTCTCGTGATATAGGTTCAGGTTCTCAGAATCCAGATTAAGCTTAGATTTCTTCCCGATCTCCAATTCAGTAGAATATGTGGTGAGTCTTCATTCTCCGAGGACATTAGTCTTAACTTTCTTTCCGATATTTTTATTCCTTTAGTTTCAGTTTTTCTAGACTTAGCTAGGCTCTGTCCCAGCATTTCTAGTCAGTTAAAGGCTATTTTCAACCATAGTTCATTTCAGGTGAGTATTGAGTTATTATTTTCTTTGTATTAAACTCATTACTTTTAAATATCTCATTTATAGTATATGGATATTCTGTATGTTTTCATTTTAATGATGATTTAGCATCTGCATCAGTTTATTATCTTTAGTATGCTCATGAACATGCCAACAGGTTTAGCTTGGGATCACTTGTGGTCCTAGGTCTCGTGTCCACGTCTCGGGGGTAGCTCAGGGTGTGACAAACTTGGTATTAGAGGACTATCTTTATGTGTCCTAGGATGCCTAAAACACCGTACTGAGTATAGTCGTTTTCATGGCTATGAAGTGAACCACACGTAATGAGAGGGAGGCTATGAAGTGTTTTAGGAAAACTTCACTTTCTTGTTACTCTTTTCGTGCATAAGGTATGATCTAGTTCTATTCTAACTCAACGTTCTACGTTTTACATCATGCCTCCTCCTAGAGCTAATGCTCGTAATGCAAATGCAACTCCTCCAGTACCAGATCAGGAAGTCTCCAATGTTGAGTTCAGGAATGTCATTCATATATTGCCTCAGAGTCTGGCCAACCAGAAAAATCGGGTTCATGCTCTTGTGAATGCTAATGGTGGATCAACAGCAACAACGGTCCGTGACTTTTTAGGATTTATCCGCCTGAGTTCTAAGGATCACAAACTAATGAGGATTCCCAATTTTTTTTGGATGAGATCTAGAATATCTTTTAGGTGATGCAAGTCACTGGGAATGATCGGGTTGAGTAGGCATCATACCAGTTGAAAGATGTGGTTGATATCTGGTACACTCAATGGAATGAAAATACGGGTACAGATGTAACAACTATTACTTGGGAGTGCTTTAGTGAGACCTTTTTGGACAGGTTTTTTCCAATAGAGTTGAGGGAAATAAAGGCTCAGGAATTCATGAACTTATGGTAGAGTAACATGACGGTCCAAGAGTATGGACTCAAGTTTAACTAACTCTCCAGGTATGATCCTCACATGCTTGCTGACTCCTAGGTTCAGATGAATATGTTCTTGTATGGACTGTCAGATTTTGTTAAAACTGAGTGCAAAAAGCTATGTTACTGGGAGACATGAACATCTCTAGGCTTATGACTCAAGCTCAGCAGGTTCAGGGTGATAAGCTTACGGAACAGGCCAAGAATAATAAGACTGGTAACTATGAATACTCTAAGCAGAAGTCGAGTGGTGGAAATCACTCGCAATTCCAATAGAAGTCTTCATCCCAGCCTCTTCAACATCTAGTGTTCCATCCTCCAAGAACAAATATGATCAGCAGGTTAGGTAACCAGGCTTTATGTCTCAGGGAAGTGTTTGAGGCACCAAGAATTACCCCACTTGCCATAAATGTAGTAAGAACCATCAAGGTGAGATCCTTTGAGGAAAGGAAGAATGCTTTGGGTATAGTCAGTCTGGTCATAGGTTGAAGGATTGTCCTTCTAGACAGGGTCAAGGAGGTAATAATGGTATATCTCAGTCTATAACTTCAGCACCACCAGCAAGTCTCCCGACTTAGCAGGGTAACTCATCTGGTACAGGTGGTGGTCAGCGCTAGAACAGGTTGTATGCTCTTTATGCATTGTTAGATGCAGGGGGTACTCTCTTCTTTGTAACTCCTTACATAGCAGTCAAATTCAGTGTTAGTTCAAAACCTCTCTCAGAACCTTTCCCTGTCTCTACTCTAGTTGTTGACCTAGTCATAGCTAGATTGGTATACAAAAAATGACCTATCATAGTCTCTCAGAAATTCATCTCAGCAGATATTGGAGATTTAGAAATGGTAGACTTCAATGTCATTCTAGTCATAGCTTGGTTACATTTCTGTTATGTCTCACTCGATTGTAGAACTAGGACTTTTCGAGATGAGAACCAACGATATTTAAGAGTTAGTCTACATCATTATTTTTTTTCCAGACTATTCGTACTAAGTGCAAGTTACATAACATGTGAAGCGACAACTTGTTCATATATTTTCTCCTTTTCAGGTCTATCACAAACACAATACTTTTAAGGGAGGAAGTATGATTAACCTTTGTTCTTGTAAACATTAATATGAAGGTGTAGAAGTGTAGTAATTCATCTTGTTTATTATGCTATTCATTCCTATAATTTTATATTGAAGATGCTTAATATTTTAATTTAGATCGTAAATTTGTTGAAAAACTTAATTTAATTTCAGATGCTATATTTTCTTTCAGAAGTTCTTTGTCATTTTTATCTATAAATTTGTTTACAGATATAAAAATTGTATTATTTTTTGTGCAAAAACTAATTATCCGGCGTGTAATGTGATGGCAATTTTTAGTTGTTTATAGTAATACTTTGTCTAGTATATGGCTTCTAAGACGTCGTGTTTGACAATCATTTGTTTAATTACATTTCCTGACAGGAAAAACTTCTCGTTTGAAGGATTTGGGCCAAACTAAATTTTTTGATGACTTGATTCTAGAATTTCAAGAAAGAGGCTAGGCTTCATCAGTTACCTCCTGGACAATTAAGCCATTATATGAAAGTGATCTTGTATATATCAATTTAAAACTAGAGGTTCCCGTTAGTACTGAAGGAACCTTTCATGTTTATGGTTATCATCAATCCTGTTTAGCACTTTCTATTCTAAAGCAGTTTATATGACCATTGTGTTTGAGGGAATTTGGTAGCTCTTTTTTTGTGTTCCTGCATCTTAATAGGTAATGTAATCTGGACTACTTGTAAATTATTTTCATAGTAGTATCTTTTGTTTCTTGCCTTGCACAAGGAAACTAGAAAAAACAGTACTAGCTTCTATTAGTTTTATTACTCAGCTGACATTATTACACAGATTGTTTTTTCAAGAATTCATCTTTTGAGAAATTGCAGAACAAGTTGAAGCAATCGAAATGTAAAATAATAAGTTGAAAGGATGAGAAGAACCTATTTTTTTCTTTCATAAGGAGCTGTTTAAAGATATTCTGCCTGCACATTCTATATTTCTATTTTTTCATGGCATTGACAAATATAATTTGATGATTTAGACCTTTTGTAAGTAACTATAATATTGTATATTCATATTGATTCTTTTGTATGTTCTGGCTCTGGTTTTGTTCGTATGATAATCGCTTTGAGGTAAGTATTTAGTTTTTGTATGCTTTTACAATGATAACCATATAACGTTTAGAGGGATAAAGTATTCAATGATCACATATTTCTTGTTAAAAGTATTTATAACGACCGGTCTTGCACTAAAAAAGTACTTTAACGACCGGCGTTTGTCGTCGTTAAAGATTCTTAATGACCGGATGAAATCTGGTCGTGTTCTTTTAATGATGGATCCTTTAACAACCGGTGACGTCTGGGTTTTTACTGGTTATAATTGACTTTTAGCGACTTAATTATGGGTTTTAGCGACCAAATTTCCCTTTGTTAAAACCATCTGCAGACTCTTACAGATCGCTAGTTATTTGATAAGTTTAGCAAATGTGAGTTCTGGTCGAAATCTATTGCTTTCATTGGTCACATTGTATCCAGCGAGTGGATCCGCAAAAGATAGAAATAAAGAAACAATGCCCCAAACCTACCTCTTCTACAAATATCAGAAGTTTCATAGGTCTAGCGGGTTATTACAAGAGTTTCGTGGAAATATTTTCATCCATAGCCTCACCATTGACTAGGTTGACTCAAAAGATGGTCAAGTTTTAATGGTATGATTATTGTGAGAAAGACTTTGCAAAATTGAAATCTAGATTGACTACAAATCCTGTCTTGAGTCTACCAGAGGGTTTAGATGGTTATGTGATCTATTGCGGTACATCCATAGTTGGCCTAGGTTGTGTGTTGATGCAACGATATAAAGTTATAGCTTATGCTTCTAGATAACGTAAGGTGCATGAGAAGAACTATCAAACTCATTACCTCGACCGTGCAGTAGTGGTGTTTGCAGATAAGATCTGGAGAGACTATATGTATGGTATTCATGTAGATGTGATCACTAACCCTAAAAGACTTCAATATGTGTTCACCTAGAAAGAGTGTAATCTTCGCCAGAGGAGATGACTTGAGTTCATTAACGATCATGATATGAATGTACTTTACCATCCTGGTAAGGCTAACATAGTAGAAGATGCTTTTAGAATATTATCTATGGGTACTATAGCCCATGTTGAGGAAGTAAGGAAGGAACGAGTGAAGGATATTCACTTTCTTACTCGCTTGGGAGTTCTCCTTATGAGAATATCAGATAGTGGTGTGACAGTTTAGAATGGGGCATAATCTTCTTTGGTAATTGGGGTTAAGGAAAAATAAGTTAGTGATCTAATCTTCCTTCAACTTAAGGGTGCAATCCATAATCACAGAGTGGAGGTTTTCTCCAAAGGGGGAGATGGTGACTTCGCTACCAGGGTAGATTGTGTGTTCCTGATGTAGGCAAGTTGAGACAAAATATTCTTGCAAAAGTCCATACCTCCAGATATTATATTCATCTTGGTGCCACTAAGATGTACTGCGATCTGTAGGAAGTCTATTGCTAGAATGACATGAACAGGGATATAGATGATTTTGTGAGTAAGTGCCCTAATTGCCTGCAAATCAAGGTAGAACATTAGAAACCAGGGGCTATGACTCAAGACATTGACCTTTTTTTTTGGAAGTGGAAAGTGATCAATATGGATTTCATCGCAGGGTTACCTTGCACTCGCAGACAACACAACTCCATTTGGGTAATAGTTGATAGGATGACGACGTTTCTCGCTTTTTGGCGGTAAAGACTACAGATTCAGCGGAGTACTATGCCAAGATTTACTAAAGTAAATTGTGAGTTTGCATGGGGTTTCTTTGTCTATAATCTTTGATAAAGGTCCTCACTCTCATTTTTGGAAGTCATCTCAGAAGGGTCTTGGTAATCAAGTTAACCTTAGCACAACATTTGATCTACAGATTGATGGACAGACAGAGCGGTTAATTCATACCCTAGAGGATATTCTGAGAGCTTGTATGATAGATTTCAAGTGTAGTTGGGATGATAACCTTCCTCTTATAGAGTTCACGTACAACAATAGCTACCATTCTAGCATATAAATAACCCCTTATGAGGCACTATATAGGCGTAGATTTAGATCTTATGTTGGTTTGTTCGAACTAGGTGATGCAACTATGATAGGGCCAGATTCAACCCATTATGCTACGGAGAAAGTGCAACTCATTAGAGATAGACTTAAGACAACCCAAAGTCGTCAGAAATCTTATGCAAATATAAGGAAGAGGGAACTAGAATTCTGAATTGATGATTGTGTTTTCTTGAAAGTGTAACCTATGAAGAGGGTGATGAGATTTGGCAAGAAAGAGAAGCTCAGTTCTAGGTATATAGGCCCTTACAAGATCTTGAAAAGGGTTGGCAAAGTGGCATATGTGTTAGAGTTGCCCGTAAAATTAGCAGTAGTGCATCCAATTTTTCACATTTAACTGTTGAAAAAGTGTGTAGGTGATCCAGCATTCGCAGTGCCATTAGAGAGTTTGGATGTGTAAGATAGCCTTTTGTATGACTATGTACCAGTTGCTATTCTTGATCGTCAGGTTATAAGGTTGAGGAACAACGAAGTCGTTTTAGTCAAGGTTGTTTGAAGGAGCCAGTCTGTAGAGGGAGCTACTTGGGAAGAAAAAGAATCCATGAAAACCAAGTATCCTCACCTCTTTCCTTCCGATTCTTCTCCAACTTGAGGTAATAGTTCCTCTTCAGTGTTTCTGTCATTAATGCGTAAATTCAGACTTAAAATCATGTTCCCTCCATTTGTATTTGAATATTCAGCGTATTTGCATGTTCTTGGAACTCAATTCTGTCAGAAACTCAGTTCTCAATTTTTAATGGTAGGGATTGCAACTCTCTCACTCTATTTTAGCTAGTTTATTCTTCATTCGAGGACGAATGTTCCCAAATGGGAGATAATTAACACACCATATCCAAATTAAACTAGATTTATGTTTTTCAGAAAATGCAGATGCAATCTACAATCACCATTTATAGACCGTAGTCTGATTTACGGGCCTTACTGTAGGTCTATAGTTGATATCTGCAACACCTCTCAAAACTCAGCTAAAAAAATAGAATAAGTCTCGACCAACGGACAGACCTACGGTCCATAAGTCAAACAACGGTCCGTGGTCTGTGTCCATGGATTGAGATTCCTGTTTCCCAGCCTCTTACATGAACTACGAATGACTAGCACAAACCGTCGTTCAATCTACAGTCTTTAGGTAAAGTTTAGTAGTTAGTTATTGGGAAATTGCTGAGTGGGTTAACTTCAAATGGTCATCACTCTAACTACAAAATGAATTAGGTATCCAATGACCTATGATATGATAGATAATTTAATCCTCTTTTCAGGGCCACAAAACTTTCTAAAATCTGACCTCCGAGTAAAACGTTATGCCCATTTTAGTGAAGGCCTGTCGAGAAGACTCAAACGACGCTTACCCAAACCACGGACCATCGATTGAAGGACGTCCCATCAGTCCAGGTCATCGATTGCTTTGACAACCATTATTTCAGGGGTCTTTTGGTCTATTCCTAGTTCATTTAAACCCTAAAATACGTCGTTTAAACTCTAAAGCATGAGATTTTAGTCAGTTTAAGCCTAGAAACATAACTAAAACTTAACAAAGTCAAATCATTAATAAAACTTTAGAAAATTAGAAGCAAGAGAAAAGAAAAAAGCCAATAACCCTAGTACAAGAACACAACAAAGTTCCATCAGTTCCAGCCCCGAAATCTAAAGACTTCTCTGTGGATTTCATCACCAGGTATGTGGGATTTCACTAGTGATTTCATTTCACCAATCGAGTCCTTAGATATTAGTCAGATTCTTGATTCCGTTATCATGATTAGACTTAGGGTTTCTAGAAGTTTAGCAGAATACCATGAATTAGTTAGTTTTATGTTCCAAATCACATTACCATGTTATTACTCAGCATATTGCATGAATTTCAGAACCCTAGCTATGTATTTCTTTAAGTCTTGAATTACACATATTACATCAACTATTTTAGTTATCCAGTTATCTATGCCTCAATTATTAATATATCATTATATGATTAATTGTTGCATTTTCAGTTTGCATGTTCAATTTTGACATATCCAGTATTTAAAGAAATTTAGTCATAACATGTTAATCAGTTAATCCATTGGGATTAGCATAATACTGAGTTGGACTAGGGTTCAACGTACCCTAATAGTCCCTGGACTACCAGCCAAGTAGATTGGAAGTCCCCTCTGTGGGCATGAATATAGTGATCACGCCAACATGCCTTTATATATCTGGCAGGGTATATTGGGTCCTATCGATGGGGCGTATACATCGGACTCCACATTTAGATCATGTGGTTTTATTAATGGTAATTAGTAACTCCCATATTTCAGTAAGATTCCATTGCATCAACTATATTTACAGACTAGTTAGTATTCAGTCTCAACATGTTTAAGTTTGGTCATTGCATCTAGTTAGCTCACTATTTAGTATAACATGTTCAGAATATTATACTTGCTTCAGTGCGTGTTTAGTTATGTTTTATTTCAGTTTTATTTTATCATACATGCTCAGTACCTTTCAAGTACTGACGCATACGTGCGCTATATCTTCTCATGATGTAGGTTCAGGTTTTGAGCATCTAGATCACGTTTAGATCATTTCCCGATCTCCAGTTCAGCAGAATCACTGGTAAGTCCTCAATCTCCAAGGACATTAGTCATCAATTTCTTTTCAGTATTTTTAGTCCTTCTGTTTCAGATTTTGCTAAACTTAGTTAGGGTCTGTCCCAACATTTCTAGTTAATAAGTGGCTATTTTCACACATTGTTTCAGCTTAGTATTGATTTAATATTTTCTTTGTATTAAACTCGTTAGTTTTATATATCTGAGTTATAGTATATGAGTATTCTCCATCTTTTCACTTTAATGATGATTTAACTTCCGCATTAGTTTATTATCTTTAGAATTCTCATGATCATGCTCGCAGGGTTAGCTTGGGATCACTTGTGGTCCTAGGTTCCGTGTCCGTATTTCGAGGGTAGCTCGGGGCGTGACAGATATGGGCATGTGAGTTCATATTTACTCAAGTCTCAATCAACCATGTAGCCACCATGGAGAGTAAATGATCATACTTTTTAGATGATCACTTAAGTTAGGCTAGTGGATCCATTATGTCATGTAAGGTCATATACCGGCAACAAGGTATATGATTATCCTTAGAATTGTGAGGTAAAATATTGCACTAATAAAACTAGCTAATTAACAATTGTCAATTAGGTTATTGCATGCATTGATACTTCTTTCATCTAGAAGTCGTATTAATGAGTGCACACGTTAGAACTCGCTTTATTGCTATTTGCCAGACCAAGGGGTAGTTAATAGGAAAAGAATTATCGACATAGATTTAGTGGATACTATCTAATAGGCTAGTTTCAATTGGTGTGAAGTAATAACTAAGTCAATCATCGATTATGATGCTTAATATGAAGTAAAGGTAAGGGTTAGTAAATTATACACACATAGCCGGACCAAGGTACATGGTGAAATTCTTTAAATGCCGAACGAAGGATTTAGACATACATAACTTATCACTTTGCATCCAAAACACTAGGAAAGAATTGTTATAGCTAGGATTACGGCGTTATGAACCTATGGGGAACACTTACACCCTAGTTTCTCTCACAACTTGATAAACACCAACAATTTACTCTTTCTACTTCTTTGATTTCAAAACATTTCAACGCTTTTGTTTCAGAAAATCCCCTCCTTTAATTATTAGTATTCGGAAAGAACTTGACTAAATAGAGGTACTCGTACGTTAAAGTGAAGTCTAAATCATTTTCCTCGTGGGATCGACCCCAACCTAATATTTGGGATCTTTACTTGATACGACCGCTTATACTTCTTTAGGGAACTGTAATTTGAGCGTATCAAATTTTGGGGCCATGTAACATTTTGAAATACCGAGGTCATGTGATAAGACTTAAATGGTCTCCTTAGGATCTAAACCAGTGTTCCTACCCAATTAGGCATATTTAGAGTCTTTGAAGTTGTGTTTTAACCAAAACTCTTATACGTCCGGCAAATTGGGTCATAAGAGGGCTAGAGTATCCTTTTGAGTTAACCTAGTTAAAGAGTCGGAATATGGTAAATAGTTGTTACCATAGGTGTAAAATATAGTGTGGGATGGTTTCATTCTGGAAAAGTCAGGGTACGACTCCCCGAGGACCAAACAAGGACCCTCGAGAAGGACCCTAGAAATAGCAGGGCATGACGGGGCGTCACAGGAGCGACGGGACGTCAAGGTCTCCGTCGTGCCAGCCTTGGTGCCGTAGGACAAACCTTCGCCTGCACAAGTCTCTGACCAACTTGACGGATGTGCAGGACGGAGGAATGTCAGTCCGTCACGCCCACGACGGACCGTCGTGCCATCCTTGGTGTCTGGGGAGAAAGCCTCCGCCTGCACAAGTCTCTGACCAACATGACGGATGTGCAGGACGGAGGGATGTCAGTCCGTCACGCCCACGACGGACCGTCGTGCCATCCTTGGTGTCTGGGGAGAAAGCCTCCGCCTGGACAAGTCTCTGACCAACGTGACGGATGTGCAGGACGGAGGGATGTCAGTTCGTCATGACCACGACGGACCGTCGTCGGGGATCCGTCGTGGAAGGTCTGTGGCAGTTTTGGAAAAGTTAGTTTTAGTTAGTTAATTAATTAATTGACTTAGGGGTAATTAGGGGTTTAAGAGAGACTAATTAAGTGACTTAAGACCCCACTATAAATACCCAACCCTCATTAGCCTAATCATTCTCTCAAAAACAAAACTCTCTTCCTTCTCTCTACTTTCTCTCTCTATTGGAAGACTCCATTGGAGATCAACTTGGGGAGATCATTGGGGGTTGATTTAGCACGAAATTCACCATCAAAACGTCATCAAACCTTAAGGTATGGGATCTAATTCACCTTTGAGATTCTTTCCTCAAAGGGTTCCTTCAAAGCTTTTTCCAAAAAGTTGAGTTTCTTATGGGTTTCATCCAAATCCGAATTTGATCATGTGAATTGAGTTAATTATGTATTATTTGGGTTAGAATGAATAGATTATCATGAATTGTAACTTGATTATGGTTAATTGATGTATTTTGATCTAGATTGTGGTTGATGACCCCTAACCCTTAACCCTAAATGTTGAATTCATATGGATTAGGTTGAGTTTGATAGAATTGATCTCATAATTAGTTAAATTATCTTTAATGATTGTTATTGCATTTATTATGGATCTATTATGATGAATTGAAGTTCTTCACACCTATGTTCTTGAATATTGAATCTAAGTTAAGAAGATACACTTGAGATCATGTTACTAGGCTTTGATGTAGTATTGCTTCATAGTATAGTGCTTCTCCTTGATTAGTTCTTGTGATTTATTATTGAATTACATCGATGTGATGATCTAAGATTGGTTGATCTATGGGTTGATGGTAAGGCCCTTTATTGATGGACTAGGGAGGAGTATTGGTAAGTCTTGATGATCCTAGCCTTCACTTCAAATTATGGTTAATTGTCATCAAGTGATAATGTTATGTTGAAGTATGCTTTGATTGATGTGATAAGATGATATGATACATGAACTTATATGCTTAGGTTGGTTGTGAGGTTGCTAAGTGTAATGTAATATAGGGAAGTTGTTCGATGTGCCCTATTATGATGAGATGTACGAGGGTTGACTTCACCTATATGAATTGTTAATGAAAGGACATAATTCTCATACAATTCTTATTTGAGCTATAATGATGATATACAAGGGATTGACCCTTCTATGTAATTAAATTGAGAAGATTAATAAAGATTAAAGGCTTCTCTACAAATGGGGACTTAGCCTAGCACCGAGCGAACTTGACATTGAGAGGTGTTGACTTCCCTTAGAGGAATATTCACCATTTGTTCTTTATAGTGTGCTGACTTCCCTTAGAGGAATACTCACCTATGGATCTATATGAAGTGTTGACTTCCCTTAGAGGAATACTCACCTATGGATCTACGTGAAGTGTTGACTTTCCTTGAGAAATATTCACTCATGAATTCTCATGAGATGAGGCCCCATTACCGAATGGTATATAGAGGGAATACCTATCTCTTAGTTCTTGATCTATGTTGCCACCATAGTATACTAGCTAGTGGATCCACCTAGATAGCTATGTTCACGTTAGGTTCTACCTTGGCCGGTAGACCACCTTCCATCGGTGTAAGGTTTCATGACACCGGATTCCACATTCGATTATGTGGTCTATGTCGGTTAAGGCAAATGTTCCCTAAACTAAAATGAATGAATGAATAAGGTATAGGCTAATTAAAGTAACTTGAGAGGTTGGCTTTAGCTTAGGTAGGGGTATGGGACTCTACCTACGCCTTGCACGAGTTTGCCTTGATAGGAACTTTGAGAGGTCAATATTATGCATGTAAGGCGATAGTATGATGTAAAAGGTTGGTATGTTGAGTAACATGCTTATGAATATAATGTTGTTGTCTTTGCTTGAAGTAGGATGTATCATGACATGACGAGTATGTTGGTAAGTAAATTGCTAATTGTAGTCTTGGTAGGTTACTTGATTGAGTAGGAGATATGGTAATTTTACTTGATCATTGCACTTGTGACTTATTGAAGGTTATCATTAGTATGCTTTGCTTTGCTATGGTTTAATTTCATATGTAGTCTATTATGTTTTCATAAATGTCCCTTTCTAAATATATTTGATTGGTAATTGTATATGAGATTCCATACTTAGTACATGTGGAGTACTAATCCCTTTTCTTTCCCTTTTTTCCCAAACATTTTAGGTTCGGGTCGTTGAGCTTGATCCAAATTGCTAGGAAGGAAGACTTGGGTATTTTGCCATCCAAGTGGTAGGTCCTCACTCTCTCGAGGACGTGGCCGATATCTCTCTTTTATGATGTGTAGTTACTATGATTCTATGTTGACTCTATTGTTCTCTTGAGACGATCTAGTAGACAGCCTATATGCGGCTTCTTTCATTTGATGTAGGGCTATGCCCAAGACTTATTGTGATCGATAGATGGTCTATGAGATGAGACGGTTTTATGACTATTATTTTCTGAATATATAAGTGTATGAAATAAAAGTAGAAGACTAAGTAATCTTCGTATATGAACAAGTCTATGTATACTTGATATATATAATGATGTGTATGTAGAGGTCTATGTAAACCTCCGAGTAGTTCTAGATAAAAAGTTTTTAATTCTTACTGATTTTTAGTCGATGAATGCTATGACGAAGCTAAGAGGCTTGTCTTAGTCCTCCGAGAGGACGACGACGCCGGTTACGTCTAGGGGGTAAACCCGGATGTGACAGGCCACTCCCGGGTAAAGTGGCTTTTAGATTAACTTTAATATCAATTAATGAATTTTAGTCAACAATTCCCTAATTTTGCATTTTTATTTTTTTTGTGTCTATGAGGTCTAGCTCTAGTGTATGCCAAGTACACGGAGTATAATAGAACCAATCGTACCATACGATCATGAACTTAACCGTAAACTTCGCAAAATGAACGATCCACAAAACCCTGCTAATCTGGGTGATGGGATCAACCGACAACTCCCTCTGTCGGTTGATGCTAACAACCAAGTGATTGTGGAGAAACCTGGTGATGATGCTGTGAGGAGGCAACCTCCCGTCCCACGCCCTCAAGAGTTCTATAGGGGTAACATAAACATCACTCACTCTGATGGGCCTCTTGTCCTACATCCTCTACCACAGGGTCATACATTTATGGTAACTAGTAGCTTGATGTAGATGGTCACCGCTAGAGGTTTGTTTTCAGGGCTACCATCTGAGGATCCACATGCTCACATCTCCAAACTGAGGTTGGTGTGTAAGAGTTGTTTTGAGAGGCAAGACTTGGACATGGATGTCGTCGGATTAAGGTTGTTACCTCTCTCACAGACGAGAGAGGCCTCAATTTGGTTCATTGAGTTTCCCTATAATTCGATCTATAATTGGGAGCAGTTGAGAGATGTGTTCCTAGCACGGTATTACCAGGTGACTAAAAAGCTCAACCACAAAGATAGAGTGAACAACATTGTGGCATTGCCTAGGGAGATGGTGAGTAGCTCTTGGGATAGGTTCACCTCATTTTTGAGAAGTGTCCCAAACCACCGCATTGATGATGAGTCATTGATAGAGTACTTATATAGGGGACAAGATGATAATAATAATTCAAAAATGGATACTATTGCGGGTGGTTCTTATGGTGAGTGCACAAATGCAGAGATCACGGAGAAGTTGGAGAAAATATCTCGCAACAATAAGGCTTGGAGCACAACGAAGTCGGACACTAGAAGAAACACCTTTGCATTGTAAGCTACACACAACCCGGCCTCAGATGAGAATCGTGAAGAGATGGCTCAAATGAGAACTGAGCTCGGGTTGGTATTGTAATATATCACTGTAGGTGCGGAGAAAGTAAATGAGGTGAATTATTTGACTAAACCACCACCGCCAGCAGATGACTACTACTATGAAGAGGATTCTTATGCAGTGAATGAGCAGACGGGGGGTTTCCGACAAAACGCCCAAGGCTCCAATCAGGAAAATTGGCGCCAAGTTCAAGGAAATCGAGGTTGGAACTATGGAAATTACAAAAGAAAGGGCCGTTATTTTCGAGATTGAACCTACAACCGTGACAACAACATCAACCGGGGTAACAATGGTAATAGAAACGATTGAAGTGGGCCTTATTTCCTACGTCAAAATCGGGAAGTTACTCCTAGGGATGGTGGAGGTAGTATGGCGCGAGTTGAATATATGTTGGAAAAGATTATGAGAAGGTTTGATGCTAATGATGAGCATGCCAAAGAGTTAAGAGGCCATTTGGCTAACATTAGGCAAAAGGTGGATGCACATGCAATCTGAATGAAGCATCTTGAGTTGCAAATGTCCCAATTGTCTACTACTGTGAACCCACGTCAACTGGGTACTCTTCCTAGCAATAGTGTCCAAAATCCAAAAAATGATGGACATTGCATGTCAGTAACTACTCGAGGGGGTAAACAAACCGTTGATCCACCTATGCCATCTGGTGTGTAAGACGAGGTGAGAAAAGATGACGAGGTAGTGGAAGATAATGGTGAGTTGGTAGATAAAGTTGTGAAAGAAGCAGAGATACCCTAAAAGGTGATCCCCGTTCCTAGACCACCACCACCATTTCTGCGAAAATTGGTAAAGAAAGTTGAGGATGGTCGGCGTTTTATTACTATGTTTAAACTGCTTTCCATCAATGTCCCTTTGATAGAAGCTCTTGAAAAAATTCCCGGTTATGCCAAGTCTATGAAAGAAATGGTTACTAAGAAGAGATCGGTAAATTCTGTGGATGATGACAAAATTCAACATTTTATTGCTATTGCTACAAGGTCTCTTGTGCAAAAGAAGGAAGATCCGGACGCTTTCATGTTTCATGTACCATCGGGTTGTTACACTTTGCTAAAGCACTATGATATCTTGGTGCAAGCATAAATCTCTTGCCTCTCTCTATTTACAAGATGTTGGGTTTGGGTGACCCAAAGCCCACTGCGATGCAGTTACCGATGGCCGATCAAACGGTGAAGACGACTACTGGGATACTCCACGATGTGTTAGTAAAGGTGGAGTCATTTATATTTCCGCCTGATTTTGTGATTCTTGATTGTGAGTTGGAATTTGAGGTACCTATTATTCTTAGGAGGTCGTTCCTTTCTACAAGTCGCGCCTTGGTTTCCATGAAAAAGGGCAGATGAGGTTTAGGTTAAACATGAAGAAGCAACTTTCAACATTTGTAGGTCTA
Source organism: Solanum sitiens (assembly GCA_016801875.1). Lineage (NCBI taxonomy): Eukaryota > Viridiplantae > Streptophyta > Magnoliopsida > Solanales > Solanaceae > Solanum > Solanum sitiens. Next base: position 938,214 of record JABWTJ010000011.1, on the reverse strand, counting down.
TGAAGCAGAGTGGTGAGCTCCAAACGGTATCTACTATATCCTACAGGGTTGAGAGTACGTCTGAGGTACAAATCAAAGAGTTCCTTGGTGTTGAGGCACTAGCGGCTGTGATCATGAATTTTGAGAGTGATGGTATTGTAGAGTAGGGGTCTTTTGTTGCGGCACTTGGTCGAGGTGACTTTCGGTTCAAACCAAAGAAATTGGAGTTATATATGAAGCATCGCGAGTCTCCACCCGTGAAACCATCTATTGAGGAGGCCCCAAAATTAAAGCTTAAGGCTCTACCACCTAATCTGAGGTATGTATTCTTGGGAAGACATGACACTTTGCCGGTAATAATTGCATCGGATATGAATGTGGAACAAGTAGAGTGTCTAGTAGGAGTTTTAAAGAGGTTCAAACAAGCCATTGGTTGGACTATTGCATACATTTTTGGGATCCCACCCGATATTTGTTCACACAAAATCCAACTCATGCCTGATCACAAGCCAAGTATTGAGCACCAAAGAAGTTTGAATCCATCTATGAAAGAGGTAGTTAAGAAGGAAATGTTTAAGTGGTTGGATGCCGGAGTCATATATCCTATCGCAGATAGTAGTTGGGTATACCATGTTCAGTGTGTGCCCAAAAAGGGGGGAATGACATTGGTCCCTAATGACAAGAATGAGCTTGTTCCAATGAGATTGGTGACCGGATGGAGAGTTTGTATGGATTACCAGAAGTTGAATGCCTGGACTGAGAAGGACCATTTTCCTATGCCCTTCATGGATTAGATGTTGGATAGGCTTGCATGAAAATAATGGTACTTTTTTCTTGATGGATATTCGGGTTACAATCAAATCTTTATTGCACCAGAGGATCAAGAGAAAACCAGCTTTACTTGCCCTTATGGGACATTCACATTCAAGAGGATGCCTTTTGGGTTGTGTAATGCACCTGCTACTTTTAAGAGATGTATAATGTTGATATTCTCCGATATGGTGGAGGACACTATTGAGGTGTTTATGGATGACTTTTCAGTTGTTGGTGACTCTTTTGATAGTTGTTTGAGTCACTAGGCCGAGCTTCTCAAAAGATGTGAAGATTGCAACCTTGTGTTAAATTGGGGAAAATTTCACTTCATGGTAAAATAGGGTATTGTATTGGACCATCACATCTCAGAGAAGGGGATAGAGGTTGATCGAGCCAAAGTTGAGGTTATAGAGAGACTTTCTCCACCAATCTATGTAAAAGGTGTGAGAAGTTTCCTTGGGCATGCGGGCTTCTACCGGAGGTTTATTAAGGATTTCTCAAAAATTGCACATCCTCTGTGCAAGTTACTTGAGAAGGAATTTAAATTTTATTTTGATGAATCTTGTCTAAAGGCATTTGGAGAGTTGAAAGAGAAGTTGGTTTCTGCGCCCATAATTATTTCCCCATATTAGAGTAAGCCATTTAAGTTGATGTGTGATGCTAGTGGGGTTGCTCTTGGTGTGGTATTGGGACAAATAAGGGATAAAATCCTACACCCCATTTATTATGCTTGTAAGGCCCTAAATGAAGCACAAAAGAACTACATTGTGACTGAACAAGAGCCCCTTGCGGTGGTATTTGCTTTCGAAAAATTTTGTTCCTATTTTCTTGGCATAAGAGTGATAGTGCATAATGACCACTCCACTTTGAGGTATTTGATGGCAAAGACAAATGCGAAACCAAGGTTGATTAGATGGGTGTTACAATTGCAAGAGTTTGATTTTGAGGTGAAAGATAGAAAAGGGACAGAAAATCAAGTTGTCAATCACTTGTCAAGATTAGAGGATGAAGCTATGCGAGAGTTGGGTAAAAATGCTGAAATTGATAATACCTTCCCTAATGAGCATGTATTGGTCGCTTCTCATGACTTGATTCCATGGTTCATCGATTTTATGAATTATCTGGCTAGTGATGTAGTCCCATCGGATTTGTCCTTTCATCAGAGGAAAATGTTCATGCATGATGTGAAAAAGTTCTTTTGGGATGAGCCTTATTTATACCGAAGTTGTGCTGATAGGCTGATTCGCCGGTGTGTGCTGGAAGTTGAGATGCTAAGTGTTTTGGAGGCCTGTCATTCCTCTCTTGTGGGTGGGCATTATAGTGGTATCCGGATGGCCCATAAGATTTTGCAGTGTGGATACTGTTGGCTAACCATCCACCAAGATGCTCATGAGTTCGCCAAGGCATATGATAGGTGCCAAAGAGATGGAGTAATTTCAAAGAGGCAAGAGCTCCCTTTAAATCCCATTCTAGTGGTCGAGTTATTTGATGTATGGTGTATTGATTTTATGGGCCCATTTGTGAGTTCTCATGGGATGAAATATTCTTGTGGCGGTGGATTATGTGTCAAAATGGGTGGAAGCCATAGCACTCGCCAAAAATAAAGGGAAGAGTGTCACTGCGTTCTTGAAAAAGAATATTTTCTCTATATTTGGTACACCCCGGGTCATTATTAGTGATGGGGGATCCACTTTTGCAACAAGTTATTCAAAGGGTTATCGTAGAAATATGGGGTTCTTCACAATTTAGGCACTCCGTACCATCCACAAACTAGTGGACAAGTCGAGGTGTCCAATAGAGAAATCAAGGAGATCCTGTCTAAAATGGTGAATGCCAATAGAACGGATTGGTCAAAAAAGGCTTGATGGCTCTCTTTGGGCTTATCGGACAGCATACAAGTCTCCCATTGGTATTGTAAGACCCCAAAAATGAGATAAGGTGTCTAGAGCCTAACATGTTAGTCTTAATGTTATAAGGTCCTAAAATGCCTTATTATGTGATATAGAGGCAGTGTGCAATGTTTGAAGTGATTTGGAAGTCAAACGTCAAGGGACGTCCAAGACGTTCGACGAATAGTCGCTTATGTGCCTCATGTGTGTATGCATACCTAAATTGTATGAACTGAGTCTAATGAGTCTTAAAATGGTTTTAAATGATGTTTAATGTTATTGTATGAAGTTTCGTGAAGTTTGGAGGTCAAACGCCCAAGAACGTCCAAGGTGTTCGAAAGATAGCCCCTAAGACGTTCATCGTATGTCATATTGGGGTCAAGGCGGTTTGGACGTCTTGTAGGTGTTTGTTTTTGATGAAATTTATGTGTAAGGTCTATAACATGTTAAGGTTTGTAATCGCATTAGAAACGTCCGGGTACGACCTCTAAAGGGCCTCGTAAGAGGCCCCAAAAGAAGGACCCCGAAGCTTCCTAGACACTGCCTAGGCAGTGTCCCTTGACGGACCCAACGACGGATCGTTGGTCCCCCAATGGCCCGTCGAGCAGATATCGTCGAAGGGGGCTTGCCTTGGGCAGGTCTTGAACCAAGAATTTGGCTAAGTCATGGGCGACGGAGGGCATGACGCCCTGTCATGCCCATGACGCCCCGTCGAGACCCTAGTCGCGGGTGCCTGCAGGTTTGACTGCCTGCGTGCTGTCACTTAAAGGGGTGAATGGGAAATTCACCCCACATCCTAACCTGACTATAATAGGTTTATTTAGTTAATTTTAGGTGTATATAAGTCTTTAAAAACGTGATCAACCCATTCCCAAAATCCTCTCACATGTTTAAAGCCTTTCCGTCCAAAAATGTTCTCTCTAAAACCACCATTGTTGGTGAAGCTCAAGAGCTGCTTGGAGATGGATTTTCTATGGATGAATCATGAAGTCTTAGAGGTTTTATTTTAGATAAAGGTATGTCAATCCTTCATCTTCAAGTAACCTTTCACTTGGAGAGTTCTTCTCAATGTTTTTCAAAGAAATCTTATCATCAAGTTTCCAATCTTCCAATCTAGCCATGGGTTCTTTCTCAAAACATTTTTAATGATTTAGTCATGATGAATGGAAGTTAATACAGTGATTTGAATGTGATTTCACTCCAATTGCATGATGAACCCATGTTCTTTCCAAAATTGGTTTAGCTCTTGCATGGGCTTTGTGATCTTGACTTGTTATCGATTGAATTATGATTCTATTACGTTGAAGTGATTGTATACGCTGTTATTTACATGAATTGATGTTGAATTGATGTTTAATGATCCATGAGTATCAATGTATGAAGATTTGAGCATGTTTAGCCTAGTTTCTATAGTTCACTGTAACATTGGCTTTCTTATGATCTAAAGTGAATTTCGATTAAGTTGGGGTTCTTGTAGATACTGTTTTAGGTTAATACCATGGTTGAATTGTGGATATAAATCATGTATGACCAAAGTAGAGAAGGCTTGGTTAGAATTAATCTAGGTTCTTCTTGTCTATGAAGTTGTAACTTGTGATCTTGACGTTAGGATAGTCGCTATAGGAATTGATTATGGTTAATGTCTATAGCTGCTGCCTATACTGAAATATGAGGATGAATTATACGTAATTAATACAATATGGGTCAATTCATGACAGGTTGAATATGATTAATCTATGTAAACTTACTTTCCCTGAACTCCCTATATGAAGCATGCTTGTATCGACCTTAATGGCAAATTGTAGTAATGTCTCATCTAGATTACGATTTCATTAGCTACTGCCTTAGGATGATATGATTCATGAAATATGACCTATAATCCATATGAATGAAATTGATTAACGATCTATATTCTTCTAATTTCCTAGTATGTGATGTATATGTTATGGTATAATCATGTAGTGACTTGTACATGGTTTCTTATGTGTTTAAAGTACATTTAACTACTCCCATATATGTGTTTTATTGATTAATAAGGTGTATTGATCAATGACGATCAAAGGGTGAGAAATTGGTAAGAATGCTTATTTCCTTTACTCTTTTACTCTCTATTCCTTCATAGTAATGTTGACGAGGCCGTGTATGGCATTGTGTGGTATGGTCCACTTATGGTGGCGGTGCTTACTTTATTGTCATTATATATGTGTTGACTATGGCCTTGAAGGCATATTGATGAACTTATGAACATGTTCTTAAGATGATACTATGAGAAGATTATGCTTATTTTCCTATTCTAGTTGTGAATTAGGTTGTGTGGCTATTTCATGAGCATGTGTATAACCATGTTAGGGTAAAGTATAGGTGCTGCCATTGATATGTTAAGATGGTTAATAACCCCTTACCTATGTACCCCTTATATGAAGGTGTAAATAGCTAAAGTAAGGAGTCTTGATTATAATGTATATATTGTCTTATCTCCTATGCTATTATGTGTTGTGTGCTATGTTCTTGGAAGTGTAATGTGGACTAATAGGATGGCTAACTCAAGAAGTTATTGATATCCATTATGTGATCATGTTGGTCAATGTACACACACTCTCACTTACATGCATATTACAAGTAGTATAAGTTATTGTGTCTAAATGAAAGGTAGTTCTCATATTCATTAGTGTCTATTACTATGCATACTAAGGTGATGTCTATGAATGTATGATTTGTATTCCCTTACTAGGATGACTTGATAGGTGTACTAGTATGGGCAAGGGTATGGGACCTTGTTTATACATTGCACATGTGTATCTTGATAGGATAACTCCTAGGTCTGGTTATTATGTATATGAAGGATGAATATATGAACATGTGATACCTTATGTGTTATGTGAAAGGTTTGCTCACATAATTTTACACTCACACACATGGATGATCTAGTTAGTGATAGGGGCCTTGCTAGGGGTGCCCAAGAATACTCCAAAACTAGATAGGTGCTTCAATATGCTATAAGCATATGAATGATGAATATCCTAAGCTTATGTTTTTATAATCAAACGTAATAAAGGATTTTCAATAAAGGGAACTTAGCCTAGCACCGAGTGAACTTGTATATGAGGGAGTAACACTTTCCAACATAGGAAAGGTAGGGTTCACTACCGTCCTCATGTGAGGGGTGACACTTTCTTACATAAAAAAGGTAGGGTTCATTACGGTCCTCATGGGGTGGATAGCCTCATGACCCAACATAGGGTGTAGAGTTGATATTTCCATGAATTCCCCAAGTTCCATAAACTATGTTGCCACCATAGGATACTAGCTAGAGGATTATACCTAGATAGCTAGGTTTATGTTAGGTTCTACCTTGGCCGTAGACCACCTTCCATCGGTGTAAGGTTTTATGACACCGAATTCCATGATTAGCACCCATGGTCTTAGTGTCGGTTAAGGCTATGATTTCCCTAAAGTTAAAATGGACAATGGAAGTAATTGAATTGGATCCTAACTAGGAGGACTTAAGGTAAGTTACTTAGGATAGGTGGAAGTAATGAACCCATCTAGACATTGCACAAGTGACTCCTTAGGAAGTCATAGGAAGGTGACTTAGTGCATATGATTATGTATGTGTCCTTTATGCATGATGTTGATCTTGTTGACTATATGAAGAAGGTCTTACTTGACATAAATGAAATTGTCTTCTCTTACTATGTTGATATATGATTTGGATGTAAAGGCTTGTGGTCTCATGATAAGTTTACTAAGTATGTGTGAGGTTATGGGGCCTTACTTAAAATGGCATGAAGTATTATTTCAAAGGAAACGTCCCTTTTAAATGCATGTTTTGCATGGTTGTCATACTTAGTGCATTCTTGTACTAATTCCATTCTTCTCTACTTTTTACACAAAGTGTAGGTAATGGAATGCTTAAAGGAGGTCTATGATTGAGGATCATGATAGGTGATTTTCCCAAGCTCAAGGAAAGGAATCCTTAAGTTCAAGGATGTCCTAATGTGTACTTATTGTAAAGTCTATTCTGTAATGTATAGCTTTGTATTATGTCTTAAGGCCCTTGTCCTTAATATACTCTAAAGTTATTGAGTCTAAGATGGCAAAGAGACTTAGAGTATGAATATGTATTATGACTTATGTTTTATATATATATGATGTGATGTTTCTAGCATATGATGTGCTATGAAAAGTTTTAAATTTTCCGCTAAATTTACTATGCCAATGCGATGAATGATATGAGAGGCTTGTATTAGACCTCCGAGAGGTTGACGACACCGGTTAGAATCCAAGATTGTATCCTATCTTCTAGGGTATGGTTTCGGGTTGTGACAAACTTGGTATCAGAGCATGAGGTTTATGTAGCGGTTTTAGGTTCTAAAAGTCTCATATTGCCACTTCTAGTAGAGTCTCGTAGCATTGGTGGTGAGTCGCGACCCATCAAATGGTACGATAGGCTATAGGACGATAGAGTTTCCCTTCTTCATAAATCTCATATCGTGCCATAGAACTTAATCTATAAGATCTCTCTCTTATGTTTTCTTGTCCGGTGGTCTTTTAGATATGGTTGCTTGGATGAGATTGCTCTATGCTTGAGGGAGAAAAGGTGAGTTTGAAATGCTTATCTTCGTTTGATTGTTTGAATGAGTATGGGTGAAGGTGACACTTGTCCTTATTTTGATGATGTATAAACTAACTAGGGCGGCTTGAAGGGTTAACTAGACTTAGGTAGGGGTATGGGACTCTACCTATATCTTCCACTAGTTTGCCTTGATGGAGACCTTAGGAGGTTAATACTATGCATGTGTATGATGATAAATGTGAATGTCCTTATGTAAGGATCTCTATGCTTATAATCATGTAAATAGCCTAGTGCTAAAGAATTGGAGTTATCCATGCATGAAGGCTTTAGTGCTAATTGTAGTTCTTGTTGGGTTACTTGATTTAGTGAAGTTATGGAGCATTACTTGATCATTGCACATGTTAACTCTATGAGGATTATGATTGGTTATCTTACCTTGCTATGTATGAAATATCTCTTATTTGATGATGTGATGCCAATTATGGCAATATATGAAATCTATGTGAAATAGCATGTTATATCGAATGACGTATGTCATGATATAGTTGAAGCATGCTAGAAGTTATGGTGGTTAAAGTGAATTCTCTTAGATTTTTGTATTCCTATATGGTTTTGTATGATGTTAGCCAAATATTAGGATTTGAACTTGGATTGTTTGAATAACTACCTATGGAGGTATGCTATCCTATGAGTGTATGTGATTAAATGTGTGCATTGTTTTCCTTTGTATATAAGTGGTACTTGATGAGTTGATAGTATAAAATGGAGTCTTTTGTAGAGACTTGAGCTGTAAATATAGTATGCATGCTTATGAAGGATGAGTTGGTAAAGTTTTGTATCTTATAATTCCATACTTGTTCCATCTAATGTCTAAATGTTGCACTTTTGGGTATTTGGAAGCATGCTCTATGTAAAGACTAGGCAACTTATTGTATCATGTTTGGAGAACCTACTAAATTGTCATATGATTGTATGTTGTTGAAATATGTGTAGAATTTATGAATATGAACATGATAAGGAATGTGGAAAAGAATTTTTGCTATTTAGATTGAAGGATGAGAATCTTATGACATGATGAGTCGTAGAGTTATTTCTAAACTCCTTGTTGTTTTCCTCAAATGATGTATGACCTTAGTGTCTATTACAAGTAGGAAGACATTATGTGAATTAAATAGTATGATCAAAAATTGATGGTTGAGGATGACTTGCCAAAAATGATAAGGTTTAGAATGCCTTAGTGTTGCTAAATTGAATTAATGAAAATTCTCTCTAAAGTAGAAATTACTTTAAGTGATGAATATGAAGGTTTTGTATTTGAAATCCTCTATATGTTGGGTTAAGTTGCTCTTAATTGGGTTTACCCTAAGTGGGGGATGGTGTTTGAGTAGTGAGATTGTAGAAATTGTCTACATTGTTCTTCTATTCTTACTTGAATTGGAAAAATATGAATTCTTGGTATGTTTGTTCTTGAAGATAGTCTTGCATAAAGTGTGAATTGCATGATCTTTATATGATTGGTATGAATTGATTGACATCATCTTAGAGACATGGTGAATTTTCCAAAGGGCATGAAAAGAAGTTTTTGATAAAATCCATGTTTTCTCTTGTTGACTTGCATTTTAATGTGCTAAATGTGAAGTTGACTTCATGAGGTAAGACAAGGAACTTGTTGATAGTCACTTGTAGGTTAAATTGTTTAGCCTTGTAAGGGGAGTTGAGTCTCTTTTACAATGAAATATGTTGACTCTCTTGAAAATTTAGTGACTTGATAAGTAGTATTGCAAAAAAATTGTAGGCTCATTCTTGAAAGGTGAAAGCATGTTTAGCTAAGTGTCCATGTGTGTGCCTATGATTTGTGTTATTTTTCCAAAATGAGGATTACTATAAGGGTGAGTATTATGTTAAGAAAAGAAATTTGTGGAATGACTTCCTATTTTGTTGTGATGTACTTGGTGTGATTTTCCATTTAGCTTTCACTAGGAATAAAAATGTATGCATGTCTTGGCTTGAAAGTCGAGATTTCTCATTTTAAAAGAAATTCACCTTGTGGTTTGCTAAGGTGTGAAGTCATGATACATGTAATGTGTTGAGGAGAAAGATATTCCTCCATGTACACCACTAAGCATGGTATGGTTGAGTATGACATTCATGGTACTAGGACTAACTAATGAAGATCCTTGTGATTTAACTAACTCAAGTTTTGTGTGTTGAAGTATGAGTGCTTAAGTAACTTTGAGTATGGGTTATGATCTGCCTATGAGTAGCTTTTTCAAGATTTTCTTGTAATGAATTAAGGTGTAATGATCATGTTATGATTAGGAGAAGGATGTTCCCATATGAACATAAAAAGGTCCTTTGTGTTTGATGCATTAAAGAGTGAGTGAGTAATGGTTTTTGCTTGCTTGTGTGCACTGAGTGCTAAAATGATTTGATGATATTTTAAATGTGATGAACTGCTCTTATATGCATTTAAGTCCTTGTTGTGATTTAAGAGTCCTAAGTGTCATTCGAGGACGAATGTTCCCAAGTGGGGGATATTGTAAGACCCCGAAAATGAGAAACGGTGTATAGATCCTAACATGTTCGTCTTAATGTTATAAGGTCCTAAAATGCCTTATTATGTGATATAGAGGCAGTGTGTTTGAAGTGATTTAGAAGTCGAACGTCAAGGGACGTCCAACACGTTCGACAAATAGTCGCTTATGTGCCTCATGTGTGTATGCATGCCTAAATTGTATGAACTGAGTCTAATGTGTCTTGTAATGGTTTTAAATGATGTTTAATGTTATTGTATGAAGTTTTGTGAAGTTTGGAGGTCAAACGCCCAAGAACGTCCAAGGCGTTCGAAAGATAGCCCCTAAGACGTTCATCGTATGTCATGTTGGGGTCAAGGCGGTTTGGACGTCTTGTAGGTGTTTGTTTTTGATGAAATTTATGTGTAAGGTCTATAACATGTTAAGGTTTGTAATCGTATTGGAAACGTCCAGGTACGACCTCTAAAGGGCCCCGTAAGAGGCCCCAAAAGAGGGACCCCAAAGCTGCCTAGACACTGCCTGGGCAGTGTCCTTTGACGGACCCAACGATGGATCGTTGGTCCCCCAATGGCCCATAGAGTAGGTATCGTCGAAGGGGGATTGACTTGGTCAGGTCTTGAGCCAAGAATTTGGCTAAGTCATGGGCGACGGAGGGCATGACGCCCCGTCATGCCCATGACGCCCCGTCGAGACCCTCGTCGCTGGTGCCTGCAGGTTTGACTGCCTGCGTGCTGTCACTTAAAGGGGTGAATGGGAAATTCCCCCCACGTCCTAACCTGACTATAATAGGTTTATTTAGTTAATTTTAGATGTATATAAGTCTTTAGAAACGTGATCAACCCATTCCCAAAATCCTCTCACATGTTTAAAGCCTTTCCCTCCAAAAATGTTCTCTCTAAAACCACCATTGTTGGTGAAGCTCAAGAGCTCGTTGGAGATGGATTTTCTATGGATGAATCATGAAGTCTTAGCGGTTTTATTGTATATAAAGGTATGTCAATACTTCATCTTCAAGTAACCTTTCACTTGGAGAGTTCTTCTCAATGTTTTTCAAAGAAATCTTATGATCAAGTTTCCAATCTTCCAATCTAGCCATGGGTTCTTTCTCAAAATATTTTTAATGATTTAGTCATGATGAATGGAAGTTAATACAGTGATTTGAATGTGATTTCACACCAATTTCATGATGAACCCATGTTCCTTCCAAAATTGGTTTAGCTCTTGCATGGGCTTTGTGATCTTGACTTGTTATCTATTGAATTATGATTCCATTACATTGAAGTGATTGTATACACTGTTATTTACATGAATTTATGTTGAATTGATGTTGAATGATACATCAGGATCAATGTATGAAGATTTGAGCATGTTTAGCCTAGTTTCTATAGTTCACTGTAACATTGGCTTTCTTATGATCTAAAGTGAATTTCGATTAAGTTGGGGTTCTTGTAGCTACTGTTTTAGGTTAATACCATGGTTGAATTGTAGATATAAATCATGTATCACCAAAGTAGAGAAGGCTTGGTTTGAATTAATCTAGGTTCTTCTTGTCTATGAAGTTGTAACTTGTGATCTTGACGTTAGGATAGTCGCTATAGGAATTGATTATGGTTAATGTCTATAGCTTCTGCCTATAATGAAGTATGAGGATGAGTTATTATTACAATATGGGTCAATTCATGATACTTTGAATATGATTAATTTATGTAAACTTACTTTCCATGAACTCCCTATATGAAGCATGCTTGTATCGACCTTAATGGCAAATTGTAGTAGTGTCTCATCTAGATTATGATTTTATTAGCTACTGCCTTAGGGTGATATGATTCATGAAATATGACCTATAATCCATATGAATGAAATTGATTAACGATATATATTCTTCTACTTTCCTAGTATGTGATGTATATGTTATGGTATAATCGTGTAGTGACTTGTACATGGTTTCTTATATGTTTAAAGTACATTTAACTACTGCCATATATGTGTTTTATTGATGAATAATGTTTATTGATCAATGATGATCAAAGGGTGAGAAATTGGTAAGAATGCTTATTTCCTTTACTCTTTTACTTGTCTATTCCTTTATAGTAATGTTGACGAGGCCGTGTATGGCATTGTGTGGTATGGTACACTTATGGTGGCGGTGTTTACTTTATTGTCATTATATATGTGTTGACTATGGCCTTGAAGGCATATTAATGAACTAATGAACATGTGCTTAAGATGATACTATGAGAAGATTATGCTTACTTTCCTATTCTAGTTGTGAATTAGGTTGTGTGGCTATTTCATGAGCATATGTATAACCCTGTTAGGGTAAAGTATAGGTGCTGCCATTGATGTGTTAAGATGGTTAATAACCCCTTACCTATGTACCCCTTATATGAAGATGTAAATAGCTATAGTAAGGAGTCTTGATTATAATGTATATATTGTCTTATCTCCTATGCTATTATATGTTGTGCGCTATGTTCTTGGAAGTGTAATGTGGACTAATAGGATGGATAACTCAAGAAGTTATTGATAGCCATTATGTGATCATGTTGGTCAATGTACACACACTCTCACTTACATGCATATTACAAGTAGTATAAGTCATTGTGTCTAAATGAAAGGTAGTTCTGATATTCATTAGTGTCTACTACTATGCATACTAAGGTGATGTTTATAAATGTATGATTTGTATTCCCTCACTAGGATGACTTGATAGGTGTACTAGTATGGGCAAGGGTATGGGACCTTGTTTATACATTGCACATGTGTATCTTGATAGGATAACTCCTAGGTTTGGTTATTATGTATATGAAGGATGAATATATGAACATGTGTGACCTTATGTGTTATGTGAAAGGTTTGCTCACATCTAAGTATACACTCACACACATGGATGATCTAGTTAGTGGGAGGGTCCTTGTTAGGGGTGCCAAAGAATACTCCAAAACTAGATAAGTGCTTGAATATGCTATAAGCATATGAATGATGAATATCCTAAGCTTATGTTTTTATAAACAAACGTAATAAAGGCTTTTCAATAAAGGGAACTTAGCCTAGCACCGAGTGAACTTGTATATGAGGGAGTGACACTTTCCAACATAGGAAAGGTAGGGTTCACTACGGTCCTCATGTGAGGGGTGACACTTTCTTACATAAGAAAGGTAGGGTTCATTACGGTCCTCACGGGGTGGATAGCCTCATGACCCAACATAGGGTGTAGAGTTGATATTTCCATGAATTCCCCAAGTTCCATAAACTATGTTGCCACCATAGGATACTAGCTAGAGGATTATACCTAGATAGCTACATTTATGTTAGGTTCTACCTTGGCCGGTAGACCAGCTTCCATCGGTGTAAGGTTTTATGACACCAGATTCCATGATTAGTACCCATGGTCTTAGTGTCGGTTAAGGCTATGGTTTCCCTAAAGGTAAAATGGACAATGGAAGCAATTGAATTGGATCCTAACTAGGAGGACTTAAGGTAAGTTACTTAGGATAGGTGGAAGTAATGAACCCATCTAGACATTGCACAAGTGACTCCTTAGGAAGTCTTAGAAAGGTGACTTAGTGCATATGATTATGTATGTGTCCTTTATGCATGATGTTGATCTTGTTAACTATATGAAGAAGGTCTTACTTGACATAAATGAAATTGTCTTCTCTTACTACGTTGATATATGATTTGGATGTAAAGGCTTGTGGTCTCATGATAAGTTTACTAAGTATGTGTGAGATTATGGGGCCTTACATGTACATTGCACTAGTGGACTTAGATTGGGGGCATGAGTTAGGTTCTATAAGGTTCGATGTGAAGTAAAATATGTATATGTGCATAATGACTAGGAGTTCATTGTAATGTACTTGTAGTCTCGGTTTAACTATGTCTATATTGTACTATACTTATATGATGGCATGTGTTATCTTGTGTAGATGCTATGTATGGTTTTCTCTTGTGTTCCTAAGGTGATACATTGCACCAAGTATCCCTAAAGGATTACTTAGGAGGCTAATGAATTAAGAGTTAGGGTTCACTGTAAAGGTGATGGAGTGCACTGTAAAGTGACTCCAAAGTGTACTTAAATTCTATATGTGCTTTTCTATGATGTTTGGCCTTTGATTCTGTTTCTATGAAGTATGTGGATGAAATAAATTCTATTGATAAAGGTTTTGTGATGATTTACTTAAATTGGCATGAAGAATTATTTCAAAGGAAACGTCCCTTTTAAATGCATGTTTTTGTATGGTTGTCATACTTAGTGCATTCTTGTACTAATTCCATTCTTCTCTACCTTTTTCACAAAGTGTAGGTAATGGAATGCTTAAAGGAGGTCTATGATTGAGGAGCTTCATAGGTGATTTTCCCAAGCTCAAGGAAAGGAATCCTTAAGTTCAAGGACGTCCTAATGTGTACTTATTGTAAAGTCTATTTAGTAATGTATAGCTTTGTATTATGTCTTGAGGGCCTTGTCCTTAATATACTCTAAAGTTATTGAGTCAAAGATGGCAAAGAGACTTAGAGTATAAATATGTATTATGACTTATGTTTTATATATATATGATGTGATGTTTCTAGCATATGATGTGCTATAAAAAGTTTTAAATTTTCCGCTAAATTTACTATGCCAATGCTATGAATGATATGAGACGCTTGTCTTAGACCTCCGAGAGGTCGACGACACCGGTTACAATCCAAGATTGTATTCTATCTTCTAGGGTATAGGTTCGGGTTGTGACAGGTATGTCTCCATACTAACTTTTATATGGGAAAGCTTGTCACTTGTCAGTTGAGTTAGAGCACAAGACCATGTGGACTATGAAGAAACTGAAGATCGATTAGAATGAAGCAGTGGAACAAAGACTTAATGGGTTGAATGAGATTGATGAGTTTTGCCAAAAAGCATATGAAAGTTCAGCCCTCTACAAAGGGAAGATGAAGAAGTACCATGACCGAAAGATTGAGAAGCCCGAATTTGTCGTTGGGGATTTGGTACTTCTGTTTAAATCTAGGTTGTGCTTGTTTTCGGGTAAACTCAAGTCCAAATGGACTGGTCCATTCTTGATCACTAAAGTGTTCCCACATGGAGCGGTTGAGTTGGAAAACAAGGAGGGTGCAAGGTTCACGGTAAATGGGTAGAGAATCAAGATCTACCTAGGGCATGCAGTGAAGGCCTATGAAGTGGTTGAGGCATATCACCTTGATGATGTCTGAGTAATCGAGGGTCTTGCGTCGTACCGCGACATTAAATCAAGCACTTCTTGGGAGGCAAACCAATGTGTAACCTCTAGCCAACAATAGGTTTTTCTTTTCTTTGTAGGAATAGTTGCATTCTTTTGTTTTGTTTTTTATTTACTCAATGTCATGTCTTAAAATTTTCTTTTATTTTTTTAGTTTGTTGGCTTGAGAGTAGTTTAGGGTTCGGGTCTAAAAAGTGTCCAGAAAACACAAAAATAATGGCTTAATGGGTGCTAACTGTGCAGGGACCATACCACAAGAATTCTGCAAAAATGGGTCTAATGCACAGATCTATGGACTAACCGACGGTCCGTAGTTACATCGACGGACCGTCGATGGTGCCCGTAGATCCCAGGTATGTTTTGCAGTTTTGTCTATGTTAGGGAACAACCAATGGACTAGTCGATGGACCGTTGATTCACTTATTGACCGTCAACGGGGTATAGTCAAGTCACTTAAACCAGTGACTCGACCCGACCCGACCCGACCCGACCGGTTATATAAAAAATTAATTATTCATTTACCCTCCCACATCTTTTCAAATTCCCCTCAACCGTTTCCCTCCCTCATTCTCTTAATCACCCATTAACTCCCACATTCACTCACCTCCATTTTCTTCAGATTTCCAAACCTCCCAAACTCCAAGAATTTTCCCAACCCTAACCTCCACAATTTCTACTCCATTTCCATTGTTTCTCCGGTCGGTGTTTGAAGGCGGGCACGTAGGTTGGTTGTTGCAAGATCACCACTCATTCACTCCAATACAACTCTCAGGTATTTCATTCACCTTTGCTCAATGATTTCTTGTTCATTTGCTTATGAAAATGATTAATTTGTATGTGTGTCTTGACTTAGGGACGTATTTGCATGTTATGTCCTTTAGAATGATGAATGGGTTGGGGGTGGAATCTGTGTACAGTTAGTTGCTTGTTGTTTTTCAAACTTAGGGCTTGTTGGTCTCTTAGAATCCTTGGTGGAAATTTGCAAAATCGAAGCCCTAGGGATTACGAATTGGTTATTTGCTTGTTATTGCATGTTGGGTGAACTAATATGTGCTTGAATTGATCATTTGTGGGGTAAAACCAAGACCTCTAAACCTATCTCTTACCAACAGAACGAGCCCCGTCTACGGACCTTCAGTTGATCGACGGACCGTTGATGGGGTCCGTCGATGGTTCACCCTTGAAACTGCTGAACAGTGCAATGACGGAAGTGGACTACGGTCCATCGATTCATCGATGGACCGTTCTGCACGTTCGTTGTTCCTAACTGAAATCTTGATCTCTGAAAAATGCTTAATTATTCTAAGTGTCAAACGACGGAAGTGGACTACGGTCCATCGATTGTACACGGGCCGTTCTGCACGTCCGTCGTTTCTAACTGAAAGTCTATGCAAAATTGACTTCTAATTTTCTTAAGTGTTCACCGATGGACACTATTAATGGGCCGTCGGTAGTGCCTGTCTCCCCAATTCTGCAGTTCTGCACTACACTGTGTCCTGTGTTTCCAGATTTTGTTTTGCATCTATTCCTTGTGTAGATTGATTCCAATGAGCCTAACAAGGTGTTTTTCAGGTACTTATGGCCCCAAAACTAGACATCGTCTACCAAAGGGGGAGGTCCACGTCTGTGTCACCATCCCATCGGTTGATTGGCCCATCCAACGACTAGCGAGATCCCGAATAAGTGCCCCCTGGCACCCACACCCCGACACCAACTTCTAGAGTCACTCGGGGCACTCCCAAGAAGGTGGCGCCCAGCGTACACTACCTCCCTATCTGATGAGGAGTGCATACTGACCGGCACACCATCTGGGTCTGCCTCGAGTTCTGAGGGAGCATCTGGCTCCGAGGAGGTTTTTGATTCAGAGTCGGCCCACTCTACAGGGTTGAATGAGGCCACAACCTCCGGTTCCGGATCACTGGGAGCCATTCTCCCAATCGCGCCTGCCTGCAATGACTCGTCTGATGAGGCCCAGAGTTTGGAGTCAGCTCTGGCACCCCAGTTTGAGGTCCTAGCACCGATTGCTGATGAACCCAACTGGTGGTGCATAGACGGCCACTACCAAGTTTACAAAGATTCCAAGTTGTTGAATGAAAAAGGGGTTATGACTCGGACACTTCCAGTTGAGCGGCGGTGGCATGACTTGCTTACGTGCCACCGATTCGAGTGGACAACCAGAGTGTAGGGACTTACTGTGAAGAGATGGTGAGAGATTTCTACGCCTCTTACATAGAGGCTCTACGAGATTCATTGGACATGCGGTCTAACCCCGCCAAACAGGCACCGCTCACTGATGTTCGAGTTCGAGGCTGCCGGGTGGATATTTGTTCTCCTTCCATCCGCGGCTTCTTATAGGTGGATCCACTGATGTTGTGTGGGTTCCCCTCACCCCAGAGTTTGACTACAAGTGGGACGTGGTCAAGAGTGTCCATTTTTAGTGGAGTAAAGAACTTAGAGAGTCCACCAAGAGGTGGATTGCACAGTGGCTCTCCATTGATGGTGAGAGAGAAGACTGGGTGTTGGACCCCAGAGGCCTTATCAAGAAGGCCAACCTCACTTTTGCGGCCAAGTTCTTCTGGTTGTTAGTCCTCCACCGCCTATCCCCCACTGTTATAGATAATACTCTCACTTGGGATAGAGCGGTCTTGGTTGCAGCTCTGGTAGTTGGGTTGGAGATCGATGTAGCGCAGTTGTTGATCTCCGTCATCCATGAGAGGGCTTTTAATTTCTCTACCACTTACCCATTTCCATGTATGATTCTTTGGATGTGCAGGGATGCTGGAGTGCCCATTTGGCACAGAGATGTTCTCCACACTTCTACCACGACAGTTGATATAGGTCTTATAAGGGATGAGGCCAATGAGGCGGAACCACAGCATGGACCCAGAGTTGATGTGGAGCCGCTGGGTGAGAACTTGGCGGACACGGTAGAGCAAGCCCAAGGGGCGGATAATGCTACTTCAGAACCTATCGACACCACCCTAATCGAGTCTTCCCCTGGCACTAGTAGGGCGCCTAGTTCCTCTCGGTCTACCCCACCATGAGCAGCACTGGTCCCGATTGCTAGGGTCAAGAATCTAGAGGCACAGATGGCCACCTTGCTGCACCATATCAAGCCTTGGATGCCACAATCCATTGTCGAGGCTGAGGATCGAATTAAGAAGAAGGTGGCGTAGTAGATAGAGCTGAAGATTCGAGTAGTTCACCAGCACCTAGATGCTTTCGAGCTCTGAAATTTAGACCTCCCAACCACTACCATTGATCTGACTACTCTTCAGAAGGCTGTGGCGAGGCTGCGGGCTGATATGGACAACATCCTTGAGATGAGGGGACCCGAGCCTAAGTCTGCTCCAGTTGAGATAGCAGAGGATACAATGCTTGCTACGCTTTTAACCGCTCCTACTGCACTACCGCGTGAGCCTCATGAGCGTGCCCAGAGGCACTGTTCCAGCCGTAATAGTGAGGGTGAGGATGCTCATGCTCGGAAGAAGGAGTGGACATATTTGGAGGTTGCAAGGAGAGCATCGTTGCTTGATGAGGAGGCCCGTCAGATGACGGCTAGAGAGTTGGATGATGGGGCGTCTAGCTCCAGAGTAGAGGTTGTTGAGAGGAGCACCAATTAGGTGCAGATATTGTTGTGGACACTACTGAGTGTGTCCCTACTGAGGGTGCGGGTTCCGAGAAACCTGACCCGCCTGCTTGTTGATCTTTGGCGCTATGCGTCTTAGGTTTTCTTCACCTACCACCCTTTCTTTATTTTCTTATGCATTGGGGACAATTGCATTTTTTTTTGTTGGGGGTGGGGTAAATGGAAAGTGAGTGAGAGGGTGAAGTCTGAGTAGCCCAACTCACGATCCTCTCTTTGTGGTTTTCTTGCCTGTGTTATTTTTCCCCAAGAGACTGACTACTTTACTGTTGAACCGGCATGTGTCGTAAATTGTACAAAGTATGAATCAAACAAAATAAAGCACGATGGCTAAACTTGAATGATATCCCATTCTAAAAAGTGCTTGCATGAATTTTAGATGTTGGCTCTAATCATGACATAGAGATGCACCCACTGCATGATCCTCACTCGAACACTCAAACTAGGTAACCGATAATCTCATAGTTTAATGAGGTGCCATGAGAGTGTGAGGATATTTGATTGTTCTCCTATTGGTACCTATCTAGAACTTGCCCGGTTGGTCCTGCAAAAGGAATCTGTGTTAGACAATTAGGAAAGGATCATAGGCCCTTGTTCAAATTAGCTAACATTTAGCCTAAAGTGAAGTTAGCCGAATGAAATTGTTATCCCTTTTTGATCTAAATAACTTGAACCTATAATAGACCTTTCTTTTCTTCACCAACTCAACTTCCCTGTGTGTAATGTGTTTGCCCTGGTCCTTCCTTGGACATGTGCACCTCAACTTAGGCCAAAAGCATAAGTTGAGAGTGACTAATGAAGAAACTGACCTCGTCTTGGCCCTGACCCAACCTGTGGTAATGTGTACCTCGACTCATGGCAAATCCATAAGTTGAGGGTGGCTATTATGAGTGATGACCCAAAAAGTGCATATAACAAAGAGTAATGTGGAAAAGAAAAGGGATAGTGAATAAGAGAAGTGTCTCAGTCGAAATTATCAGTTGAATATAAAATAAAAAAAAAGAACGAGAAATAGAGTGTTGAACAAACAGAAATAAGAGTCACTTCTAAAAAAGAGAAAGAAAGAAGAAAATAAGGATTACAAGAAAAGTAGGGCATAATAAATAATGAAATAGGTAGGACGCTGAGCTGTAATGTCAAGGACGACAACAAGTCATTACAATGTACACATATGTACCATACCTCACCCTGAGCCTACATTACAAGCCAAGAAAGTCCTATCGTGATCTTAAGAGTCTAGTATGGTGAACTTAAGAAGTGAAAATAAGGGTAAGCCTATGGATACAAGTACCAACTAGGTGTGCAATTGTTTTGAGCGCGAGTGTTGAAAAATGATCCTTATACTCAAAGATGGAATCACTGTGTGAAAAAGGAGGATATTTTTTGAAGTAAGGGCACTAGTTGCAATATCGGAAAGTTGGTACCATGGCAAGAGATAAAAAGAGTAGAGGTCTCAGTGCATATGAGTCTGTGTCATGGTCTGATCCACATGAGTAAGCCCATCAAGCCTAAGAGAAGAAACATCCACTAAAGTAATGAAAAAGTTGGGATTGATAGCCATATGATTGCGGAAGCTTAAAAAAGGATACTTGTGTACAAAGTGTTGTGTTGAGTCATAGTGTGTCGCTTGAGGACAAACAATGAATTTAAGTTGAGGGGGTTCATGTACCGTGGTTTCACGGTACTTTCAATGCTTTTTCCTTAATATTGGTGTGTTCCTAGAGCCTATTTGTAGTAATTTTAATATGATTTTGTCTTTGATTTGAAAGAAAGTTTTCAAAAACTGAAACGCAGAAGGCTGTGGAAATTAAGTGCAGATTCGACCCACGAAGCCATCGACGGCCCGTCGTCTCATCGACGGCCCGTCGTCTCATCGACGGCCCGTATGTGGTTATCGTCGACTGGAGGTTCAAGCATCTGGAAGTAACTTGGGGAATTATGACTAAGTGTAGTGCTACAGAAGGATTGACAGTCCGTCGACTGATCGACGGACCGTCCTAGCAAATCGTCGATGTGATCACAAACTGCCCCAGTACCCTATGTTGATGAAAAGCTAAGTATGGAACAACCATATCGACGGACCGTAAGTACATCGACAGACCGTGGTGCTGGTCCGTCGATTGGATCAGAGAAGATGCAAAGTGCAGGTTTTGAAAAGATGCTTAGTATGGACCGACGGAGGTAGTTGACGGTCCGTCGTTTGACTAACGGACTGTTTGTGGGGTGTCGATTGAAGTCGCGTTTTGGACAAAACTTTCCTTATTTTGAATCCTTTTTAAATTTAGGACTCTTTTTATTATGAATAAGGTGCAAAACCTTGTTTTGGGGCTTGGATTCTTTTGCTAGTTTCATACTTTTTTTCTTGGAGATTTGTTTTTACAATTAATTCAAATTTCCGGATTAGTTATTCAAGATAATTGTGTAATTTCAAGTTGAATTTCTGGATTTTATTCGAATTTGTTAAAGTAAGTTCATGATTTATTTTTCATAAATTATGAATTGTGTTCTTCTAAGCATGGGTAACTAAATCCACAGCTAGGGTTGTGGGAACCATGGGTGATTAACAAGATAAAACTAGCAAATTAACAATTCTTTATAAGGTTATTGCATGCATCGATACTTCTTTCGTCTAGAAGTCATTTTAACGAGAGCACACGTTAGAACTCGCCTTATTGATACTTGTCGGACAAAGCGGTAGTTAATAGGAATAGAATTATCAACATAGATCTAGTGGATACTATCTAATATGCTAGTTTCGATTGGTGCAAAGTAATAACTAAGCCAAACATCGATTATGATGCTTAATATGAAGTAAAGGTAAGGGTTAGTAAATTATACACACGTAGCCGGACCAAGGTTGGGGTGAACTTCTCTAATTGCCGGACCAAGTATTTAGAGATACATAACTTATCACTTTGCATGCAAAACACTAGGAAAGAATTGTTATAGCTAGGATTATGGCATTATGAACCTATGGGGAACACTTACACCCTAGTTTCTCTGACAACTTGATAAACATCCAACAATTTACTCTTGCTACTTGTTTGATTTCAAAACATTGCAACACTTTTGTTTCACAAAAACCCCCATTTAATTATTAGTTTTCGGAAAGAACATGACTAAATAGAGGTAATCGTATGTTAAAGTTAAGTCTAAATCATTTTCCTCATGGGATCGAACCCAACCTAATAGTTGGGTACTTTACTTGATACGACCGCTTATTCTTCTTAAGGGAAGTGTAATTTGAGTGTATCATGCACCATCACTTAGGCTAATAGTGGTGTTTGTCGGTTAGAGAATATCCCACAAAAACTATATTACACTACAAGAAAAAGCATTATTTAAGACCAACATTTAGAGACTAGCTAATAATCTCGTCCTTAAAAGTACATGTATGGAGACGATATTAAATTCTAGTCCCTAATTCTATGTTTTATTGTGAAGGTACTAAATCTAGTCTCTAAATACATTAGTATCTGGTCCCAAATTACAAATTGAGAGTTGGAGCGGGAAAAAGAGCGCGCTCAAACAAATATCAAAAAAATTAAAAAATAAAGTGGAAAGATATATTTTGTCTATACCTTATCATGAACCAATAGTAAGAATTAAAATTCTTAAAAAATAAAACAAAAACTCTTTGTTTTTAATACATAATATCTCATTTTTATATTGTGCCCTAGCAGCAGCTCTTCTGCAAATCGCAATTCTCAACCAACACTCAGCAAAGAATTGAGTTTTTAGTTCATCATGGCAGCTACCCCAATACAGAGAAAGCACCATAGTTCGCCCAAAATAGAGAAAGCACAGTAGTACACCCAAGTCGATTTTCGTCTTCTGTAATCTTGGGTATGCATCCTCTTCTGCAAGTTTATCTTTTTCTTTTCTAAATTTTCTTTACTACTTGCTTTGCTAAAGTAAATCTTCATATTCTTTTTCTCTTGCACAATCTGTTGATAATTTATTTGGGCAATTATTTTAATATTATTTATTTAGGAGTCCTAGTTGAGGGAGTAGTCGTTTTTTAAAATTTGTACAATATGTGAAAGATTGTTGAGTTGGAATTCCTAGTTTGAGTGTGTATGTTGTTTGGATTGATCACATACAAATTTTTGTTACTTGTTATATTTCTTACTACTGTTTATCTCATGAAATCCCACTGCTATGTTCTTGTTGTTGTTGAAACATTATTCCTAATCTAATATATTTGAATAAGCAATTTGATTTCAACTAGTTCAAGTTGGTCTCTTGTCAACCAAACAATATATGTTCTTTCCTCTACAATTTACTACATATACTCTTACTATTATTAAAGTTTGAAAACAATAATACAAATTTACCAGAGTATATATGTTAAGTAGAATATTATATGGGTTTTTAGTGATGATAAGAATCTCTGTCACTTTTGTTGAAGTCTTTTTTAATGGCAGTTCGTGGCTAATCACAATTTTAAGCCAACTCCCGCAGAAATGTTGTAGCTTTTCAAAATAAAGGAAAGTTAAAAGAGATGAGTATATATGACTTCGTAAGTGTGAATCCATGTAGATTTTTTTTAAAAAAATAAGCCTTTTGCTTTAGGGGATAAATCATATCAAGTGTTTTATGCTAATTATAATTCCCAAAAAGGTTCTGATGTGGTGAAGAAGACTCCACCTTGTGATTCAAGTCGTTAATGATGTTGTAGATGACTTGGAAAATCTTTAACAAAATAAACGGAAAGGAACTGATGATGTATAGTATCTTCTATTAATTAACATGTTTGTTATTACCCATTCTGATAGGCATGCCTTTATTATCGAATACGCTGCTTATTGAGGGAAAAGTCAGGATATTGATTTTCCTTTGCTATCCTCCATGTATGATTTCTTGTTGTTCAAATTAATTCTCATAACATAGTAATATAGTTTGATTTCTCCAGGCACTATTTATAAGGGACGAGAACAAAGACTTCCAAACCTTACCATGTCTTCTAATTAATGAAAGGGAGTGATACATAAGAACTATCTGGTTCTATAGAATATGCATGTTAATACTCTCTTTCCCTCTTCTACTAATGAAGTTAAGCAATACACCCAAAAAGATGAGACAAGTAAATTCTTTCATATATATATAGATTTTAAGTCAACCTCTTGACTGTCTCTCCTATTCTCTATTGTCTTTCTTTTATATTTCTTAAGTATCCGCTGATTACGCGTTGTTGTAATTTGCTTTCTTTTTCATGTTTGGTTGTTCTTTCATGGAGAGTATATGGGTTTCAGAATAAAATGAATACTTTTCTAGTTCAACATTTTCTTGTGGTTTTGATCCGAACTCGAACTTCTGCTAATTTAAACTAAAATTTTCTTATGTTATAATTTTAGTTAAATTTATTTCAAGACTCCTGGTTAGATCTCTCTTTTTGTACTCGTCTAAGCTATGTTTCTTTGCTACTCGTCATAGCTTAGTATATCATGATTGGTCTTCAACAAGACTTTCTGGTTCATATGCACTCTTTACGTCGTCAACAGTTTCAACAGAATGACAACTTACATATTTTGCTAACAAAGTAAGTGATCATATACCCATATTGATTTACGTATAGTCATTTCAATGGTTATTTTATGATTGAACAGTTAGGAAACTAATAAGATGGTCAATCGTGTTTGAATTCTTTCTTCCCTTGCTCCTTTGTTGGGTGATTTTATTCTCTCAACCGGTGGTTGTTTGATTACTTATAGCCTTTGGCTCTCAGTTATCGAATCAATGCTTTATAACTCGAGTTATTTGTGTCATGATGTGTATCTTGCTTGGCTTTTTTATTTAGTACAACAACATGTTACCTCATCTTCTTCGTTTTTTTTTATTTTATATACAGTTGCACAAAGTCTTCTTCTATTTTCTGCATAGCTATGTGCACACATTTTTATTTTGTGCACAGTTGTACCTAATTATACTCTTCAATAAGAACATAAAAATGTGATTTGATAAGATATATATTACTCCTTTAACTAGAATTCTAACACAGTAAACTTAAACTGATTTCCGAGAGTTGTCTTAGATTTGTGATTTGTTGAGATCTGCAACTATGATAGAGTATACAAACTCCAGTGTAGTTCTGCCAACAACGAGATAAACAAACTTGATAATCTTTCAACTATTGTTCTACATCAAGGCATATCAACTTAAGAATTATATATGTGTTAGGCTTCTGATATACTATCGAATGGACACTTGAAGTTCTAATAGGAACCCATAGGAGGCAACACCAATTTCGAATTTGATGAAGCTGCTATCAGAAAGGGAAAAAATGGTTCCATTAAACGGTAATCGAAGTTAACAATATGATGATATCATTTTGTCCAGTACTCTCATATGTTTTTGTCTCCAAACACTACATCATGATGTATAAACTTGAAAGTTATAGATGTTTTAGACTTGTAATGTAGTACCAAAAAGACACTTGAAGTTCTACTTTTGTGCACACTTGATGATTCCTTGGCATATTACTTGTGATGAAGCAATAATGCCTTTGAATTTAGTAAGATTTTATGTTTTTTTTGGTACATTTCTTTTATCAAGAACGTATATTTTCTTCTTTGATGAAAAAGAAAGTGAAAGCTCGAAGACTGATTTGTAAAAGATAAAAATCTTTTTTCCTAGAAGATGATCACAGTTCCATGGATATCTATTATGTTTAGCAGTAACGAAATTCTTAATTGCAGCAGATTATGTAGCAATGAACATTGGAATTGTATTGAACATTTTTTAATGAAAATGACAAATGATTACTTGATCATGGCAATTTTTCTGACTCAAAGGGTCGTCATGAAAATTTATTCTTGCATTTATGTTAAAAAAAAATTGAATTATTGGTCAATGCATCTCAAAGCTTTCCTAATTTTTTTGTTTACTTCCTTGCAGCTTGTTCATGTTTCTGGATAGCACTGGGACAATTTTTGAAATTGAAGTTATTAGTCCAGATGCATGTTTAGAAGATTTACAAGATCAAAATTATTCTTCTATGAAAGTTATGTAAAACATGATCTCATAATCTAACTCGAGATTTTATTACCTAAGTTTTGTTTGTTAATAAATTATTGAAATCTATGTTTTGTAAACCAATATATATCAGTGTTTTGCATGAAGATTTCAGTACCAATCTTATATTTATTGATAATTTTTTTTAAATTTATGATATGAAGCTCTAGAACCATTCGTAGTCAGTTAGAAACAAGGTACTTTCTCGTCCCTAAAAGTTCATTTAGGACGAGGTATTTTTTTCATCAAGTTTTATCTAGAACGAGTTAGTTTCTCATCCCTAAAGGTTCATCTAGGATGACGTGGCTTCTCGTCCCTAAAGTTTAATCTAGGACGAGGTAGGTTCTTATCGCGAAAGTGTATTAACGACCAAAAATTAAGTTCATTGAATAGAAGAAAAGAATCTATTTGGGACGACATATATAGTCTCTAAATGTGTTTTGGCGACCAGTATTGTTTCTGTCTCTATAAACATTTAACGACTGGGAAAGATATCCCGTCGCAAGTAACTTTTAGCGAAGGAAATGATTAGGACGGGCGGCGACCAGCCTTTTCCCGTCGCAATAGACCATTTGGGACTAGTTTTGGACTTTTAGGGACTAGATTTCCCTTCCTTAGAGGCTGATTTTCTTGCAGTGTTATTTTAATATATGAGTAAAGTTAAATTTGTTACTGCTTTATCTTTAACAAACTAATTTTTCGTTCAGTTGTTCTATAAGCTTTATATTTATTGCATGTGCTTTATTGTTTTATATTTTAGTTAAGTTATTCAGAAGTTGATAAGAGCCTTGGTAAGTGTTTCTTCATGATGCTTTCTAGCCCATAACTTGTTTTAGCATTACAACTCGCATACTCATATATTCAGTGTACCGATACCAGTTGGCCTACATTGTCTTATTATCCAGACGTTGGTAAGAAGGATCATCACCCATTGCCTCGTTGATCCAGCTTGAGCACTTCAAGTTTGTTGGTCAGCCTCCTTGCATTCCGTGGGACTCCTTTATTTACTTTATAGTCTTTCATATGTTAGGATAGTTGATGGTCTTATCCTTACATCTCTCTTTGTTTTATAGGCTACATAGAAAGTTAGAAATTAAGTAGTCTTTATATTTTCATTCATCTGTTAAAGATAAGGGTTGCCATTTTTGCTAAATAGAGTGTTTTACCTTTTAACTCTCTATTTATATTATTAAGTTACATGAGTAAGTTCATTTTACCACTTTGATAATGTATAAGTCTTCTACTAAGTAAGTAAGTCAAGCCAAGGGTTCGCTTGAATCCACCAACGGTCTTCGAGTGTCAGCCACGTCCGGGGTGTAGAATCGGGAAGTAAAAAACATAGTGTATCAAAGCACAGTTCAAGAGTCATAGGGAGTCTATGAATCTATGTCTGTAAAGTCCCAGTTAGCAATGTGAAGCGCGCCACATAGAAAAATTAGAATGCTGCAACACTTAGGAAATTATCTCACTTCTTTCAAACACTTTTCGTGCGTTAGAGTTTGATCTCTATAAAGTTTTCCTCTAATTCGGGCTTCCACGTGTTTGATATAACCATGCATCAACGGAGAGTAGTAAGAGGTCATTCTGCAAGGAGAAATTTTGTACCACAAGAGCAAGATTCACCGAATGCACCAAACGTGCAACCTTAAGGAGAAATCACCAATGCTGAATTCCATGAGGCTATGTGAATGTTGAGACAAGTTGTGACTAACTAGGTTGGGAAGCAAGGAGGAGCTCAAAAAGAATAGGCTGACACTTCAAGGATTCGTGAGTTCTTGAGGATGAATTCTCCAAGTTTTACTAGTTTAAGCACTACTAAGGATCAAGAGAACTTCGTTGAAGAACTCAAAAAGGTGTTCAATGTAATGCATGTTTTTTATACTGGAGAGTTGGGCTAGCTGCATATCAACTGAAGAATGTTGCTCGGATATGGTTTGATCAGTGGAAAGAGGGTAAGATGAGGACACACCACCTGCGAGTTGGACCTTCTTTGAGGAAGCTTTCTTGGGGCGTTTCTTTTCCCGATAATTTTAAGTGGATAAGGTACGGGAATTTCTCGCACATAAGTAGGATTCTCTAAGGGTGCACGAGTATGGGTTAAAGTTCACCCAACTATCTCGTTATGCTCTGAAAATGGTTAAGGACATCAGGAATAAAATGAACTTGTTTATTGCTTATTTTGGCCATCTAACAAGTAACAATTGCACAGCAGTGATGCGGATATATGGCATGGACATATCAAGGTTGATTTTTTGTGTGTAGTACGTTGAGGAACAGAAGCACAGGGATGGGGAAAAGATTAGAAGTAAAAAAACGAAAACAGGGAATGAGTTTGGGTAGCAGAAAGGTAATTTAACTGCTTGTCCTTTCAGCAAAATGAAAAGGGACCTACTCTATGTGCTAGTGCACCTGCACATCGAAACAAAGATAAATATTATGGGCAGAATTCACAAAACTTCATAGGTAGACCAGCATAAACCCAAGGTAGTGTGGTACAAGGAGGTAGCTGGGCTTCTACATGTGCTTGGTGTGGTAAAACCTACCTAGGTAAGTCTCGTGATGGCCAGAAAGAGTTTTTTCAAGTGTGCACAAGAGGGTCACTTCATGGAAAAATGTCCTAAGAACAAACAAGGTAGGGGAAGTATGGGCAAACGAGCTCAATCTTCAGTAGTTGCTACACAAGATTTGGTGCACCTAAAGGAGCTGCTTCTAGTACTCGCGGAGAAGGAAACCATCTTTATGCAATCACTAGTCGTCACAAGCAAGAGAAATATGCAGATGTCGTCATGGGTATGATCGAAGTCTTTGCTTTTGATGTTTATGCTTTACTAGACCCAGGAGCATGTTTGTCCTTTGTGACCCCTTATTTTCCAAATAATTTTAATGTTATTCCTTCAAAACTTTGTGAACCCTTCTTTAACACCCCATATAAAAAATGAACCAAAAAATGCAAATTTTTATAAGTTATAGGTGCCACGAACGAACTGTCAGTTAGCTCTGTCAATGGTCCAACTAACTTTCAGTCCTCAGTCATGGACGATGGTCGACCATTACAGACCGTTAGTCAACTTACAAACCGTCAGTCAGCTCACTCGATGGGCCTACCAACTTTTATTTCTTAGTCGCAAACGACGGTCGACCAGTGCAGACCTGTCGATCGACTTACATGCCATTAGTAAGATACATCAGTAATTCCGATTACTTGTAAGTCATGGGTATTTTTGTCATTTCCTTGTTCTTTTTGTCACTGAGCTACGTGTTTTAGACCCTATATCATGAGGTCTTAGTTAGTTTATGCCTCGAAACATAACTACAACTTACCTAAGTCAAATCATTAATCAAAATATAGAAAATTAGAAGCAAGAGAGGAGAAAAAGGTTAACAACCCTAGTTAAAGAACACATCAAGTTTCAATCAGTTCCAGCAATGAAATCGAAAGATTTCTGTGTTGAATTCCTAACCAGGTATATGGGATTTCACTAGTGGGTTCCTTTCGCCCATTAGGTCCTTAATTTTCATTCAGTTTCTTGATTCTCTTACTATCACTAGCCATGAGTTTCTTGAATGATAGAATTATTGGGTTCTTAGTTGTTAGAATGATCCAAATCAGTTTAGTACGTTAATATTCTATTTATTGCATGAATTCCAGAACCCTATCAATTTATTTCTTTTGTTCTTGAGTTACACATGCTAGGTCAAATATATCAGTTATTCATTTATACATGCTTAAGTTTTAATGCATCTTTTTCAAATTTATTAATGCATTTTCAGTTTGAATGTTATGTTTTGAGTTATCGAATACTACAGAAACTCAGTCAAAATTTGTTCATTACATAATCCATTGGGAGTATCATGATAACAATTGGACTAGGGTTCAGCGTACCCAAATAGACCCAGAACTTCTAGCCACATAGGTTGTAAGTCACCTCAGTGGCCATTAGTTTAGTTATCACACCAACATGTCTTTATACCGTTGGCAGGGTACATTGGGTCCTTTCAATGTGGCCCATACATCGGACTCCACATTTAGCTCAAGTGGTTTTTTATCGGTTATTAGTAGTTCCCAAAATTCAGTATAATTCTATTGTATTGACTATTTATCAATATATCAAGTATTTACTTTTAGAATGTTATAGATTAGTCATTACATTTAGTTATCTAAGCATTTAGTATCTTTTGATGTTCATATTATTTCATTGCTTTATTGCTTTGGTCAATTATATGTTATTGCAACTTTACTCTATACTAAATTCTCAATACCATTCAAGTACTGACACATACATGCGCTATATCTTCTCGTGATGTAGGTTTAGGTTCTCAGCATCAAGATCACGCTTAGATCGATTTCCAAAGTTCAATTCAGCATAATTAATTGTGAGTCATCATTATCCCAGGAGAATTGTCATGAGTTTCTTTCAACTTTTTTTGTTTTTTAGTATATGTTTTTCTAGACTATGTCGGGTCCAGTCCCAGCATTTCTAGTCAGTTAAAGGTTATTTTCAGACATAGTTAGATTCATCTTAGAGATGAGTTATTATCTTCTTTGAATTGAACTCATTAGTTTTCATATATCTTTGTTATAGTATATGGGCATTTCCCATATTTTCAATTTATTTATGCTTATAGCTTTTGCATTAGTTTATTATTCAGGTTATGTTTAGTATGCTCATGATCATGCAAACATAAATAGATTGGGATCACTTGTGGTCCTAGGTCCCATGGATGGGTCCTAGGGGTAGCTCCGCGCGTGAAAAACATTGTATTGGAGCACTAGCTTTAGGTGTCCTAGGATGTCTGAAAATCTGCACTAAGTAGAGTCCTTTTCATGTGTATGAAGTGCACCACATCTAATGAGAGGGAGACTATGAAGTATTTTAGGAAAACTTTACTTTCTTGATATTCTTATCATGCATTGGTATGATCTCCTTTCTAATCCATCATTATGCGCTTAAGATCATGCCTCTTCGTAGAGATTACGCAAAGAATGCGAATGCACGCAGTGCTAATACAGTTCCTAAAGTCTTAGACCATAAGGTTTTGAATGCAGAGTACCAAAATGCGATTAAGCTTTTGGCTCAGAGTATGACCAACTAGAACAATCGACAGGTTCCATCTCCGACAAATAGAAATGGTTCATCGATGGAAACTATAGTTCGAGATTTTGTTCGGATGAACTTCGTCTGAGTTTTTAGGTGCCCAAATTGGTGAGAACCCACATAATTTCATTATTGAGGTTCAGATAATCTTTGGAGTAATATATCTTACTTGTAGTGATATGGTGGAATAGACATCCTCACATATGGTACACTCTGTTGAAAGAGAGCAGGGGCTATTTTCTCTTTTGTGACTCCTTATATAGCAGTCAAATTCAGTATTAGCCCAAAAACTCTCCTACAACCTTTCTCAGACTCTATTCTAGTCGGTGACCCAGTTATTGCTAGACGGGTATACAGAAATTGCCCTATCACAGTCTACAAAAAAGTCACCTCAGCAGATTTTGTATAGTTAGAAATGGTAGAATTCAATTTCATTCTAGGTATTAATTGGCTACATTCCTGTTACGTCTTAGTCGATTGTAGAACTAGGATTGATAATTTTGCGTTTCAAGACGAACAAATCTTAGAGTCGAAAGTAGTAGCTTAGGGCCTATGGGTAGATTTATTTCTTCCCTTAAAGCTAGAAAGATGATCGATAAAGGTTATCTCTGTTATCTAGTTCGGGTTAAAGTTCCTCCCCAAAGGGAAATCAACTTTGGAATTGATCTCCTTCAAGTTAACCAACCTATTTTTACTCCATACAGAATTGGTCCATCAAATATTAAGCAATTGAAAGAAAACTTCAAAGACTTTCTGGAGATGGGCTTTATCAGACCTAGTATTTCGCATAGTGTTGCTCGTGAAGAAGAAAGATGGTTCTCTTAAAATATGCATTGACTATAGGCGGTTGAACAAGGTCATAAAAATGAATAAGTATCCTATCCCCAGACTTAATGACTTGTTTGACCAACTTCACATTGCTAGCCATTTCTCAAACATACACCTCACATTCGATAATCATAAACTCAGTAACAGAGATAGTGACATTTCAAAAAAAACCTTAAAAACTCTATATCGTCATTATGAATTCATAGTTAAGTCATTTGTATTAACTAATGCTCCTGCAGCTTTCATGGATTCGATGAACAGAGTGTTATGGCAGTACATGGACTTGTTCGTTATCATGTTTATCGATGATATCCTCATTTACTCTAGGAATGAGGAAGAACATACTAGTCATTTGAGAGTTGTTTTGAGAACTCTCAAAGATCGCATGTTATTTACAAAAAATAACAAGTGTGAGTTTTGGTTACAATTAGTTGCTTTCTTTGGGCATATTGCGTCTAGTGAAGGAATTCAAGTAAATTCCCAAAATATAGTGATGTACCGTGGTCACATGGTGTTTTCAATGCATTTGCTTAAGAGTTGTATGTGTCTATAGTCTTTTTGAAGTAGTTGTAACGAGTTTTGTTTCTTGTTTTGCAGGAAAGATGTCCAGGTTGAAAACGCATAAGGCAGCTGGAAAAAAGTGCAGATTTGCAACCTACAAAGTCCATCGATGGTCCGTCGTCTCATCGACGTACCATAGATTGTGATTGTGGATGGCAGTTCAAGGCAAAGGGAGATGTTCTGGGAAATCTGACTAAGTGTGGAACCACGATATCAAATGATGGTCCGTCTATTGACGGACCTTACTGGTTAACCATCGATTGGTTCAGAGAAGGTTCCACTACCTAACTTCTTCAAGATTCAAACTGTGGAACGATGAAGGAGCATCGATGGGGCGTAGATGAATCGATGGACCGTAATGCTGGTCCGTTGTGTTATTCAGAGATGGTACTATCCGGTGATGAAAAATTATTCCAAGTATGGAATTACGGAGGCAGTCGACGGAGAGTCGTTCCATCACCGGTTCGTCAGTGAGGTCGTCGATTGAAGCCGCATTTTTGGAAAAATCTTTCCTTATTTAAGTTCCTTTTTAGTTAGGACTATGTTCTCTATAAATAGGGGATTAAAATCTCGATTTTGGGGCTAGATACTATTGGTATTGTTCTATTTTGTGTTGGATATTGTTTGTTGCAAAATTTTAGCAATTAATAAATTTCCGGATTCGTGTTGAAGGATTTTCTTTCAATTTCAAGTTGAATTTTTGGGTTTCTTCTTATTGTTAAGTAAGTTCATGAATTCTTTCTTAAAAATCATGAATTGTGATCATGCTTGCATGGGTAACTAAATGCACAGCTAGGGTTGTTGGAACCTTGGGTAATTAATAAAGTAAACCTAGGAAATAAGCAATGTCAAATAGGTTCTTGCATGTATTGATAATTCTTTTCCTTAGATATGTTTTTAACGAGTGCACGCATTAGACCTCGCCTTGTTGCTACTTGGCAGACCACATAGGTAGGAATAAGAAAATAATTGTCAACATAGATTTAATGTGATACTATCTATAAGCTAGTGTTGATTGGTGCGAACTAATAATTAAGCCATACATCGATTATGATGTATAATATGAGGTAAATGTAAGAGTTAGGAGCTTATACACATGTAGATGGACCAAGTTGCGGGGTGAAATTCTTTAGATGCCGGACCAAGGATTTATAGATGCATAACTTACCACTTTACATGCAAAACACTAGGAAAAATTGATATTTTTAGGAATACGACATTATGAATCTTTGGGGAACACATACATCCTAGTTAGTCTAACAACTTGATAAAAACTAAATATTTACTTTTGCTTACTGGTAAACTTAGATTGATTAAAGAACTTGTTTCATAAACCCCCCCCCCCCCTTTTTTTATTACATGTTTTTGGTTAGACTTTGGCTAAATATACATAATTGTGATCTGAAGTTACCTCTAAACCATTTTCCTTGTGGGATCGATTTCAACCTACTAGTTGGGTTCTCTACTTGATTGCGACCACTTATACTTCTTTAGGGAGGTGTAATTTGAGCGTATCAAATTTTTCCGCCGCTGCTGCGGAATCTGGCTTTTAGATTAACTTTAATTACATTATTGAAATTTAGTCAACGATTTCCTGAGTTTACTTTTTTCTTTTTCTTTTTGTTTCTTTCAGGTCTAGCTCTAGTGTATGCCAAGTACATGGAGACGAGGAGAAAGACTCACTGCATTTGATCTAGAACTTAACCGCATATTGAGAAGGATGGAAAATCAACAGATCCTAGCCAATCGGGGTGATGGAGAAGACCGGCAGTCCACTCACAGTTGAGGACTGACGAAGGAGCATCGACAAAGCGTAGATGGATCGACAGACCATAATGCTGGTCCGTCCTTTGATTCAAAGAAGGTTCTATCTGGTGAATAAAAATTATTCCAGGTATGGACTGAAGGAGGCAGTCGACGGAGCGTCGTTCCATCGATGGGCCGTCAATGAGGTCGTGGATTGAAGCCACAGTTTTGGGCAAAACTTTCCTTATTTCAATTTGTTTTATATAGGACTATGTTTTATATAATAGGGGATTAAAATCTCGTATTTGGGGTTAGATACTCTTGGTATTGTTCTATTTTGTGTTGGAGATTGTTGGTTGCAAACCTTTTAGCAATTAATCGATTTCCGGACTCGTGTTGAAGGATTTTATTGCAGTTTCAAGTTGAAATTCTGGGTTTCTTCTTATTGTTAAGTAAGTTCATGAATTCTCTCTGAAAATTCATGAATTGTGATCTTGCTTGCATGGGTAACTATATCCACAACTAGGATTGTGAGAACCATGGGTAATTAACAATGTAAACATAGAAAATAAGCAATTGTCAAATAGGTTCTTGCATGTATTGATAATTCTTTCACATAGATGTCTTTTTAACGAGTTCACGCATCATACCTCGCCTAGTTGCTACTTGGAAGACCAAAGAGGTAGGAATAAGAAAAGAATTATCAACATAGATTTAGTGTGATACTATCTAATAGGCTACTGTAGATTGGTGCGAACTAATAATTAAGCAATACATCGATTATGATGTGTAATATGAGGTAAAGGTAAGAGTTAGTAGCTTATACATATGTAGCCGGACCAAGTTGCTGGTTGAAATTCTTTAGATACCGGACCAAGGATTTAGAGATGCATAACTTACCACTTTACATGTAAAACACTAGGAAAATTACTATTGCTAGGTATACGACATTATGAACCTGTGGGGAACACATATATCCTAGTTAGTTTAACAACTTGATAAGAGCTAAATATTTACTTTTGCTTAATTATTAAATTAGATTGATTAAGGAAATTGTTTCATAAACCCCCCCCCCCCCCGCCTTTTTTTTTTATTACTTGTTTTCGGTTAGACTTTGGCTAAATATACATAATTATGATATGAAGTTAACTCTAAATAATTTTCCTTGTGGAATCGACCCCTACCTACTAGTTGGGTTCTCTACTTGATTACGACCACTTATACTTTTTTAGGGAGGTGAAATTTGAGCGTATCAACTTTTGGCGCCGCTGCTGCGGTATTTGGCTTTTAGATTAACTTTAAATACATTATTGAAATTTAGTCAACGATTTCGTGATTCAACTTTTTTTCTTTTTGTTTTTTAATTTCAGGTCTAGTTGTACTGTATGCCAAGTACATGGAGCCGAGGAGAACGAGTCATTCTTTTAGATCCAGAACTTAACCGCACATTGAGACGGATGGAAAATCAAAAGCTCCCAGCCAATTTGGGTGATGGAGCAGATCGGCAATCCACTCCTATTTTAGTTGAGAACTGACAGAGGAGCATCGACAGGGGGTAGATGGATCGACGAATTAAAATGCTGGTCCGTCGTTTTATTCACAGAATGTTCTATCTTGTGAAGAAAAATTCTTCCAAGTATGGACTGACGGAAGCACTCGATGGCGCGTCGTTCCATCAACGTCCCGTCAGTGGGTTCGTGGATTCAAGCCGCGTTTCAGGACAAAACATTCCTTATTTAATTTTTTTTATTTAGGACTATGTTTTCTATAAATAGTGGATTAAAATCTCGTATTTGGGGTTAGATACTTTTGGTATTGTTCTATTTTTTATTGGAGATTGTTGGTTGCAAACTTTTTAGCAGTTAATCAATTTTCGGATTCATGTTGAAGGATTTTCTCGCAATTTCAAGTTGAATTTCTGGGTTTCTTCTTATTGTATAAGTAAGTTAATTAATTCTTTATTAAAAAATATTAATTGTGATCTTGCTTGCATGGGTAACTAAATCCACAACTAGGGTTGTGTGAACCACGGGTAATTAACAAAGTAAACCTAGAAAATAAGCAATTCTCAAATAGGTTCTTGCATGTATTGATAATTATTTTGCTTAGAAGTCTTTTAACGAGTGCACACGTTAGAACTCGCCTTGTTTCTACTTGACGGACCAAAGAGGTAGGAATAAGAAAAGAATTATTAACAGAGATTTAGTGTGATACTATCTAGTATTCTAATGTCGATTGGTGCAAAGTAATAATTAAGTTATTTATCGATTATGATGTTTAATATGAGGTAAATGTAAGATTTAGTAGCTTATACACAAATAGCAAGACCAAGGTAGGAGTTGAAATTCTTTATATGCGGGACCAAAAATTTAGAGATACATAACTAACCACTTTACATGCAAAATGCGAGAAAAGAATTGCTATTGCTAGGAATAAGGCATTATGATCCTGTGGGGAATACATATACCCTAGTTAGTCTCGCAACTTGATAAGAACTCAATATTTACTTTTTCTTACTTGTCAACTTAGATCGATTAAGAAACTTGTTTCACAAACCCCCCTTTAAATTACTTGTTTTCGGAAAGACTTTGTCTAAATAGACGGAATTGTGAACTGAAGTTCAGTCAAAATCATTTTGCTTGTGGGGTCGACCCCAACCTACAAGTTTGGTTCTCTACTTAATTATACCGCTTATACTTCTTTAGGGAGGTGTAATTTGAGCGTGTAAAATTTTGGCGCTACTGCCGAGGAATTTGGCTTTTAGATTAAATTTAAATACATTATTGAAATTTAGTCAACGATTTCCTGATTTTACTTTTTTCTTTCTGTTTTTATTTCTTTCATGTCTAGATCTAGTGTATTCCAAGTACTCGAAGTCGAGGAGAAAGACTCACTCCATTCGATACAGAACATAATTGCACATTGAGAAGGATGGAATATAAACAACTCTCAGCCAATCGAGGAGATGGAGCAGACCGACAGTCCACTACTAGTTGAGGATTGAAAGAGGAGCATCGACTGGGTGTAGACGGATCGACGGACCGTAATGTTGGTCCGTCGTTTGATTCATAGAATATGCTATCTGGTGAAAAAAATTATTCCAAGTAAGGACTGACGGAGGCAGTCGACAGAGAGTCGTTCCATCGACAGTCTGTTAGTGCGGTCATCGATTGAAGATGCGTTTCTGGATAAAACTTTCCTTATTTCAATTCCTTTTTATTTAGGACTATGTTCTCTATAAATAGGGGATTAAAATCTCATTTTTCGGGTTAGACTCTCTTGGCATTGTTCTATTTTGTGTTGGAGATTGTTGGTTGCAAATGTTTTAGCAATTAATCTATTTTCGAATTCGTGTTGAAGGATTTTCTTGCAATTTCAAGTTGAATTTCTGGATTTCTTCTTATTTTTAAGTAAGTTTATCAATTCTTTCTTAAAAACGTGAATTGTGATCTTGCTTTCATGGGTAGCTCAATCCATAAATAGGGTTGTGATAAGAATGGGTAATTCACAAAGTAAGCCTAGAAAATAAGTAATTCTCAAATAGGTTCTTGCATGTATTGATAATTCTTTCGCTTAGATGTCTTTTTAACGAGTGCACGCGTTAGAAATCTCCTTGTTTCTACTTTCCAGACCAAAGAGGTAGGAATAATAATAGAATTATCAAAATAGATTTAGTGAGATACTTTCTAGTAGGCTAGTATTGATTGGTGCGAACTAATAATTAAGTCATACATCGATTATGATGTGTTATATGAAGTAAAGGTAAGGGTTAGTAGCTTATACACAAGTAGCCAGACCGAGGTATGAGATAAAATTCTTTAGATGCTGGACCAAGGATTTAGAGTTGCATAACTTACCACTTTACATGCAAAGCACTAGGAAAGAATTGCTATTACTAGGAATAAGGCATTATGAACCTGTGGGGAACACATATATCCTAGTTAGTCTAACAAGTTGATAAAAACTCAATATTTTATTTTGCTTACTTATTAAACTTAGATTGATTAAGGAACTTGTTTCATAACCCCCCCCCCCCCTTAATTACTTGTTTTCGGAAAGATTTTGTCTAAATAGACGTAATTGTCAATTAAAGTTAAGTCTAAACCATTTTCCTTGTGAGATTTATCCTAACCTACTAGTTCAGTTCTCTACTTGATTAGACCGCTTATAATTATTTAGGAGTTGTAATTTGAGCCTATCAAATTTTGGCGCCGTTGCCAGGGAATCTGGATTTTAAATTAACTTTAATTACATTATTGAAATTTAGTCAACAATTTCCTGATTTTACTTTTTTCTATTTCTTTTTGTTTCTTTTAGGTCTAGCTCTAGTGTATGCCAAGTACTCGGAGTCGAGGAGAACAACTCACTCCATTCGATCCAGAACTTAACCGCACAATGAGAAGGATGGAAAAGCAACAAATCCAAGCCAATCGAGGTGATGGATTAGACCAACAACCTCCACTACCAGTTAGAGCAAACATTCATGCACGAGCTTAGAACCAACTAAGAGAGGTTGTGAGAATGGAACCTCCAGTAGCCGTACGACTTCAGGATAAATATAGGGGCAATGTATACATTGCAGATTTTGATGGACCTCTTGTCCTACCCCTTCTGCAACCTGGGCATACATTCGTGGTGACGAGTAGCTTGATGCAGATTCTCACCGCGAGCGGTTTACTATCAGGACTACCATCGGAGGACCCACATGCCCATATAGCTAATCTGAGGTCTGTATGCAAAACTTGTGTGGGTAGACCAGACTTGGATATGAATGTGATTAGGTTGCGAGTATTTCCTCTATCACTGACAGGATATGCCGCTACCTTAAAACTCATTTACACTTGGATCAGTTGAGAGATGTGTTCTTAGGAAAGTACTATCCAATGTCCAAACAAATCAACCTTAAGGATAAGGTGAACAACTTTTTGGCATTACCTGATGAGTCTGTGAGTAGCTCCTGGACAGATTTATTGTGTTTGTGAGAGGCGTCCCAAACCACTGCATCAATGATGAGTCGCTGAAAGAGTAATTCTATAGGGGTCAAGATGATAACAATAAAGAAGTGCTTGATATTATTGCAGGTGGCTCCTATGGAGAATGTAGATATGTAGAGATTGCAGAAAACGTTGGAGAAGATATCTCGCAACAACAAGGTTTGCAATACTAGAAAGTCGGAAACTGGGAGAAACACCTTTGCGGTTCCATCTACAAACAACCCAACTGAAGATGATATTCGTTAAGAAATGGCATAGATGAGAACAGAGCTAGGGTTTGTCATGAAACATGTTACTAGAGGTGTAGAGAAGGTAAATGCGGTTAACAAGTTTACTAAACCACCGCCGCCAGTAGATAAGTACTATTATGAATAGGATTGATATGCAACAAATGATCAGATGGGGGGTTTCCGACCAAATGCCCAAGGCTCCAATAAGGAGAATTGGCGACAAGGTCAAGGAAACCAAGGTCGGAACTATGGTTACTACAACCTAGAGGGTCAATATGTTTGAGATGGTAACTACAACCGCGACAACAACTTCAATCAGAATAACTATGGTAAGAGGAATGATCGGAGTAGGCCCTAAATTCCCCTACAAATTTGGGAAGTTGCTCCTAGGGACGGTGGTGGTAGTATGGCGCGAGTTGAGAGTATGCTACAGAAAAAGATGAAGAGGTTTGATGCTAGTGATGAGTATGTCAAGGAGATGAGAGGTGACCTAGCTAATATTAAACAGAAGATGGATGCACATGTGATTTCGATCAAGAATCTTGAGTTACAAATGGCTCAATTGTCCACTACTGTGAACCCACACAAACCTTGCCTTCTTCCTAGCAACACTATCAAGAATCCTATAAATGACGGGCATTGTATGGCAGTACTACTCGAGGGGGTAAGCAGACCATTGATCCACCCATGCCGCCCGTAGTAGAAGGTGATATGAGAAATACAAAGAGGTAGTAGAAGCTAGTGAAGATTTGGTGGACAAAACGGCGAAAGAAACAGAAGTTTCTCAGAAAGTTGTCCCCATTCCAAGGCCTCCACCACCATATCCTCAGCGATTAGTGAAGAAGACTTAAGATGGTAAATACCAGTGATTTATCACTATATTGAAACAATATTCCATCAATGTTCCTTTGATAGAAGCTTTATAATAAATGCCCGGTTATGCTAAGTTTATGAAACATATAATTACTAAGAAGAGATGAGTGAGTTTTGAGGATGATGACAAAATACAGAATTGCAGTGTTATTGCTACAATGTCTCTTGTGCAGAAGAAGGAAAATTCAGGCGCCTTCACTATCCCATGTACTATAATTTTACTAAACTTTGTTAACGCACTATGCGATCTTGGTGCGAGCAAAAATCTCATGCATGTATCCATTTATAAGAAGTTAGGCTTGGTGACCCAAAGCCTACTACGATGCGGTTATTGATGGCCGATCGAACTATGAAGAGGCCCATTGGTATACTCCATGACGTGCTTGTGAAAGTTGAGTTATTTATATTTTCGGTTGATTTTGTGATTCTTGACTGTGAGGTTGTCTTTAACGTTCCAATTATTCTTGGAAGACTATTCCTTGCCACCGGGCGTGCACTGGTTGATATGGAAAAGGGACAGATGAAGTTTATGTTAAATAATAAAGAAGTAACTTTCAATATTTGTAGGTCCATGAAGTAGAGTGGTGAGCTCCAAACGATTTCTGCTATATCTTACGAGGTGGAGAGTGTATCTGAAGTACAAATCAAGGAGCGAATAGGTATCGAGGCACTAGCGGCAGTGATCATGAACTTTTACAATGATGGTATTGAAGAGTATGGTTCTTTGGTGAGTTCGATTGAACGAAACGAATATCAGTCAAAACCGATGACACTAAAGTTACACATGAAGCATCGCGAGTCTCCACTCGCGAAACTATCTATTGAGGAGGCCTAAAAATTAGAGCTTAAGGCTATACCACCTAATTTGAGATGTGTATTATTGGTTAGAGATGACACTTTGCCGGTGATAATTGCAGCAGATTTGAATGAATGACAAGTAGAGGGCTTAATAGCGGTATTGAAGAGGTTCAAAAGAGCCATTGGTTGGACTATTACGGACATTATTAGGATCCCCACCTATATTTTTTCTCACAAAATCCAAATCATGACAGATCACACACCAAGTATTGAGCACGAAAATAGGTTGAATCCACCCATGAAAGAGGTAGTGAAAAAGGAGATCATTAAGTGGTTGGATGTCGGAGTCATTTATCCTATTTCAGATAATAGTAGGGTGTGTCCTTTTCAGTGCATGCCTAAAAAGGGTTGGAGGACGGTGGTACCTAATGATTAGAACGAGCTTGTTCAAATGTGGTCAGTGATCGGATGCAGAGTTTGCATTGACTACAGAAAGTTGAATACTTGCACTTAGAAGGACCGTTACACCATGCCATTTATGGGTCAGATGTTAGACGGACTGACAAGAAAAGGGTGGTAGTGTTTTCTTGATGACTATTCGGGCCACAATCAAATATCTACTGCCCATAAGGATCAAGAAAAGACCAGTTTCACTTGCCCTTATGGAAATTTGATTTCGAAAGGATGTCGTTTGGGTTATGTAATGCACCGACCCCTTTCTAGTGTTGTATGATGTCGATATTCTTTGATATGGTAGTGGAAACTTTTGAAGTGTTCTTAGATGATTTTTCTATGGTTAGCAACTCCTTTGATCGGTGTTTAAGTAATTTGGCTGAGGTTCTCAAAAGATGTGAAGATTCTATTTGGTGCTTAATTGGGATAAATACTACTTTGGTCATCGCATCTTGGAGAAGGTGATAGAGGTTGATCAAGCTAAAGTGGAAGTGATAGAGAGGCTTCCTCCACCCATCTCTCTAAAAGGTGTGAGAAGTTTTCATGGACATGTTGGCTTTTACCTGAGGTTTATTAATGATTTCTCGATAATTGCACACCCTTTGTGCAAACTGCTAGAGAAGGAATGTAAGTTCTATTTTGACGAATCCTCTCTAAAAGCATTCGGAGAGTTGAAGGAGAAGTTGGTATACGCACCCATTATTATTTCACCAGATTGGAGTGAGCCATTTGAGGTATGTGTGATGCTAGTGGAGTTGCACTTGGTGTGGTATTAGGACAAAGAAGGGATAAAATCCGTCATCCAATTTACTATGCTAGTAAAGCTCTAAATGAATCTCAGAAGAACTACACAGTAACTGAACAAAAACTTATTGCGGTGGTGTTTGCATTCAAAAAGTTACGCTCCTATTTACTTGGCACGACGGTGATAGTTCATTCGGACCATTCCGCATTGAGGTATTTGATGGCTAAGAAGGATGCAAAGTTAAGGTTGATCAGATGGGTATTATTGTTGCAAGAGTTTTATTTGAGGTTAAAGATAGAAAGGGGACTGACAATCAAGTTTCCAATCAATTGTCTAGATTGGAGGATGAAGCTGTGCGGGAGTTAGGAGAAAAGGAAGAAATTGATGATGCATTCGCAGATGACCATGTATTGGCTGCCTCACAGGATTTGACCCATGGTTATCAAACTTTGCGAACTATCTGGAGAGTGACTTGGTTCCGTCGGACATGACTTTCCATCAGAGGAAGAAGTTCATGCATGATGTGATAAAGTTATTTTGGGATGAGCCTTACTTATACCGGAGTTGTGCCGATGAGATTATCCGCCGTTGTGTACCGATTCTTGAGATATTGAGTATTTTGGAGGCATGTCACTCGTCGTATGTGGGTGTGCACCATAGTGGTATCTGGACTGCACATAGATCTTGCAGTGCGGGTACTAATTGGTGAACCATTCACAAAGATGCTCATGAGTTCGGAAAATCATGTGATCGGTGCCAACAAGATGGAGGAATTTCGAAGAGGCAAGAACTCCCTTTAAATCCTATTCTGGTATAATGCCCCAAAATGAACTAAGGTGAACTAGAGCCTCATCGTTGTTTCTTGAGTTAATTTTAAGTTAAACGGAGTTAGTTTGGTGTCCTTAGGCAGTGTGCAAAGTTTGGTTAAGTTTGGAGTTCAATCGACCAAAAACGTCCATGACGTTCGGATGGTATGCCTTAGAATGTACTTGTATGTCTTGGCGAGTTTGGATGAGTTTTATGTGTTCGTTTTACTTGAAACATGCGTCGGATGTTCCTTAGACGTAGATGACTTAGTTTAGGGGTTTGACATCCGGGCACAACCCCACCTAGGACCCACAAGGGGCCCTAGATGAAGGGCCCAAGACTTGGGCAAAGTCGGCCCATCAGTGGCTCACGACGACCATGGCGACGGTCCGTCGCACTCAGGACGGTCCGTCGATCTAGGGCGTTGCGAGTGACAGAGAGTGGAAACTTGGACAGGCTCCAGTTGGAGCCAAGTGTTCCTCGACGGGACTCCATGACGGTCCGTGGTGAACATGACGGTCCGTCGAGGAGGTCTCGTCGACGAGGCCTGCCAGTGCACGACTTAAGGCTGCCAACTTGGGGTGTTTTATGTAAATAAACCCCAAGTCTTATAAGACCCTAGGTGTATAATTTTGATGTTTTTAGGTTATGTTAAATTAGTTTTAAACCCTAGACCTAGACAAGATCCCCTCACTTCTAAATTCATCTCTCTCTCTCTAAAGAAACTCTCTCCAAGACTCCATTGAAGGCTAGAGGTTAAGGAAGGAAAGGAGGGCTGCTTTGGACGTGTTTCTTCATCAAAATTCGTGGGTTTCTTTCTCTTAAAGGTATGGTACCCATTCTTGAATACCTTTCCATTCAAGAAGCCAACTTCCAAAATGGTTTTCAAAAAGGGGTTTTAAACTCAACTTCTTCTAAACTTTGATTTCTATTATGGGTCTTCTTGTAACTAAGTTCTAATGGTTTAAATGTATTTATCTTGGTTTGAATAGATGGTTTTGATGTTAAAACTCCATGAAACTCTTGTTTATGCATACTTCAATTTTGACTTGAAAATGGGTTATGTGAGCATGATTTGAGTAGGGTATGAACTTGGGTCTTCTTGTATTTGTCATGTTGGTGTAGCTACTGCCCTAAGGGCCTTAATATGGTGAAAT
This sequence comes from Solanum sitiens, assembly GCA_016801875.1. NCBI lineage: Eukaryota > Viridiplantae > Streptophyta > Magnoliopsida > Solanales > Solanaceae > Solanum > Solanum sitiens. Next base: position 894,241 of record JABWTJ010000011.1, on the reverse strand, counting down.
ATTGATAAATTGCTTATGGGTAATGATGGTTTGATTTGTTGATGAGTTGCTCTCATTGTATAATTCTTATTATGAATTGCTATTTGAGTGGTATGGTCCACCTTATGGGTGGCGGTGCTAATTGATGAACTTGATGTTACTTAGTATGGTTTGAGTATGTGATCTTGAAGGTTTAATATGTGAAATAAAGATATATAGAAATGGGTCTTGTATTGTGTTTTGTGTAGCTTGAATTGCATGTTTGACCTAGTTTATGTCTAAATGAAGTATATGATTATGTGAAGTATGTAGAGTGTGTAGCTTGATGAATCAAGGTTAAAGTATGAGTAGAACTTGATGATAATGAAATGATGCTTATATGCAAGGTGTGCACATGTACACACACACTCTTTTAAGATTTGTATTATGTCAAGTTGAGCAAAAAGGGGAAATCTTGAGGTGGACACACTTCGTGAGTTGAGATGTAGTGTCTAGTAACAACCTCTCCATTTCCTAGTGAGCTTTCTAAGATAGACTATTATGTTGAGAAATCCGTGTGGAGTTATGCCTAGCACCGAGAGGATATGAAGGGGAGGTGGATTGCACTTCGTTAGTTGAGATGTTGTAATCCAAAGTACCTCTTGAGATGAGTACTCCTCGTTAGTAGAGAGTGAGTTACTTAGTAGCAATCTCCTTATCCCTTAACTATGTGCCCGCATAGGTGTAGCTATTGGAAAAGCCATGTAAATGCTAAGAAGCATGACCTTACTCTAGGCAAGTAAGGATCCCTCATCCGATAGGGGTTAATATCGGGATTCCATGTCTAGCTCTCATGGTCTTTGTCGGTTAAGCTAACTCCCACAAAAGAATTGATTTGAAACTAATTATCTTGTGTATTGTTGAAATTGTGTATGAATGTCGTGAAGTGCTCAATCTACATTAGTTATTAAGTAGGAGCATTGAGTGGGAGTAGTAGTATGGGATGCTATTCTCACATTGCACTTGGTGTGACCTATACCTACAATGGGAGAAGAGTACTTTCATGAAATCCGTGTGAATGAGTACTATGGTGTAGTGTTATGGAGGATTATTGTGGAGTACTTGAGTAAATGGAATCCATTAGGAGTACTAAGTGGGAGTGGGAGTATGGGATGCTACTCTCACATTGCACTTGGTATGACCTATATTTCCATGAGTGTTTTGCATATGATTAGCCAAGGGCGTGGATTTGATTTCTAACGAAGTAAGCCTAAGATTTGGTAGTTTTAAGGGTAGCTTTGGTGTGCTTTGAAGGGAGGTGTAATGAGAGTCCCTTCTTGGCTCACCTTAGGGAGTCTTAGGATAACCATGGGTTAGGGCAACTTCAAAGAAAAAGAGTTCATATGACTTGGACCGTGCCATTCACTGTAAGGTCTTCATTGTAAGAATTCAAAATGTTCACTATAATGCTTTATTCAATTTTATTGCAAGTTTAGCAAAGTTAATTGAAATGTTCCTTTTGTTTACTTTAAGTTTGGTAAGATAGCCATAAAGTGTTAAATTGTTGATTCTTATGTGGGTTTGCTTCTAGATTCATGAAGGTTATATTTGAATTGCATAAAAAGCTATCTTTACTAAAATGTCCCTTTTTGCATGTTTTTGCATATGTCATACTTAGTACATTGTTGTACTAACCCCCATACTTTTTATACCTTATGAGTATATGTTGGAAGCCTTTGGAGGATCGAAGTTGAAGCTTGGGAATTCTATCTCTCAAGACTTGAGTATGACCTCATATATTCGAGGACATAGTTTTTATGTTTCTTAGTTTCCTTATTAAGACTTAAAAATGTATTTACTCTATTGTAAAGGGCCGTGTCCCTAAGATTCTAAGTCGTGTCTTTAAGTTGGCTTGTGACGATAAGATTTCTTAGTATTTATGAAAAGACTCCTTTTATTATTATTATCGTGAAAAGTTTTAATTCCGCACTACTTTTCATGCTTTATGTTATGAATGCTAGTTAGAGGGCTTGTACGAGACCCCAAAGGGGTCAAGTACGCCCGGTCACGATTCGAAGGTTTTCCCTAACTTCTAGGGGGTGCTTTCGGGTCGTGACATCTGGTGATTGAGTTATTTGATGTATGGGGCATTAATTTTATTGGCCCATTTGTGAGTTCTCATGGGATGAAGTATATACTTGTGGCGGTCGACTATGTGTCAAAATGGGTGGAAACAATTGCGCTTCTTAACAATGAAGGAAAGAGTGTCATTGTGTTCTTCAAAAAGAATATCTTCTCTAGATTTGGCACACCTAGGGCCATTATTAGTGATGATGGCTCTCACTTCTATAATAAATTGCTCAAAGGGCTATTGGAGAAATATGGTGTTCATCATAATGTGGCTACTCCTTACCATCCATAGACTAGCAGGCAAGTTGAGGTGCCCATTCGTGAGATCAAGCAAATTTTGGCCAAAATGGTGAATGATGATGGAACGATTGGTCAAGGAGGCTAGATGATGCTCTTTGGGCCTACCGCACTGCATTAAAGACTCCCATAGGTATGTCTCCATACCAACTTGTATATGGGAAGGCTTGTGTCTTGCCGGTCAAGTTAGAGCATAAGACAATGTGGGCGATGAAGAAGCTGAAGATGGATTGGATTGAAGCGACAGAGCAAAGACTAAATGGGTTGAATAAACTTGATGACTTTTGCCTCAAGGCCTATGAAAGTTCAGCCATCTACAAAGAATAGATTAAGAAGTATCACGACCAAAGAATCGAAAAGCGAGAATTGCCATTGGTTATTTCGTGCTTCTCTTCAACTCAAGGCTATGCTTGTTTCTGGCAAACTCAAGTCCAAGTGGACACGGCCATTCCTTATCACTAAAGTGTTCCCACACTGAGCAGTTAAGTTGGAGAATAAGGAAGTCACAAGGTTCACAGTCAACGGGCAGAAGATAAAGTTCTACCTGGGGCATGCAGAGAGCGTTCATGAAGTGGTTGAGGCCTATCATCTTGATGAAGTCTGAGTAATTTAGGGGTATGCATCGTGCAGCAACGTTAAATCAAGCGCTTCTTTGGAGGCAACCCAAGATGTTTCCTCTAGCGAACGAAAGGATATGTTTTCCTCGTAGGAATAGTCATAGTTTTGTTTCATTTTGTTTTAAGTCTTATTTAATTCTTGCTTCTGTACTAGTTTTTCTAGAGATTAGTATAGGTACGTGTCTCAAAAGTCTCCATAAAAACATAAAATGAATGGACTAATGGGTGGTACATGTGCAGGGAGCAAAAACAAAAAATTGCAGAATAGGTCTGGTGCAGAGGTGTACGGACCCTATTGACTGGCCGTCATTCAATCAATGGACAGTCGATGGTGTCCGTACATCCAAGGTAGGTTTTTTATTTTTTCTGAATCTCAAAGTAATCGACGGTCCCAATCTATGGACCATTGACTGACCTACGGACCGTCGATGGCGTCTCGTAGGTCTAAGTTTGCCAGTGACCCGATCTCACCCAACCAGTAATATCAAAACACATAATCATTCAAATTCTTCCCCCCTTCAATTTCATTTAAAAATCCCTTCCATAAACGTTTTTCTTTCTTTATTTCCTTCCTATATAAAACCCCAACCTCTCCTAATCTCATATCACTCCCAAATTAAAAACATTCCATTCCCAAACACTCTCTTCCCCAAATTCTCTTTCTCTCCATTGTTCTTTGGCCGGTGATCAAGTTCGAGCACGTGGGCTACTCCTTCAAAGTTCGCAAGTGCACACAATCAATCCACTACTCAAAGAGGTATTTCGATTTCTCTTAAACTTTTGAATTCTTGTTCATAGTTGAAATTAGAAATACAGAAGTAGGTCTTGACCTTGCACTACATTAGATAAATTGCATGCTAAAATTTGTGTAGTTACATCCCTTGGAATGAAAGAGTGTTGTTGTGTAGCCTTGTAGTCTACATAAAATGTGGGTATCTATGTATTGTTTGACAATTATAACTTAGGGTTTCTTACTGTGGCTAAATTAGAACAAAAATTGTATTGAAAATGAAATCCTAGGAATGACGAATTCGTCTTTTGTGTGTTAAAATTGTGTGTCTAAACATAAATGTGTCAAAAGTCATCGAAAAATTAGACCTTCAAAAGAAGGCCTGAAATCTTTCTCGGGCCAACAGTATGAGACTCCGACGACAGACTATCTATTGATCGACGGGCCATCGATGGGGTCGGTGGAGTGCATCAACAGAAAAATGTCTAAGTCATATATGACAGAAGTGCACTACGGTTCATTGATTGATCGACGCACCATTCTGCATGTCCATCGTTTCTATTAGAGAACATGTTTTCACTAACATCTAAAATAAATCTAAGTGTTAGATGACGGAAGTGGACTATAATTTGTCAATTATCGACAGACCATACTGCATGTCTGTTGTTTTTATCTGAGAAGTCTGATTTTTTTTCATAATCAAATAACTCTAAGTGTCAGATGACGGACTCCATTGATGGACCATAGATAGTGCCCTTCCATCTAAATCTGCAGAATAGAATTGTGTTGTTTATTTTCGAATTTTCTTCGCCCGATGTGTTTCAAGTGTGTAGTAATGCTCAATTGAGACTAACAATTACTCTACAGGTACCAATGGCGCCCAAGAAGGATATCATCTACTAAAAAATAGGCGAATCAATTTTGTAGCCTCGTCTCGTCGAATGATCGTAAAGTCCGACACCAAGCAAGACCCGGCTTATGCCCCTCCAGTCCCCATAACCCCAACTGCAGCAGCATGAGTCACTAGAGATGCCTCCCGGAATGTGTTTCCCATCGTAGTCACTGCCTCCCAGTCTGATTAGGAGTGAACACTGACCGGTTCACCGTCCGTGGCTGCCTCGAGTTCTAAAGGGGGCTGAGCATCCAAATTCGAGTCTGGCTCCGCTTCAGGGTCAACCCATTCTACTTGGGGAAAAAGCGGCCACTGCTTACGATTCCACTGACCATGAAGCCACCAAGTCGTAGTGCCATAACCAATAAGTCGCGTCTAATGAGGCTACCAGTTTAGAGTCTACTAGGGCCAATACCAGGTGTAAATAGATGCAAAGATGTTGTATGAAAAAGGGGTAATGACTTGGCTAGTCACATTGGAGCGTCGGGTCCACACATTAAGTTTACACACATTCCCTGAGGTGCACAAAGTGTTCAATAAGCACAAGTTTGATTGGATTGCTCCGGATTTGGGCTCCTACAGTGAGGAGATAGTCAAGGAGTTCTATGCGTCCTACGCTCTACTTTCCAAGAGTCTCTAGACAGGCGGGAAAGACCTTCCAAACAGGCCCCTCTCACATATATACTAGTTCAGGGCTGTCGGGTTGATTTATCTAAGGCTACCGTCCGCTGTTTCTAATATGGTCTCGTCACTAGCCTACAGGTGACAAGAAATACTGCTGAATTTGACTATAGGTGGCAGGTGGTAAAGAGTGGTGAGTTTGGTCAGAGTACTGCACATCGAGAGGCGACGAAGAAGTGGTTGTCCCAATACCTGGCGAGCGATTGTGAGAGGGCAGATTTGGTGATAGATCCCCGGAGGCTGATCAAGAAGGCTACCCTAACTTTTGTAGCAAAATTCTTCAGGCTACTAGTTCGGCACATGTTATCTTCCACGCAAGCGGATAATGTGGTCATGTAACCTCTCGTAACTTTAAACAAATTCAAACAACTAAGTTTAAGCTAAGAAACCAAAGATATTCATTTTTGGAAACAAATAGGGAAATCTGGCAAAATTTTTGATTTCAAAAGTGAGTTTTGTTTATTTTAAAATGGCCATAAACTCTTGATCAGAATAAGCCTGGATGACTTATTTATATGGATGAAGAAGATCTTTCCATTGACGTCGAGTTTGGGAAATATGAAGGTCATATGAGAGAGATATGAATTTCAAATGTTGGGCTCTTTGACAGAGGAAAATTCAATTCGGGTTTGTTAAGGGTGATTTCGTCTTTCCCTTAACCAATTATTTAGTTTCGTTTTAGGGTAATAAGTTGGGTTCTAAACTGATCATATTCAGTTTACGCAATTTGAAAACTAGTTAGGGTTTTGAGAGAAGAGAAAAGAAGAGGACAAAAGAGGAGAAAGGAGAAGAAGACGCAAGAACGCCAAGGATCGTTGTGTGGATTTCGTCACGGGTGATCCCTTTAAGGTATTTAGAATATTTTGTGTTGGGTTACCTCACTCACACACCAATTTGTTTTAGTTCAATGATTTTGTGGATGTATTGCATGTTAAGCATTAAGTTCTTGAAAGAACGTTTTGATTTCTTGATTGATGGGATTGTTGGCTGCAATTGTTGATTAGATACTTATTAATTTGAGTTAGTTTGAGTTTAATTCAGTAGTTATTGATAGTACCAATAGTCCCAATCTTTTAGTGAAAGAACTAGGAAGTTTTTAGGGCTTGGAGATGGAAAACGAGTTGAAAAATTCGTCAGACACACCTGGGTAGGGGCAGGCGCGGCGCACTTGCAATGCGCCATAAATTGGCCTCAGTCAACAAATGCCTGGCGCGGTACACCCCCAGTGTGCGTGAATCAGGCCTCATTCAACTAAGGCTGGCACAGCGCACCACCACTATGCCCAACCCGGCATTTTTTGTCCAGTTTTGGTAGTTTAGTCCTTTGAATCCCTTCCAAGGTACATTAACATTCTCCAATGATTCTAATAACTTCAAATTATTTATAAATACCTAGAGATCATCCAAGAACTCAAATCGAAACCTTGACGCCATAGTCCATTCAAGGAAAGTTAAGATTAAAGTCACGAAAGTAAGAAGTCAAGTTTAAATCTATGAAGTGAGTGTGAGTAAAGTTTACAAAGTTCTTTGACTCTTACTTAAATGTTTTTAATTCGTTTTAAGGATCATGTTCGAGTTAAGGAAAAGAGAAAAGGTTGAGTTCATTTCTCAAAAAGGTATAAGGGAACTAAGTATTCCCTAAGAGTTATTGTTTCAAGTTAAGTAAGAGCAAGAGTTGAGTTCATTGCTCTAAAGTTATGAAGGGTACTAAGTACTCCATAAAGGCTCATTTATGTTTTTACATTTAAGTTAAAAAGAAACTAAGAAGTTTCAAAAGACGTTTTAGCTAAAGAGGGGAACATTGTTTAAAAATGAGATTTATAAGTGAAAGGGTTCAGTAAATTATCTCAACCCAAAGGAAGGAAGTTTTATGAAAACTATGAGCTAAAGTATGTCTTGGGAGAAGTATTAAGCACCGATATGGGAGTGAGAGTTCAGGTAACTAAATACCCTATGTAAACCATGTAGCAATCATGGGCATTAATGTGTCATACTTTTTAGATGATCACGTAAGGTTAGCAGTGGATCCACTAGGTAGACGATGTTATATACGACGACAAAGTATAGGATAATTTTGGCAGCATCGACAAGACATTGTATCATCACTTATGCTCATAGTGATGGTTGTCGGTTAAAGAAACTACCATAGAAGCTATATTACTTTCTTATATAAATAAAGTTGTGTTTATTATTGTTATATCATTAATGAACAAAAAGTACACTGTTTTATCAGTTTTACATATATATTGTTTATGCTCATAGTGATGGTTGTCGGTTAAAGAAACTACCATAGAAGCTATATTACTTTCTTATATAAATAAAGTTGTGTTTATTATTGTTATATCATTAATGAACAAAAAGTACACTGTTTTATCAGTTTTACATATATATTTTTTATGTGTCTTTATTGCTTTATATTGAGTTGTTTTCTTATAAGTTTAGCAAAGCCAAGGTAAGTTCACCCTTACTCCATTTCAAGCGTTATAGTAGTGCTTAGTATTCCAACTTTAATACTCGTACATTCAATGTACTAATGCGATTTGGATTGCATCATTTTATGATGCAGACATAGGTAACCAGGATCAACACGCAGCGCACCGTTGATCCAGTTGAACACTTCGTAGTCGTTTAGTGAGCCTCCTTGCATTCTGGAGGACATCCCTTTATTTTCTTTCCTAGTTTAGTTATTAGGATGTGATGGGGTCTATCCCAACATCCATTTTAGTCAGTTCAGAGGCTTCATAGATGGTATATTACTTCAGTTTTGGAGTCTCTCTTACCATATGTTCAATTATTGAGGCTTAAATGCCATTTTGGCAAGAACAGTTATTTATGTAATTTGATGAAAATATTTTCAATTCTTTATTTGAGATGGGTAAGTCTTGCGCTGAGTTAAGAGAGTTAGGTCAGGGGTTTTCTTGGGGGACAACAATGGTCTTCAAATGTTAGTCCAGCTCGATGTAGGCTCAGGGCGTGAAAACATGGTATAACAGAACAGAGTTCAAGAGTCCAAGGTAGTCTATGAAGCCGTGTCTGTAGAGTCTTAGTTGTTGGTATGAAGCGCGCCATATCTATGATTAGGAAGCTAAGACATTTAGGAATGTTTCACTTCTTTCATACTCTTTCATGCGTAGATTCTATCTCTAAAAGTCTCTCTCTCTCTCTAATTCGTGCTTACGCATATTTTCAAATTCAGAATGACTCAATGAAGAGAAGTTAGAGGTCGACTAGCCTAAAAAAATGTTGAGGAACAAAAGGTCCCAAATGCACAAGATGTGCAACCCCAAGGAGAGGCTACTAATGCTAAGTTACGCGAGACTATCCAAGTAGTGACTAACGAAGTTGAGCAAAAGAGAGGAGCTTGACAGTAAGGGGCTTAGACCTTGAGGGTTCGTGAGTTTTTGAGAATGAATCCTCCTAGTTTCACTGGATCACGTACTGCAGAGGATCCGGAAAACTTTGTGGAGGAGTTGAAAAACGTATTTGAGGTAATGCATGGGGTCGATACTGAGAGGGTTGAATTAGTTGCATATCAACTGAATAGTGTGGCTAGAACTTTGTTTAATCAATCGAAGGATGGTAGAGCTGAGGGTACACAACATCCAAGTTGGGCTTGTTTTGAAGAGGCCTTTTTGGGGAGGTTCTTTCCTCTCGAACTGAAGGAAGCAAGGGTTCGAGAGTTCATTACTTTGAAACAACACTCCATGAGTGTTCATGAGTATGAGTTGAAGTTCACCCAGTTGTCTCTCTATGCTCCGGAGATGGTGAAGGACATGATGAGAAGGATGAGTTTATTTGTTGCCGGGTTGGGTTGTACTTCTAGTAAGGAAGGTAGGGCTGCCATGTTCATATCCTTCTTTATCCTGTTTAACAAATAAAGCTCCTCCAAGTCATGGTACATCTTGGTGGCTCCTCGGTTAATGGAATAAAAAAGACTATGTGATTTCCATAAAATTTTCTACATTAAGTCATCAACTATGGAAACAAACAAACAACCTTGATATGAAGTTACCTTCTCCCTCTTGGGATAAAGCCTCAACAATTTTTTTAAGTATCCCTTCCTCTTTTTAACTAAAATATGATCAAGACCTTTCTTAACTTTCTCATCTAACACAAATGACTATTCTGAACCATTATGGACAATAAGACCACCCTAATCAGAATCAACCAATAGAACACCCAATCTGTAATATATGAACATCACCAAGCAAAATGTCACTTTATCTTCCATAACATAAGAAGCACTGCCCATTGATAGTCGACTAAGAGCATTTGCCACCGTATTTGCCTTACTAGGGTGATAGAGAACACACATGTCATAATCCTTCAATTGTTCTAGCCATCCACATTGGAAAAGAATTAGATCCTTTTTCTTTAACACATATTGGTAGGCAAGGAAAGCCGTTTTTATCTATTTGTATTCCTAAGAATTCTACTTGATTTTTCATTATTTCTGCTTTCTTTTTACTTAGACTTATACCCGAATATTCTATTACATGTATAAATTTTTCTAATAATCTTACATGTTCATCTTGTTTTTTGGAATATAATAGTATATCATCAATGTATACTACACAATTTTCTATTTGTTTAAAGTGATTGTCTATAAAGTGTTGATATCTACCTGGTGCGTTTTTATATCCAAATGGTAATACATTCCATTCATAAAATCCTTGTGGTACAGTGAATGTTGTTAGTGACTCTTCTTCTAGTTTTAAGTGATAAAATCCTGATTTACAATCAAATTTGCTAAAATAATTATATCCTTGTATTTGTCTTATCTTTAGTATTTTATTTGGTATCGGATAATCATATGTTTTATTTTTTGCATTTAAATTTCTATAATCAATAACCATTCTGCTTTTTCCTCTTTTTTGTTCACTATGTTTATTTACTATAAATGTCGGGCTTGTGTGCTTACTATTGCTTTCTTGTATATATCCTTTTTCTAATAATTCATTTATATGTATCTTTAATTCGGTTAAATCATTAAAATTCTATTTTAATGGTTTTTGGGTTATTATACTATTATTATCAATTAGCTCAATTTTCACTTTTGTTTTATGTTTTTCCCATCCTTGTAAAGGATCTTCACTATATAATAATTCTAACTTTCTTGGATTATTTTTACTTTATTTATAGAGAATATAATTAATTCTATCTTAAGGTCTTCTTTTTTTATATTTTCTAATTTTTGCGTAATTTTCTCACTTCCTTTTATCCATTCTGTTGTTTTTCATTTTTTGTTATTTACTCTTTTTGCTCCTATTTTTTGTTTACATGGTGTTGTGAACCACCAGTGTGTTTTTGTTATTATATGTGGGTATAATTTTTCTAAAAAAGGCATTCCAAATAGCATATCTTTTCTAGTCAATTCAAAATTATATATTTCTTCTATAGTTAATATCTTATCCCATATTTGTATTTTTATATTTTTTGCCTTATATGTGATCATGCTTCCTTCATTATTAAATCCTGTTACTACTATCGGCGTTTTTAATTTTTCTCATTTATCTTCCGATAAACAATTATATTTACATATATTAGCTTCTGCTCCCGTATCTATCATCGGTGTATAATATCTGTTGTAATATCCCTCTATTATTATCTTCGCAAGTATATGTATTTTCATATTATTATCCTACCAAACTTCTTTTTATTATTACTCTTTAATTTTTATAATTTATTATCAATTGTTTGTCTTCTAGATTATATGGTTTTACTTGTTCTAACCATTTTATTCCTAAAATAATATTTTCATCTCCTTGGTATATTTTAAATTTTATTACTATTGGTACTCCTCCAATGATTATTTTCTTTTCTGTAGTTTCTTCGGTATACATTAATGCTTTTGGTAGTTTGGGGCATGATTGCTCAGTAGTTATTATTTCATCTTCCGTTACTAATTCTCTTGTAATATAGTTTTCTTCTCGTCCTGTATCTATTGATATTAAATATTTTCGTTGTTCCATTATTCCCATTATGTAATATATGTGGTTTTATTTCATCTTTGATTAATTTTTGTGGAGTTTTATCTATTCTTCTTGAGGTACTCATTTTTGATGATATTTATGTTATTTCACAGTTTATTCTTTTTGATGTGCTTAATCTTTCTTTTACTATTTCTAAGTCTTCTTCTATATCAATCTCATTATAACTATAATCATTTTTATCTATGACTGTGACTATCCTTTCAAAAGGATATTCTATTTTATTTTATCTATTTTATTTTTTGCTGTTATTTTATGTTTTATTGTTAAAACATATAAATTTTTACATCTAGCTGTAAATATTTTACTTCCCCGGGCTAGTTCTATTTCCGACATTTTCCAATATAATACTAGTGATTTATCTATGTTCCTGTCATTTATTGCTACTGAGCAGTTAGCACTTATTATAAATTTAAATTTTTGGTATATGAGGTTACCTTTTACTGCATTTATTATACTTTTTTCTATGGGTTGTATGATTCTATCATCCGCTAAGTATATTTCTATGGGTGTATCTATTTCTTCTCTAAAACATGCTTTTATTAGTATTTCTGTTCCACCTAAATGTACATATTTAATTGGATTTTGAGCCTTAATGTCTTGTATTTCTTTATTTATTATTCGTTTGTTTATTATTGGTATTTTGGCCTTTCCTTTAGTGTATTTCGAATCTATGATATGTTCTCTTTGACTTACTACATAATATTCTTCTTTTTGTCGTTTAAACCAGTTTCTTATTGTTGGTATTTCGAATTTTTTTGCTATGCTTAGATCTATTTCTTTTCCTTTTATTTGTTCAAATATATTATTATCAAATATTATTTTTTGTTCTAAAGATTCTTCGTCTTGATGTTCTTCTTTATTTATTATTTGTATATCTGTTTCAGCTATTTGTTGTATTGTAGAATTCATTATCTGATTCCATCTCTATATCGTTATCCATTTCATTTTCTGATATTTCATATATGCTATCTTCACTTTCTAATTCATAATCTACGTACTCTATCTGCGTATATTTTTTATCGTTTATTATTATTTCTGATATTTGTTTTTTCATTGGATTTTTAGGTAATTTACTGTCTCTAGCTGTATGTCCTAATTTTCCACAATTATAACAAGTACATTCTGTTAGTTTTCTTTTTGGTCTATATGGTCTTTTGGTTTTGTAGTTTCTTACATAGTATCTTCTTCTCAGTTTTTTATATTTATATTTTGATCTGTATTTTTTATTATTTCTATTCTTATAATACCTATCTGTATAACCAAATTGAGGTGCTATTTTATATTTGCAACATGCCAAATTTTTGACTAATATTTTTTTCATTTTTATTTCTTCTTTATGTTTTTCACATAATTCCATAAACCATCGTTGCAAGAATTTTATTCTGGCTCCTAAGGTATCTGTTAATTCTGCTTCGTTCCAACTTTTTATTACTTTTAAATTAAAAGGTTCTGGTAATTTTGTAAAATATAATTTTCTTATTTCATTACTTTCTTCTGTGCTATATGCTCCTTTATAATAGTATTCTCTAAATGCACATGTATATTCATTTATGTAACACATATTACATATTGCTAATTTTGTCATTAGATTCTGATTTATGATTTTTTCTTTATTTTGTTCTTCTACCTCTGTTGTCATACTACTAAATTCATTTCTTATAGCTACTTCATATTTTTATAATATTTTCATAGTTGTAGTGGCTAATTCGCCACTAGATTTTTTATTACTTCTTAAGGTTTTTAAACTTTCATCTGATAAATTTGTAGCCATAATTTTACTGTTCCTATAAGTGTTCTTTCTATATATCCTGGTGTCTCTGTTATTACTATTTTTTTATCTATTAATTGTTTTGATATATATCCTATCCATAATTGGATTGTTTTATTTATATCTGCTACACAGTCTAAATCTAGAAAATTATGTTGTTCAGTTATTGGTTTAGGTGTCCATTTTTTATTCAATCTTTTATCCCATATAATTTTTTCTCTATCATCCATAGTTTTCATTATAATATTTTGAATTTGAATTTTTTGTGTTTTTTACTCCTGATGTGCTAGGTTTTTCATCCATGTCTACGCCTCCTGTATTTATTTCTAAATTCCTTGCATTATATATATTCGCTAAAATTTCCGTATATGTTTCGCTTGTTTCCGAATGTTGTTCTAGATCATCGTTGTTTATTTCATCAATTCTTATTTCGGGTAGATTATCTTGGCTATTTTCTTCTTTTTCTTCTAATTCGTATTCTAATTGTAATTTTCTTTGAATTTAATTATCTCATTTGCTAATTTTATTTTTTGTTCTTTTTCTCTTTGTTTAATTTCATACATTTCTTTTAATATTGCTAGCTCTTTTTTCTAGCTCTAATATTTTAGTATTTTTTACTTCTTCTAATTGTTGTACTTCCCTTTTTGCTTCTTTTTTTTTTTCGATTTCCGTTTTTCTATCTATTTCTTCATTTTCTTTTGTTATTCTTATCATAGCAGTTAAACTATCTTCTAGTTTTACCGTTTCTTTTTCTAACATTAACTTTAGATTGCCACCTATTTTCTTACATCTTCTTCCTAGATTAGAAAATATTATTTTTATTTTTAATCCATCATAGTTTTCATATGTTTTTCATCTATCGCGTATTCTTCCTTATTCATTTATAGATTGTGTTGAAGTTTATATTCTAAACTTTCTATTTGTATTTCTACATAAAAAATAGTTTTCTCTGTGCTATTATAGATTTTTACAAATTCCTGCGAATATGTTAATATTAAGTGTATTTTGCCTATGTACTAATTCATGTCTTTTCGCCATAATTATTTCAGTAAGTTTTTCTTTATATTCGTTATTCTCGTTATTCATTGTATTTTTAAATATTGAATATATTTATATTCTATTTTAGATATATTATCTATTAATTGATCTAATTTTACGTTATCAGTTTTTGTGATATTGAGTTGTTTATATTTCGGATATAATTTCTTTAATTTTCTTCTTATTTTTCTTAACTTTCTACTAGTATATTTCTTACTATGCTTCTTACTATGTTTCTTATTATCCATAGCTCTGATACCATTTTTTGTAGTTAAGTTGGTAGTTTCGTTGTTTTAGTTTAAATATTTCTTTAATGTTATTTATGATATATTCTAGATATAACATATCTTGGGTTCTTTGGTAGATATATAAATTTTCCTCCATTAATTGTTCTAATAATTTTATATGTTCCATAGATTCTATCCAATATTGTGAATATCCGTAGTCCATTTTAATATGAATTTATTTGTAAATCATACCATTCTATTTTTTCATAGTCTAAATCTCGTAGGTCTATTTCATACCATTGTTGATTTAATATATCTTCTGGTTCGTTATTATTTAACATTTTTTTCCATATTATTCTTCTTAATTCAATTATTTCTATACCTTGAAGTATATATAAGATTAAAGTTTGATAGCTTTTTATAATTTCGTCATGTATGTATGTGGTCATGTTCGTTGTTATGCAGGGTTTTTCAATTATTCCTTCCTATCATATTCATAATCGATTAAATGCATATTAGATTATTATGAACTAGATTATCTATTTATCATGTTTTCCTTTCAGTACTAGCATCGTACTTTAGCGGATACTTCCTTCTTATCAGCGCTCAACTTTGTTTACTCCCCTAAACGGCTTTCCTTGCCTACCGGTTTCAATATTAGGATGGCATAGTATAGAAGTTTTCTCCCTGTTTCCAGTGTGCTAATAAACTAGAAATTATGATTCAAATAATTCTAGTACATAATAACTAACATAAAATTATTCAGGAATATATATGATATTCAGGAATATATGAAATTAGTTTTGCATATTTTTTGAACAATATACATTTGTTTCTTGCTTATTCATGCTATCTGAAATATCTTATTGGATTTCAGATTGTTGCTCCATTTAATTGAATACAAATTTTTTCGTTGAGAGTTTTTTTTTTAAAAGAGTATTTTTTATTTCAGGCTCCGCCCTTTATGTTACATCTTTCTTCCTTTATATAGAAAGGAATTAGTGCATAATTATGCACTTACTATACTCCACACTTACTTTACAACTATCCCTACCTACTACTTTTACACATGTCCTTTTAATAATACACACCACCTACCATACTTTACACTTGTCAACATATCTTCTAATAATGCACATGCATATGTTGACTAAGTTATCCTACTAGCCAATAATGTGACTACTACTGTACATTTCAAGACTTTTACATATCTACTTTTGTCTTTGTGTGGCCAAGCACGTTTTTGTGTTTCTTTTTATCTTTATTTTTATCTTCTTGTCATCTTCCGTCTTTCTCTCTTTTCTAAAGATTCTTCATCTTTATCTTCTTATTATCTTCCGTCTTTATCTCTTATTCCAGCTGGACGTCTGGATTATATTATCTTCTCTGTTGCATTTTGAACATATGTGATCAGGGTATTTGTGACCAATTAGCTTACAATACCTCGTTAATAATTCTGCCAAAATAAATCCTACTTTAAGTGCTCGTGTTGTAGGTCGTTTTCTGGATTAAGTAATGATAAAATCCAGCTCTGAACTTCATCCATATCTGCTTTCCTTAGCTCCCTTGAATTGGAATAAATCATTAACTGATCTCTTGCATAGTAGCTCCATATAGCATTTCCGTTTAAATAATTATTTGCTAGCTCTTGTATAATGGTTGATATACCAATTATTCTCTTATTGGCATAGAAACTGGGTATCTCGCTTTTTTGTATCTCTGGTTGTTGTTCAATATGTTCTGGTATTATCTTATCTTTTGTTAGTCCTATCTTTACTACTTGTATCGGAGGTTTTATTTCCTCGTATAATGTCTCTGCTATTGCCGTATACAATTTTACATAGAATAAATTTCCCTTAGTAACTCTCTTATAAGTAATAAATGCTTTATGTATCTCCGGTATTCCACTTAGTTCCTCTCCGTTATATGTACATACTGTATTTAGTAATCCATAGTTGTAACATGTCCTTACTAAGTTGGCGTTAGTTTTCGGTTGTGCAATCAGTTTATTATAACCTTGTAATTTTTGGGTTAAATAATCCTGGTTGGGTTCTTGGGTTGTAGTAGGTCTGGGTTTAAGATTTAAAAACGTTTGGATTTTGTAGATATTTTCTATATAGATTCGTGTAATATGGTTATATGTTCTTTTGTCATGGTGTAGGCTATCTGCGTATGTAGAAGTTGGTTCTATAGTTAATATGTTTTTTGGTGTTAGCCTCGAGGTAAATGGTTTTTCGAATAACTGGTTTAAGTTAGAATTCTTATGTTTTTCACTAACTCGTTGGCTTGTACCTGTAGCTGTATTTAAACAATTGTTATGGATTTTTAGGTGTTTCCCAACATCACCATTTAGCTCTGGATTCTTTCTGTCTTCCGATTGACATAGTTCCGCATTTTTATAGTCATGCTGCTGACTTGTGCTAGCTTTAGACTTCAGATTATCTTCATTAGTCTTTAGCTTTTGTATCTCGTTGTCCATACTATCCACTTTTGTACAAAGTGTAGTAATAGCTTCGAGTATATTTTCAATTGTATCTTCTCCCTTAGTCTCAGTCTGAGTAGCTTTGTCGTGATAGTTAATCTGCAATAACATTCTTATCAATTTTTATTACTTCAATTGTAAATGGAAATTTAATATATTTAATACGAATCTCCTTATTTCTTTTGTTGTTACCGAATCTTGTATTTTTCTTGTTAGCCACCATTTTACTTGTGTATTATCTGTTCTTATAATGAATTTGTTATATACAATATATGGATCAAATGATAATAAACACTTATATACTGAATATAATTCTTTTCAATTTATTTCCCATTTTATTTTTGTATTGTTAAATGTTCCTGAATAATACCTGCAATGATATTCTATTGTATTGGCATCATACTTGTATTTTAATATTCCTCCATGACTTTTTTCACTCGCATCTGATTCTATTATATAAGTAAATTTTTTGTTTTCATCTGGAAAGTATAGTTTAGGTAAGTTTTTACATAATAATTTTACCTTTTGTATCTATATTTGGTCTTTTTTATCAAACTGATATTCCATATTTTTCTTTAATTTTTGTTGTAATGGTTTTAAATTTTCTGCTAATTTTGGTATGTATTCTCTTATTTGATTTACTAGGCCTAAGAATGATTGTAATTTCCTTTTTGTGTAAGCTCTTGTGGGTTGTAAAGACTTCAAAATGATAACCTTACCAATAATGCCTCCAAATCTTTATGGCAACAACAACCACCACTAACTCCAAATCATTTGTAGGGTAGTTCTTTTCTTGAATCTCTAGTTGCCTTGAAGCATAAACAATGAATTTCTCTTTTTTCATATGAACACATCCTAACCCAATTCTTGAAGCATCAAAATAAACAACAAACCCATCGGAACCTTCTAGTAATGCCAACACCAGAGAGGATGTAAGGTTATTTTTAAATTCCTAAAAACATATCTCACAATCCTCCAACCATAAGAACTTGACTTTATTTTTGGTTAATACCTTAAATGGAGAGGCAATCGAAGAAAGCCCTTCCACAAACATTTTAAAGTAACCAGCTAATTACATGAATGTTTGAATATCCGAAGGGGATAGAGGTCTAGTCCAACTCTTAATCGCATTCATTTTCATAAGATCTACCTCAATATCCTTGTTGGAGGCAGTGTGACAAAGAAAAGACATAGAACTTAAGAAACTTGCATTAACTAATCTCTGAATATAGTAACTAACTCAAGAGTAGGGATTTAAGAAATCACATCTCTAACCCGAACAAGAAGATATATGAAACCATTAGATATCTTTTTTCTAGCATTAGGAAAATAAACAAGGTGACCCTTAGGCATAGAAATTCCCCCTTTTCACTCCATGATGGACTTATTTTGAAATTTTAACCTAACCCCTCGGGTTCTACAATCAATAAATTCTTAACAAGAATGGATCCAATCAATACGAAGAATAACATTAAAGTCTAACTTATCAATCTCTATTAGATCAACATGAGTGACTCTATGGGATAAGGAGAAGACACAATTTAAATAGACTCTCTTAGCCACATTAGATCACCAATAAGTGTAGAGACAAAAAAATGCCTAACAGAACATCTAGAAGAAAATCAAATCTCATAGCCACATAGGCGCCATAAAAGATAAGGTAGGACCAAGATCATGCAAGAAATAAATTTCATGATGAATGACATTCAACATATCGGTAAGATTATTGGGATTACCCTCTTGATCATGATGATTCTGTAGTGCATAGAACAATTTTTTATTTGGAAAACTTGAACCCAATCAACTACACGGATCTTGCCTACAATACTTTAATTTATCATTTGTCACGACCCAAAATCTAGCCGCGAGTGGCACCCACACTTATCCTACTATGTGAGCGAACCAACCAATCTAAAACCCCAACATATTGAACAAAAATACAAAGCGGAAGACTTAAAACTCATTAACGAAAACAATTAAATAACTTCTAAAATTTATAACCCATTATCCCCAAAATCTGGAAGTCATCATCACAAGAACATCTATCCTCAAGTTACTAATCTAAAAGTATCTAAGAAGCTAAAATAAATAAAAGGCTAGTCCATGCCGGAAGTTCAAGGCATCAAGACTTGCAGAGAAGATCCAGTCCAAGCTAGAAGCATTAGCTCACCCTGAAATCCGGTGTAGTGAAGACTGGCTAGAATTGCTGCTGAGTTGAAGACGACGGTACGTTTGCTGCATTCCCCAAATAACAAAGAAAGAAACAACAAGTAGGGGGTCAGTACAAAACACAAGTACTGAGTAGGTATCATCGGCCAACTCAAAATAGAAAACAGTATATATCAGTTCATATCATAAATCAACTACAATACTCGACATGTAGCAACAAGTACTATAATCATCAATAAGTACTACCAAGTTCATCCATGAGGACTCAAGCCTCAATACCACACTCATTTGGAAAAATAGGTTCATTACATTGAGTATTTTAACATCTCTCAAGATTCATTATCTTTCTTCCTCTTGTGTCGGTACGTGACACTCCGATCCCCTACTACTATGTGTCGGTACGTGACACTCCGATCCCCTATTCTACGTTCGGTTCGTGACAAACCCCGAATCCCCTAATACTATGGTGTCGGAACGTGACACTCCGATCCCCAACTTCTAACGTGTCGTTCGTGACACCCGATCCCCTAATACTATGTGTCGGAACGTACCACTCCGATCCCCTACTTCTACGTGTCGGTTCGTGACACCTGATCCCCTAATACTATGTGTCGGAATGTGACACTCATATCCCCTACTTCTACGTGTCGGTTCGTGACACCCGATCCCCTAATACTATGTGTCGGAACGTGACACTCCGATCCCCTAACATCATTCTATCAATTCATCAAGCCTTCTTTTATACCAAGGCATCATCAATAACAAGGTGAACTAGGGTTCCTTCAAGATTTTGGATTCAAAAGCTTCATTATGCTTATTTTATCACAAACACATAATCACATTCATGCAAGCATACAATTAAGCATATAGAAGGGTTTACAATACTACCAATACATATCATTCACTATTAGGAGTTTACTACGAATAGTATCAAAACCATAACCTACCTATTCTTGATCAAGCAAGCAATCTCTCCAAGCTTTTTGTTCCTCTTTGTTTGTCTCTCTCTATCGATCGTTCCTCTCTTCTCCTTATTCTCTCTATTTTTCGTCTTCAAAACTCTCTCTCTTTTCCCTAATTAGCATATAATTAGGTTTAAAAGATGAGAAAATAACCCACTAATTAACTCAAGGTTATCTCCTTCACACCCCCAAGAATTTGAGTTATTAACATTAACCCACGAAATTTATAATTATAGCAGGAATAGTCCAAAACGCCCCTTTAAAACTTACCCAGAAATTCGACCCAGACTGGGATTACGCAACCTGTGACGGCCCATCGTGCCTGCGACGGTCCGTTCTGCACTTCCGTTACAACCTTCAGAGAATTGCTCTCAGTACCCAATTCTCAAGAGTTAAAGTGTTTTGAAATGGAAACTCACAATGGTCCGTCGTGTCTGTGACGGTCCGTCCTGCACTTCCGTCACGACGGACAGAGAATTTCTCTCAGTACCCAATTCTCAAGAGTTGAAGTGTTTTGAAACGGAACCTCACAACGGTCCGTCGTGTCTGTGACGGTCCGTCCTGCAGGTCCGTCACAGAGTTCAGAGAGTCGATTTCAGCACTCAAATATAAAAATTCCAAGTGTTTGGAACGAGACACCCTCGACGGTCCGTCGTGCCCATGACGGTCCGTCGTTGGATACGTCGTCTCAGACAGTTTTTCCAGAAATAAAATCTGCTGCTCAAAACGACTAAGCAGGTCGTTACAATAGATACCAATTTACCCATCGTTCGTCCTCGAACGATCAAAAGAAGAAAAACAAGGATGAGAGGGAGTACCTGAATCTGTGAACAGATGCGGATATTTTTCTTGCATATCAGCTTCCTTCTCCCAAGTGGCCTCTTCAACTGGTCGATTCTTCCATTGAACTTTGATAGATGCAATCTCCCTTGATCTCAACTTGCGAATTTCTCTATCTAAAATAGCAACAGGTTCCTCCTCATAAGACAAATTTTCATCAAGCAGAACCGAATCCCAACGAATGATGTAGTTTCCATCCCCATGGTATCTTTTCAACATAGACACATGAAATACCGGATGTACTCCTGACAGCCCTGGAGGCAAGGCTAATTCATAAGCCACCTCCCCTACTCGCTTAAGTACTTCAAATGGTCCAATATACCTTGGACTTAGCTTACCCCTTTTTCCAAACCGCATCACCCCTTTCATGGGTGAAACCTTCAGCAAGACTTGTTCACCCTCCATGAACTCCAAGTCTCTAACCTTTCGATCTGCATATTCCTTTTGCCTACTTTGAGCTGCTAAAAGCTTTTCTTGAATAGATTTCACCTTCTCCAATGAATCCCTCAACAGATCAGTACCCCAAGGTCTAACTTCAAATGCGTCAAACCAACCAATGGGAGACCTACATCTCCTCCCATACAATGCTTCAAATGGGGCCATGTCAATACTGAAGTGATAGCTATTATTGTATGAAAACTCCGCTAAGGGTAAGAAGTTATCCCAATGACCACCCAATTCAATCACACATGCGCGAAGCATATCCTCCAACACTTGAATCGTTCGCTCAGACTGACCATCGGTCTGAGGGTGAAATGCAGTACTAAGGTCCAACCTGGTACCTAATTCCGCGTGCAATGTTCTCCAAAACTTAGAAGTAAACTGCGTACCTCTATCTGATATAATGGAGAGTGGAACTCCATGCAATCGAACAATTTCTGAGATGTAGATTTTGGCTAACTTCTCTGCATTGTAGGTCACCTTGACCGGAATGAAGTGAGCAGACTTAGTTAATCTGTCCACAATTACCCAAATAGAGTCAAACTTACCCAATGTCTTTGGAAGACCAACCACGAAGTCCATTGCAATTCTCTCCCACTTCCATTCAGGAATGGGCATTCTCTGAAGTGTTCCTCCGGGCCTCTGGTGTTCATACTTTACTTGCTGGCAATTTGGACATTTGGCAACAAAATCAACAATGTCGCGCTTCATTCTACTCCACCAAAAGTGTTGCTTTAGGTCACGGTACATCTTGGTTGCACCAGGATGTATAGAATATCCGGAACTATGAGCCTCTGTAAGGATAGTGTGGATCAAATCATCAACACGAGGCACACATACCCTTCCCTTAATCCTCAAGACACCTTCCTCATCAATTATTGCCTCTTTAGACTCGCCTCGCAACACCGTATCCCGAATTCGGCTTAGCTTTTCATCATCAAACTGTTTTCCCTTGATCTTGTCAAGAAAAGAAGATCTTGCCTCCACACTGGCCAAAAATCCTCCTTTCTCTAGTATTTCCAGTCTCATAAGGTCGTTAGCCAAATTTTGGACTTCTCTAGCCAATGGGCGTCTAGAAACTTGTAAGTGGGCTAAACTACCCAT
>JABWTJ010000011.1:761792-866373 GCA_016801875.1 Solanum sitiens | reverse complement strand
CAGAGAATTGCTCTCAGTACCCAATTCTCAAGAGTTGAAGTGTTTTGAAACGGAAACTCACAACGGTCCGTCATGTCTGTGACGGTCCGTCCTGCAGGTCCGTCACAGAGTTCAGAGAATTGCTCTCAGTACCCAATTCTCAAGAGTTGAAGTGTTTTGAAACGGAAACTCACAACGGTCCGTCATGTCTGTGACGGTCCGTCCTGCAGGTCCGTCACAGAGTTCAGAGAGTCGATTTCAGCACTCAAATATAAGAATTCCAAGTGTTTGGAACGAGACACCCTCGACGGTCCGTCGTGCCCATGATGGTCCGTCGTTGGATACGTCGTCTCAGACAGTTTTTCCAGAAATAAAATCTGCTGCTCAAAACGACTAAGCAGGTCGTTACAATGAATTATTAAAGATTACTAAAAATGATACTATTAAAGAAAATTTGTTGATAGATATAATTTCTAAAACAGAATATAAATATATTTGTTATTTGAAAAAACAATATGAACAGAGAAATATATAAACAACAACTGATAGATAAAATAAGTGAAAAAAGATACGAATTAGAATTTAAAAAAGAAAGATTAGAAGAAAATATATTTGCAGGAGTAAGTAGTAAAGTAATATCAATACAAAGAAAAGTTCTATTTAAGTTAGAAATACAAATAAATTGCCTAGAATATAAATTACAACATGATATAAGAATATAATGAATAAAGAAGAATTTGCAGTAGACGAAAAAACATATGAAAACCAAGAAAGATTAGTAATAAAAATAATATTCTCAAATTTAGGAAGAAGATATAAAAAAATAGGAGATAAATTATATTTAATGTTAGAAAAAGAAACAGCAAAATTAGAAGACAGTTTAACAGCTATGATAAGAATAACAAAAGAAAATGAAGAAATAGATAAAACCAAAGAGATTGAAAAAATAAAAATACAAGCAAAACAAGAAGTACAAAAGATAGAAGAAACAAAAAATATAAAAAATAAGTGAATTAGAAAAAGAATTAGCTAAGTTAAAATTATTATATGAAAATAAACAAAAAGAGAAACAAATAGAAAAAGAAAAAGAAAAAGAATTTGAATTGACTAGTGAAATAAATAAAATGAAACAAATATTAAATGAAAATGAAAATCTTGAAATAGACGAAATAAATGAAATAAATGAATCAGATACAATAAATGATCAAAAATCAGAAATAAGTGATATAAGTGAAACATATACAGAAATTCTAGAACAAGTAGATAAAATGAAAAAATTAGAAATAAATACAGGAGATATAAATAAACCAAGTACATCAAGAGTTAAAACTCCAGATAATAGTCCTAGGAGTAGTCCTAGAAGAAGTAATCCTAGAAGATCAACACCAATTTATTATACAGAAAATTATGAAAGATCAGATAGAACAAATGCAATATGGAATAGCAGATTAAATAAAAAATGGATACCTAAACCAATAATTGAACAATATAACTTTTTAGATCTAGATTGTGTTACAGATATAAATAAAGTGATTTTATTATGGGTAGGAAATATATCTAAACAGCTAGTTGATAACAAAATAACAGTAAAAGACACACCAGGATATATAGAAAGAACATTTGTCGGAACAACAAAATTATGGATAGAAAATTTACCATCAGAAAGTATAGCAACACTTAGGAGTGATAAAAAAATAGATGGATCAACATCAACAACAAATATAGATATATTAGATAAATATGAATTAGCCATAAGAAATGAATTTGGAGGTATGACTACAGAAATAAAAGAACAAAATAAAGAAAAAATACTAAATAGACAACTAATGTCAAAATTAGCAATATGTAATATGTGTTACATAGAAGAATATACATGTGCATTTAAAGAATATTATTACAAAGCAAGATATAATATAGATGAAGCAAAAGAAATAACACAACAATATTTTACAAAATTACCAGAACCATTTAGTACAAATATAATTAAAGATTGGAATAGTGAAGGAATAACAGATACTTTAGGAGCTAGAATAAAATTTTTACAACAATGTTTTATCCAATTATGTGAAAATCAAAAAGAAAAATTAAAAATGGAAAAAGTATTAATAAAAAATTTAGCATGTTGTAAAAAAAAGATAGCACCACAATTTGGTTGTAAAGATAAATATTATAAAAAACCTAGAAAATATAAAAATTATAGAAAAACTAAAACTAGATATAAATATAAAAATCCAAGAAAAAGATATTATGTAAAAAATTATAAAATAAAAAGACCATATAGACAAAAAAGAAAATTATCCGATTGTACTTGTTACAATTGTGGAAAGTTAGGACATTTAGCTAGAGATTGTAAATTACCTAAAAATTTAAAAGGTAAACAAATCGCAGAAATAATTATGGATGATGAAAAATATATGCACATAGATTATATAGACTATGAATTAAGTGAAAATGATAGTATATATGAATTATCTGACAATGAAATTGAATCCGAAGATATAGAAATAAATATGGAATTAAATAATGAAATGATAAATGAAGAAATATAATGACTGAAAATGATATAAAAATAATATCTAAAGAAGAATATCAAAATGAAGAATCAGCAGAACAAAAAATTATATTTGATAATAAAATTTTTCAACAAATAAAAAATAAAGAATTAGATTTAAGCATAGATAAAGTACTTGAAATACCTACTTTAAAAAATTGGTTCAAAAGACAAAAAGAAGAATACTATGTAGTTAGTCAAAAAGAACATATAGTAGATTGTAAATATACAAAAGGAAAAGCACAAATACCTATATTAAATAAGAGAATAATAAATAAAGAAATACAAGATATAAAAGCTAAAGTACCTATAAAATATGTACATTTAGGAGGAACAGAAATACTAATAAAAACATGTTTTAGAGAAGGAATAGATACACCCATTGAAATATATCTAGCAGATGATAGAATAATACACCCTATAGAAAAAAGTATAATTAGTGCAGTAAAAGGAAATTTAATATACCAAAAATTTAAATTTATAATAAGTGCCAACTATTCAATAGCATTAACAGATAGAAATATAGATAAATCTTTAGTTTTATATTGGAAGTTATCTGGAATAGAATTAGCACCAGGAAGTAAAATATTTACAGCAAGATGTAAAAACTTATATATATTAACGACAAAACATAAAGTAATGGCAAAAAATAAAATTGATAGAATAAAAATAGAAAACCCTTTTGAACAAGTAATTACTATAATAGATAATAATGATTATAGTTATAAAGAAATTGACATGGAAGAAGATTTAGAGATAGTAAAAGAAAGATTAAGTACTTCAAGTGTACCAAATACATTAACTAGAACTACCTCATTAAGAGCCAGTACATCTAAAAGAAAATATGAAATTCCTAAAATATTAAATACAGAAGAAGAAACACCGAATCATTATTTTATAACTGGAATAATTAATGAAAAAAGATATAGGATATTAATAAATACAGGACAAGAAGATAATTACATAATTAGAGAATTGGTTTTAGAGACAGAAATTATAAAAATAGGACATGTATGCCCTGGATTACCTAGTGAAATTGTAACTATAAATGAAGAAATAGTAGAAAAAGAAATAATTATAGGAGGAATATTATTATTAATACCATTTAAAATTTACCAAGGAAATCAAAATATTAATTTAGGAATAAAATGGTTAGATCAATTTACACCATATAAAATAGAAGATGAACAATTAATCATAACCTGTCAAAATAAGAAAATAATTATAAAAAGAACGAAATGAGTAATGAAGATATATATACTTGCAAAAATTATTGTAGAAGGTTATCACAACAGATATTATACACCTATGATAGATACAGGAGCAGAGACAAATATATGTAAATATAATTGTTTACCAGAAGGTAAATGGGAAAAATTAAAAACACCTATGGTAGTAACAGGATTCAACAATGAAAGTAGTATGATTACATATAAAGCAAAAAATATAAAAATACAAATATGGGATAAAATCTTAATAATAGAAGAAATGTATAATTTTGAATTTAGAACAAAAGATACGTTATTAGGAATGCCATTTTTAGATAAACTATATCCTCATATTATAACTAAAACTCATTGGTGGTTTACTACACCATGTGGAAATAAAATAGGAGCAAAAAGAGTAAATAATAAACAAAGAAAACCCATAGAATGGATGAAAGGAAGTGAAAGAATAAACCAGAAAATGGAAAATATAAGTAAAAACCAAATAGCACAATTAGAAATTATCATGTTTACAATAGATAAGGTTAAAATAATTAATGAACAATTAGAATTATTATATAGTGAAAATCCATTACAAGGATGGGAAAAGCATAAGATAAAAGTAAAGATTGAATTAATAGATGAAAATAGTATAATAACACAAAAACCATTAAAATATAATTTTGATGATTTAAAAGAATTTAAAATGCATATAGATGAATTATTGAAGAATAATTATATACAGGAAAGCAATAGTAAACATACAAGTCCAGCATTTATAGTTAATAAACATAGTGAACAAAAAAGAGGTAAAAGTAGAATGGTTATAGATTATCGCAATTTAAATGCTAAAACTAAAACATATAATTACCCAATACCAAATAAAATACTAAAAATAAGACAAATACAAGGATATAACTATTTCAGTAAATTTGATTGTAAATCAGGATTTTATCACTTGAAACTAGAAGAAGAATCTAAATAGCTAACAGCATTTACTGTACCACAAGGATTTTATGAATGGAATGTTCTACCATTTGGATATAAAAATGCACCAGGTAGATATCAACATTTTATGGACAATTATTTTAATCAATTAGAAAATTGCATTGTCTATATAGATGATATATTATTATATTCAAAAATACAAGATGAACATATTAGGTTATTAGAAAAATTGATACATATAATTAAACATTCTGGTATAAGCCTAAGTAAAAAGAAAGCAGAAATTATGAAACCTCAGATAGAATTTCTAGGAATACAAATAGATAAAAATGGAATAAAGATGCAAACGCATATAGTACAAAAAATAATCACCCTTGATGAAAATATAGATACAAAAAAGAAATTACAATCCTTCTTAGGATTAGTAAACCAAGTAAGAGAATATATACCAAAATTAGCAGAATATTTAAAACCATTACATAAAAAGCTTAAGAAAGATATAGAATATCATTTTGATAATAAAGATAAAGAACATATAAGACATATTAAAAACTTATGTAAGACATTACCAAAACTATATTTTCCCGATGAAAATAAATCATTTACTTATATTGTAGAAACAAATTCAAGTAATCATAGTTATGGAGGAGTTTTAAAATATAAATATGACAAAGAAAAAATAGAACATCACTGCAGATACCATTCAAGATCTTATAAAGAAGCACAAATAAAATGGGAAATAAATAGAAAAGAATTGTTTGCATTATATAAATGTTTATTAGCATTTGAACCATATATTGTTTACAGTAAATTTATTGTAAGAACAGATAATACACAGGTAATGTGGTGGCTAACTAAAAAGGTACAAGATTCAGTTACAACAAAAGAAATAAGAAGATTGGTATTAAATATATTGAATTTTACATTTACAATTGAAGTAATTAAAACTGACAAAAATCTTATTGCAGACTACCTCTCCAGAGGAAGATACAATGAAGAAAATACTAGCTACGATGACAATGCTTTGTCAAAAAATGGAAAAGATAGAAACTGAAGTACAGATACTAAAAGAAACAGTTAATAGTCAGCAGCATGACTTAAAAAATGCGGAGCTAAGTCAGCAGCATGACTTAAAAAATGCGAAGCTAGAAGGTGACGATGCGAAACACCTAAAAACCCAAAACAAAAAATTATATACACTTGCAGGAAGTTCAGTTACACCAGGAAGTACATCTACCGCAGGACCATCTACAAAAAAGGAGGAAGATAAGGTAAAGTATACAAATACAAATATGAACAAACTATTTTCCAAACCCTATTCTCCACAAAATACCCAAAAAGACATATTCGTACCCCCACAAATAAATACTTACAAAGCCAGCCTAGATTAACAAAAACAAACATATAACCATATTACCAGAATGTATATAGAAAATATATACAAGATACAAACCTTTTTAAACCTAAACCCCAGAGCAAAAGATACCAAAAACCCAAATGAAAACTATATAACCCAACACCTGCAAGGATATAATAAATTAATAGCACAACCAGGAACAAACCCAAACTTAGTAGCAACTTGCTACAATTACGGGTTAATCAGTACAATATATACAATAAATGGAGAAGAAATAGCTAAAATACCGGAGCTATACAAGGCATTTTTACAATATAAAAGAATAACCAAATGAACTTTATTTTACATAAAGTTCTATTCAGCAACAACAGAGATATTATATGATGAGATCAAACCAACTATACAAGTTATAAAGATAGGATTGACTAGGGAAATGATAATCCCAGAAAAAATAGATACACAAGAAGAGATACAGAAGGTAGATATTCCGGAGTTCTATGCTAACAAAAGAACTATTGGAATAGCCACTATATTAACCGAACTATCAAACAATTACTTGAACGAGAATGCAATATGGAGTTATTATAACAGAGATCAAACAATGATATACTCCAACTGTAAAGAAATCAGAGTAGCAGATATGGAAGAGATAAGGCAATGGATATTAAGTCTGTTGAAACCAGAGCAAATACCTACTACAAGAGCAATTCAAAAAAAATTTATTTCTCCAAATCTAATGGTAAGATATTGCAAGTTAATAGGACAAAAATATCCTGATCACCTATGTACAAAATGCAATGGAGAAGATAACTTCGTACCAAAAGTGGAACTAGAGTAAAGATACGTGTAAGCTAATAAGTAGTGTATTGTAAAGCGTGTCGGCCATAAATAAAGTAAAGGCCATTATTATAAAGTTTTTTTGTTGTTTTGTAATAAAGTCAAAAGTGTGTTGGCGATATATAAAAAAGCAAAGGCCACTATGTAAAGTAGAAAAGTAGTAAATAGTATGTCTTCCATTATATGTAAAGTTTTATGTCATTTTGCGTCGGCCGAAGGTTATAAGGCCAAGTGTAAAGTAAGTGAAACATATACAGAAATTCTAGAACAAGTAGATAAAATGAAAAAATTAGAAATAAATACAGGAGATATAAATAAACCAAGTACATCAAGAGTTAAAACTCCAGATAATAGTCCTAGGAGTAGTCCTAGAAGAAGTAATCCTAGAAGATCAACACCAATTTATTATACAGAAAATTATGAAAGATCAGATAGAACAAATACAATATGGAATAGCAGATTAAATAAAAAATGGATACCTAAACCAATAATTGAACAATATAACTTTTTAGATCTAGATTGTGTTACAGATATAAATAAAGTGATTTTATTATGGGTAGGAAATATATCTAAACAGCTAGTTGATAACAAAATAACAGTAAAAGACACACCAGGATATATAGAAAGAACATTTGTCGGAACAACAAAATTATGGATAGAAAATTTACCATCAGAAAGTATAGCAACACTTAGGAGTGATAAAAACAACAACAAATATAGATATATTAGATAAATATGAATTAGCCATAAGAAATGAATTTGGAGGTATGACTACAGAAATAAAAGAACAAAATAAAGAAAAAATAATAAATAGATAACTAATGTCAAAATTAGCAATAGGTAATATGTGTTACATAGAAGAATATACATGTGCATTTAAAGAATATTATTACAAAGCAAGATATAATATAGATGAAGCAAAAGAAATAAGACAACAATATTTTACAAAATTACCAGAACCATTTAGTACAAATATAATTAAAGATTGGAATAGTGAAGGAATAACAGATACTTTAGGAGCTAGAATAAAATTTTTACAACAATGGTTTATCCAATTATGTGAAAATCAAAAAGAAAAATTAAAAATGGAAAAAGTATTAATAAAAAATTTAGCATGTTGTAAAAACAGATAGCACCACAATTTGGTTGTAAAGATAAATATTATAATATACATTCTGGTAATATGGTTATATGTTTGTTTTTGTGAATCTAGGCTGGCTTTGTAAGTATTTATTTGTGGGGGTACGAATATGTCTTTTTGGGTATTTTGTGGAGAATAGGGTTTGGAAAATAGTTTGTTCATATTTGTATTTGTATACTTTACCTTATCTTCCTCCTTTTTTGTAGATGGTCCTGCGGTAGATGTACTTCCTGGTGTAACTGAACTTCCTGCAAGTGTATATAATTTTTTCTTTTGGGTTTTTAGGTGTTTCCCATCGTCACCTTCTAGCTCCGCATTTTTTAAGTCATGCTGCTGACTTAGCTCCGCTAGACTCCGGTCCTGACACATACCCAATCCAAGATTGATTGACCAAGAGTGTACCTGCAATGAAGACCCTAAGCTAAAAATCATGTTTCGTAATACTAACATAATAGATGCTAGGCATCCAATTGTCAAGCCTAGTACCATAACACATGATCATTTAAAATGATCATGTAAATTAAGTAGTGCCCAAGGACATGGTGAGGGTCCTTGGGACAATAAGTAAATATTACAAATAGTACATCAAGAATAGTTAGTTAGGAAAGTACAACCAACTAATGTGCAAGCACATGGGCAAAGCTTGTGGGAATCGACCATAAGTAGGGGACCACCCTAACTGAATTCGGTTAGGGTAGTTAAGGGGCAGCATGTGCGGACTCCTTGTCCCTAGTATCCTTTTCGATTCCATGTTGAATAGGTTAGAGATCATGTTGTTGGTATGTGGTGCTGGCTGATCTTATGTGTAATTCTCTTGAATTATGAATGTCGATTAATCTATGAAGATGTGATCGTATAAAGTTAAGTGCTTAAAATGTGAATCATAAATCGAGGATGTGTTATTTACACCCGTAATTGTTTAAGTGTTGATGTGTTTGTCCGAATGTTGTCTTGCTATTATTGTGATGTTATAAAGATGCTCAAGTCGTCAAATGTTAATATGATAATGTCCAATATGTCTCAAAAACGTTACCCTAAAGTCATGAACTAAGAATTGACTTAAAATACAACTACGAAATCACATCTTGAATGAATTAACTATCTGATGCCAATAAAATTGGCTAACACTACTTTGTCAAAACGAATGCATGCTAATGGATAGGATCTTATGTAAATGATTGAAAGATTGGCTAAAGGTTCATACATCTTCAATTTAAATATGAAGATACGTAAAATCGGTCTATACCAGCAAAAATGGTTATGTTGTTTAATATCCAAATGTTGAGCCAATACTAATCATATGCCAATCTTGTGTAGTTAGAGTATCAAATGATATTATAAGCACATCTAAAGTAACTCAATGAATCCATAACCAAGGTCATGACATTCATTGGGACAACTCCCAACATTCTCTAAAGAATGAACTATGAACACATGAAACTCATTGAATAAAGTGCTCATCGTCGATACACGATGATATGAATCTACTTAAAGTAAAGAATTAACGTTAGTTATAACATAATTAAAGGGGTATAAATTAAGTAAGTGACCAGAATCGGGTGTTAAAGAAAGTGAAACAAGTCTTTCTTACACCTAAGCTACTATGTTAAAAGAATACTCACGAATGAAGGTGTAAGAATGTGTGAGACTAGTCTCATTAATACCTAAGGATTATACATAAGGAAAATTCACATTTCATAAATGTAAAGTAAGGATGATATGTAAGGACAATTCACATTTCATCAATGTAAAGTAAGGATGATATGTAAGGACAATTCACATTTCATCAATGTAAAGTAAGGATGATATGTAAGGACAATTCACATTTAATCAATGTAAAGTAAGGATGATATGTAAGGACAATTCACATTTCATCAATGTAAAGTAAGGATGACAAGTCATCAAAAGAGTAAGTAAATCTCAATCTAGAAGCAAAACTTCCATAATGCTTGAGTAAACTCTAAAAGATAAAGAAGATAATGAAAGTGAGCACAACACCGATAGACTAGTTATGAGCATGTGCTTGCACGTGTAAGTCTCATGAGACAAGGCTACCACCGAGGTGGATAAGTAGTCTCATTACGTCCCTAGTCTTTGAACTATGTCTAGCCAACATAGGAACTAGCCAGTGGTTTCCACCTAAGCCAGCTAGGAATGTTCGGTTTCACTTTGGCCAGTGATTCCACCCCTTTTCGGTGTGGGGCAGACACTGGATTTCATGTTTAGCTCACATGATCTATATCGGTTAATGCTCACGATATGTTCTTGATTCACTATAGCCGTGAGCCACTCCTTTTTGGTGTGGAGTGAACACCTGAGATGGATTCGCCTTAGCCGGGGATCACCCCTTTTCAGTGTGGGACAAACACTAGATTCCATGAGTAGCTCACATGGTCTAGATTCATTTTAACCGGTGAATCACCTCTTCTTAGTGTGGGGAAGACACTGGATTTCATGTTAGCTCGCATGATCTTATTCCCTATGATGTCTCTATGAAAGTGAGAATGCATGATGATGATGGAACGTATGTTCAAAGTGAGCAATGAAGAAAAGCTTAAGAATGTCAATTGCCAATATCACACTCATGAAGTTTCAGCAAATAATGGGCAAAGCCAAATAAGATTGGCTTATAATGACTTCTTATATGATGCCAATAAAGGGAAGTAGAAACGTAATGTTAACTAAATACCTCATAACTTTCCTAACATGAAAGTAATGAAATAAATGGCATGACCAATAGAGAATGGCTTATGAATTGTAATGAATATATAGTGTAGGGAATGACTCACTATAAGGTAGGGAAATCATTCCTTAGTCCTTGGATTACTTACATAGATTCATTGTGGGTATGGGACTAAAATGAATCATTGAACTTGTATGTAAAACATAGGACTAAAGGAATTATTGAACTACCCAACAAAAAGAAGAAAAAGACTGAAAAAAATAAACTAAGTCCCTATAGAGGAGCTCTCGGGTTTGGAGGAGCAAATTTTCAAATCTTCCCTTGAGTTGTTCTAAAATTATGTTGATGATACTAATGTCTTGTAATCATATAGAAAATGAGTTGTGTGCTTTGAATGCATTAAAATACATCATATGCATACCACAATTCACAACTAACGAATTAGGAAAGTCTAATGACTAGACTTTCCAGAAATGGCATGTTGCTTAGGAAGAGCTTTCATTGATCATGCATAGCTTTATGTGTATGTGTGAATACACCCATACTTAGTACAAGTGGTGTACCAACCCCCTACTATTTACTATTTTTATAGGTTCAGGTCAAATGACAGATTGACGACACTTGCAGCGGTTTGGAATTCAGCGTTTCTCTAAACCATTTGGTAAGTCCTCTTGATTTCAAGGATGCTACAGTTTTATTCTAGCCTTGGTTTTAGACATAGCTAGTGGATGTTTTCCCTAGTGTTTCTTTCGTAATTTCATTTCAAAGCTTTGTAATAAGGCCATGTTTGGCAAACTATTTATGATATATTCATCTTCAGTTTCGAATTGATTCTTTATTGTAGATGGTTGTTCTCTTATGTTGAGCTTAGTATATGATGTATCTAGTTAATAATTATATGGTCTATGTATACTTCATATGTTTAATTTATTTTTAAATTTTCCGCAAATTTAACTAGATGGATGTGATGAATGCAAGATGAGGCTTGTCTGCGACCTCTAAGAGGTCAACGACGCCGGTGGTGATTCGGATTCCAGAATCCGGGTCGTTACAAAATTTGTATCAGAGCATGAGGTTAAATTAACTAGGGACTAAAGCTCAACACAACCACGTTACGTAGTTTCTGACTTATGGTTGTGAAGCGCGCCACAATCATGACTTAGAGACTACGCGATGATAGGAAATCTTCCATTCTTCTACTCTTTATCGTGCTATCTAGAGATTTGACACTTTGTGTCATTATAAGTATCTAACTTCCATCTTGTGTGAATATGTAGAAGAATACACACAAGAATTAGGATGGCCAAGTGGTCTAAGGCGCCAGACTCAAGATCTAGCCTTCCCAATAAGGGGCAATGATGGAAATGCCCAGCGTGACCGAAAGACGTGTAGTAAGTGTGGTCGTTCTCATGGAGGTGAGTACATGGTAGATTCTAAATGCATGCCACGAGTGTTCATGAAGAGGATGAGGCTAAGTTGGCTGCATATTAGCTCAAGGATGTGGCTCAGGTATGAATTGGCTCCATAAGTGTTCTGCTATGATAGATTGTCGAAACAGGATAGTGAGGCTTCAGTTTCCAAATGAGTTAGAGCTGGAATGGGAAGGGCGTGGTTCAAATCCAGTAGGCCAAATCGTTTCACATTTAAAAGCCAATAAAATGATAGCTAAGGGGTATTTATACCACTTAGTTAGAGTCAATGACTTAGATCAAGAAGTCTTTTCAATAGAATTAGTGTCAATAGTGAATGAGCTCCCACAATCGATGATCTGTTTGACCAACTCCAAGGTTCAAGTTTCTTTGCCAAGATAGACCTTCGGTCAGACTACCATCAGCTTAGAGTGAGGCGAGAAGACGTCCCTAAGACTACTTTTTGTACTAAATATGGACCTTATGAATAGAGTCTTCTGTGAGTACCTTGATTCTTTCGTCATAGTATTCATAGATGATATTCTCATATACTCTATGTCTAGAGAAGAGCATGAGGTACACTTAAGAAAGACATTGCAAGTACTCAAAGAATATTAGCTGTATGCAAAGCTTAGCAAATGTGAAATCTGCTTGAGATCAGTGACCTTTCTTGGTCATGTTGTGACCGACCAAGGTGTTGAAGTTGATCCTAAAAAGGTGGAGGCGGTGAAGAATTGGCCGAGACCCCTTACTCCTATAGATATTCGGAGTTTTCTGGGTTTAGCCAATTATTATCGCAGGTTTGTGGAAGGGTTTTCCACTATTGCTACACCATTGACCACATTGACAAAGTAGAAGGTGAAGTTTGAGTGGTCCGAGAAATGTGAAAATAGTTTTCAAGAACTCAAGTACCGACTCACTTCGTCCCCAGTATTGATGTTGCTGAGAAGTGGTGAGGGGTACGTGGTATATTGTGATGCTTCCCGATTAGGTTTGGTGTGTTCTAATGCAAAATGGTAAGGTGATTGCATACGCATCAAGACAATTGAAAATCCACGAAAAGAACTACCCTACTCACGATCTTGAACTAGCCGCGGTTGTCTTTGCGTTGAAGATGTGGAGACATTATTTATATGGTGTACATGTTGATGTGTATACTGACCATAAGAGTCTTCAGTATATATTCACGCAGAGGGAGTTGAATCTTCGTCAGAGAAGATGGCTAGAACTTCTCAAGGATTATGACATGAGTGTGTACTATCACCCAGGTAAGGCCAATATGGTGGTCGATGCATTAAGCAGACTGAGCATGGGCAGCGTTTCACATATTGATGATGAGAAGAAGGAGCTTGTCAAAGAGGTGCACCAATTAGAAAGATTGGGTGTACGGCTGACAGATACACCAAGTGGGGGTGTTTCAGTTCACTCAAGTTCCGAATCCTCATTTGTTGTAGATGTTAAATCCAATCAACACCTTGACCCAGTATTCATGGAATTTAAAGACTGTATTGAGTAAGTTGAATGAGTCATTCTCGTTAGGTGGATATGGCTTACTCAGATATCAGAACAGATTATTTGTGCCCAATGTGAATGATTTGAGGTCAAGTATTTTGGCAGAAGTTAATGGTTCCTGATATTCCATCCATCCAGGTGCCACCAAAATGTACCAAGACCTTAAAGAGGTCTATTGGTGGGAAGGCATGAAGATATATATCTCTAAGTTCGTGGAGGAGTGTCCGAACTGACTACAGGTTCAGGCCGAACAACTTAAGCCTGGAGGTCTCACTCAGAAGATTGAGATCCCAACGTGGAAGTGGGAGGCTATCAATATGGATTTTAGGGTTTGTCTGCCAAAGACTAGGAAACTAAATTATTCCATTTGGGTTATTATTGACAGAATGACCAAGTCCGCTGACTTCATACCTGTAAAGTCTACCTACAAGGCCGAAGACTATGCCAAGCTTTATATAGATGAGATAGTGATATGACATGGGATTCCTCTATCTATTATTTCGGACAGAGGGGCTCAATTCACCTCTCATTTTTTGGAAATCTTTCTAGAAAAGTTTGGGTCCACAGGTGAAGCTTAGTACTGCTTTCCATCCGCAGAGAGATGGGCAAGCAGCGCGTACCATCCAGACCCTTGAAGACATGTTGAGAGCATGTGTTATTGACTTCAAGGGGAGTTGGGATGATCACTTGCCGCTGATAGAGTTCTCTTACAATAATAGCTACCATTCCAGTATTTGAATGACACCTTTCAAAGCATTATATGGCTGAAGATGTAGATCTCCGATTGGCTAGTTCGAAGTAGGAGAATCGGCCATCCTTGGTCCCGAGATCGTGCATGAGGCTGTGGAGAAGGTGAAGATGATTAAGGATAGATTGGCTACTGCTTATAGTCGTCAGAAATCCTATGCATATAACCGAAAGAGAGCTCTTGAGTTTGAGGTGGGTGATCAAGTCTACCTGAAGATATCACCCATGAAAGGGGTTATGAGGTTTGGTAATAAAGGATAGTTAAGTCCGAGGTATATAGGTCCTTATGAGATCTTACAGCGAGTGGGAAACGTTGCATACGAGCTGAAATTACCTCAAGACTTGGCTTCTGTTCATCCAGTGTTTCACATTTCTATGATTAAGAAATGTCTAGGAGACCCAGCATCCATCCCACCTGTTGAGGGGTTAGAAGTTGATGAGAACTTTTCTTATCAAGAGGTTCTAGTCAAAATTTTAGATCACCAAGTGAAGCGACTGAAGAACAGGGAGGTTCACACTGTGAAGGTGTTATGGAGGAACACCCTTGTTGAAAGGGCAAGATAGGAGGCCGAGGCCTATATGAGATCCCGTTACCCTCACTTGTTCAGTTCTTGAGGTTAGATATACTCTTCCTAAGTCTGGTTTATGCTTAAGAAACTCTAAGTTTAAGGTTATGTGTGCATTTTATGTTGCTATTTTTGTGTAGTATAGACATGTTTTTCAGTGTTGCATGATTTGTGAGGTGCATTAAGTTAAGTGTGATTGAGAAGGAAATTCCTCAATCTCAAATATGAAGCTTCAGATAAGCTTAAATGATATGCATCATCCAAATAAGTGTGAATCAGACATTCACAAAAGAGAAACGTTTAAGCATGATAAAGTAACTTTCGAGAATCACCCTCTTTGTTTAAATGATGTGTGTCATCCAGGACGAATGTTCCTAGGGGGGGGGATAATGTAACATTCCGAAAAATCATATGTCTAATGAAGAGCCAAGTATGCCCATAGGATAGCCTATTAGGGGTACATAGGCACCCCAATGCCCAATATTGAGAAATATTGGCATAGTATAGAAAAATTGGCTAAGGGATATTAGCCAAGTTTCTATATACGAATAAGAAATATAATTTTTGGGTTGTCATACCCAATCCAAGATTGATTGACCAAGAAGTGTACCTACAATGAAGACCCTAAGCTAAAAATAATGTTTCGTAATACTAACACAATAGAAGCTAGGCATCCAATTGTCAAGCCTAGTACCATAGCACATGATCATTTAAAATGATCATGTAAATTAAGCAGTGCCCAAGGACATGGTGAGGGTCCTTGAGACAATAAGTAAATATTCCAAATAGTACATCAAGAATAGTTAGTTAGGAAAGTACAACCAACTAATGTTCAAGCACATGGGCAAAGCTTGTGGGAATCGACCATAAGTAGGGGACCACCCTAACCGAATTCGGTTAGGGTAGTTAAGGGGCAGCATGTGCGGACGGGTCCCTCCATGTGGGGTCTAATTTATTAACCAACTCTAGGTCCTAACTAACTGTCATAACTAGCCAAATAACCTAGGACTAACCGAAATGGACCCACTAGTGCAGCCGACAACCTAGGACTAAACTGGGTTGACAATAACCTATTACTAGTTGAAGAGACAACCTAGTACCTAACCTAGGATGGTCCAAAAGGTTAGTTATGGTCATAACGACTTAAGTGTACTTTAGTAATTACCTTAGGCCATCTAATTAATTAAATTTGCAATTTAATTAATTAGTTTATATGGTCAAAACGAAATCTTTACACTAACCTAGTATAATTCAAGAAACATCCTAGTACTTATCCTAGGATGGTCCTAAAGGGTTGATTTTGGTTCCAAAGACTTAGGGGTACTTTAGTACTTGCCCTAGGTCCCTAAATTATTTAAATTAATGATTTATTTAATTAAGATAAAGTCAAAATATTGACCGAAACCATAGTCAATACCAATTTCTAGATTTTCGTTCAAGTCAACATTCTCCTATGTTTAGTCAACTTATGAGGGGCATTTTGGTAATTGATTGATTAGTTTATTAAATTAACTTATTAAACCTAAGTCGTATAATTCAAGATCAGTTCTTATACCTAAAAATCACAATCAAAACACTTAGAACAAAAACGCAAGAACGAGGCAGTAAACAAATTACGCTAAAACAGAAAAGTTCTTTCGACGTTTTAGGGAAATTCCAAGGTTTCTTCAAGGTCTCGTTGAAAGTGGTATTCGTAGATTAATTTCTACTCAAGGAACGGGTTTCTCTCTTGGACTTCTTTCTCCAAGAGAACTTTCTTTCCAACGATTCAAAGATCTTGAAAACTAGGGTTGTTCCCGTGTTCTCGTCGAACTCCTTGTCCCTAGTATCCTTTTCAATTCCATGTTGAATAGGTTAGAGATCATGTTGTTGGTATGTGGTGCTGGCTGATCTTATGTGTAATTCTCTTGAATTATGAATGTCGATTAATCTATGAAGTTGTGATCATATAAAGTTAAGTGCTTAAAACGTGAATCATGAATCGAGGATGTGTTAGTTACACCCGTAATTGTTTAAGTGTTGATGTGTTTGTCTGAATGTTGTCTTGCTATTATTGTGATGTTATAAAGATGCTAAAGTCGTCAAATGTTAATATGATAATGTCCAATATGTCTTACAAACGTTACCCTAAAGTCATGAACTAAGAATTGGCTTAAAAGACAACTATGAAATCACATCTTGAATGAATTGACTATCTGATACCAATAAAATTGGCTAACACTACTTATTCAAAACGAATGCATGCTAATGGCTAGGAGCTTATGTAAATGATTGAAAGATTGGCTAAAGGTTCATACATCTTCAATTTAAATATGAACATACGTAAAATCGGTCTATACCAACAAAAATGGTTATGTAGTTTAATATCCAAATGTTGAGCCAATACTAATCATATGCCAATCTTGTGTAGTTAGAGTATAAAATGATATTATAAGCATATCTAAAGTAACTCAATGAATCCATAACCAAGGGCATGCCATTCATTGGGACAACTCTCAACATTCTCTAAAATAATGAACTATGAACACATGAAACTCATTGGATGAAGTGCTCATCGTCCATAATCGATGATATGAAGCTACTACAATAAAGTAAAGAAGTAACGTGAGTTATAACATAATTAAAGGGGTCTAAATTAAGTAAGTGACCAGAATGATGTGTTAAAGGAAGTGAGACAAGTCTTACTTACACCTAAGCTACTATGCTAAAAGAATACTCACGAATGAAGGTGTTAGAATGTGTGTGTCACGAACGGAATCTAGACCCCAGACGAGACCGGTATCGTTGACCTCTCAGAGGTCGCACACAAGCCTACATACGTCGTCGTTACTTCATCTAGGTTAATTTTAGCGGAAAATTTGAATTTTTTTTTACTTAAACTTTATATTATAAAACATTGATCTCGCATAATACTATCTACGTAAACCTATAAGCGTTCACAATAACCATCTAAATCAAGATAATCAAATGAAAGATATAGTCATAAATATATAGTTGCCAAAATGGCACCAATACAACGTCTGAAAGTAAATACAAAATAAACACTAGTGGGACATACACCACTAGCTCATGCCTATGTCTACGCTAGAATAAATCAGTAAGCACCCTCGAAAGCATGAGGGCCTACCAAATCTGGATGAAAGATCCACGTCTGGATAACTGTTGCGTCGACTCGTAAGCTCTAACGTCCAGCTGCACCTGCACCTAAAAGTAGATAAATGTATGGAATTAGTACACACTTGTACTAAGTGTGGGTATATGCAAGCGCACACCACGGACATGCATGATTTAGAATAGGTCTCTCCTAACGATATGAGTTATGGAAAGTCAAGTCAATGGACTTGCCAAAATCGAATTAGGAAAGTCATGCCATGAGAGCAACATGCATCATCATACGTATCATATTGCACACAACACATAACATATTGCATATAGTAGATAACATATTGCGTATAGCACATATCATATTTTATTTCATTCGTTCATATGCCATGAGACCCTGGAATTATGGACTTAACATTAGGACTTCCCAAAATGAGTGCTCAACATATGGGACCTCAACTAGTGAGCCTTCTCTAGCAAACACAGAGTCTGCTTCATTCATTCATACGTACTTCATTTCATTTCATTCATAGGCTAGTGTAAACACCAGCTATACCCAAGATGTAGTTTAAGACTCTCATTGGGTTCACTGTGCAATGACTAAGAATGAACTAGTGTCATTACATAAGTCTAGTTCA
The DNA here is from genome assembly GCA_016801875.1 of Solanum sitiens. Taxonomy (NCBI): domain Eukaryota; kingdom Viridiplantae; phylum Streptophyta; class Magnoliopsida; order Solanales; family Solanaceae; genus Solanum; species Solanum sitiens. Next base: position 847,698 of record JABWTJ010000011.1, on the reverse strand, counting down.
CCTCTTGATTATCCTACCCAAACACCTTTGGTATCGTTCATTTCATTGTGTGCATTCATGAGGCTGGCCTCATTGTTTCTTTGGGAACTTTAACTTTAACCGACGTAGATCATGTGAGCTCCATGAAATCCTGTGTCTACCCCACACCGAAAAGAGGTGGAATCACCGGCCAAAGTGAAACCAAAACACGCTAGCGTATATAGGGAATTGAACCCTGCTACATCCCTATGTTGGCTTCATAGGTTTAAAGACTAGGAGATACAAGGAGACCCATACCCGTCTGGACGGACAGTCTCATCTCATCAGAATTACACCAACATATGCCTTCCCGAAAGAAGGAATCGCCACTCATAGCTAGCCTATCGGTGCTCAGTATAAAGTTCCATTACATTCATCTCATACATCGTAGAAGCTGACTTCAGGCATGAGGGAATCATTGCTCATTAGATGATTTCTCATCTCTTCATTAGTATTAAGTATGCATTCACTTTAATACTTTCATTAGAGTGTTCATAGAGACAGGTCTCTTCATTAACTTTACACTCTCATAGGTGAGTACATTTTGGTAACACTTACGTAGGCTCATCTGAGATTTATCTCATCTTTCACATTATCCCCTTTTCATGTTGTCACCACATTCATTAACTTTAGCATATTAGCTCATCATAATTACTCACCCCTTTTTACGTGAATGTTTATTTCATTATATGCCAATGCACTTGGCCTTTTAGTGTGTTTCACACCCTTAATTAACCCTCCTGGGTCACATCAATTCATCACATACATCTTAGGTTCACTTACTTTTAACGTACGCTGGACTTATGAATCCATACGTACAATCCATGAGGCTTCACTCATAATTCATCAAAGTGACTTATACTTACCCAAGATTATATGGTACAAGACTTATGCATCTTGTAAGTATGCCCAGGTTTCAATTTTGATTCCTATAGGCAACATTCATTAATTATTTAATCACGTAAGACTTATGTGTCAATACGGAATTGGGCAAGGGAACCCTATTTCAAATCCCTTGTATAACACTTAGTTAGTTTTCTTTATAATTTTTGTTGACAAAAATTTTTTGGCTAGGGAACCCGAGATCTATCCCCGATACCTACACTTCCTTTCTTTCTTTTTCTTGATTTTTTTCTCTTAAATATTTCGGCCTGGGGGACCCAAGATCAAATCCCACGCCCACATTCCTTTCTTTTTTCTTTCTTTACTTTATTCCTTTGTTTAGACCAAGAGGATGTGGGATCGATTCCCCACAACCTCACCTTATTTTTATTTGTATTTTCTCCTTACTTTCTCATTCGGCCAAGAGGTTGTGTGTTAGATCCCCACATATATACCTGATTTTATCAATTTTTTATTTCATTTTTCTCCTCTCTCCCTCACCTATCCAAGAGGTTGTGGGTTCGAACCCCACACGCCTCATTTAATTTTTCTTTCTTTTTTTCTCCTAACTTTTCACTTGAGCCTTACCCCATTTCGAATCCCCATTACCTCATTTTTATTATTTAATTTTTTTATAACTTGTATATGGTGAGGTCTTGGGTTCAATCCCCACTGACCTCTTGGATTTTAATTTTTTTTTAAAACTAAGTTTTTTTTACAGTAAACTGGCCGAAACCAAATTTCCATAATGCTGGAAATTTGTTCACCTTTTTACAGTCCATTTTCTCACCCTCTTTCACGTTAAACATTAAGACATTTCGAGTAGTTTTTAGGGAGACCTTTAGGTACATTTTCTAGGTTACTTTCAGTCAAGAATTATCATTCAATTCAGCAACTTTGAACTCATATGAACATCACGTTTTTAACATATTCGCAGACACATAAATCATAACATTTTAACATGTCAATATCAAGCTTCAAACGTGGCTAATTCACGGCATACACATGCACAAACAAGTTAACGAACTTCACATTTTTGGAACACCTCTTTCATTTCTACATAATTCCGAATACACATTCAAACACGTAATCACAACCAGCCCTAAATACATCTACTAGAAGTCATACCAACGCTTACTTGAATCTTTCAAAGAATCTAATGACAGGGGCATGCAATGGGGACAACCTTACTTTTCGATTGTGAATAGACTGAACCTTAGGGGTCTCTTCGGAAAGGGACCAAGAAGGAACAAAACCCATACCTGAATTTGTTCAAAGATGTTCTTACGTGCTGCCAAAATCCCCCCACTAAGCCGACGTTTCACCACCGAAATCACAGGCACAATCCGTCGAGAATTTGGTTTTTGCTTTTTGTTTTGAAGCTTATTTTGCTTTTGAGTTTTAGCATTGAAGTTCTTGATGAACTTTATTTTTTTTTTATGTTCTTTTCTTTTTATGAACACTGATCGTGCAAGTGAGGTAGAAGTAGAGAGACACGTGAGAATAAGTGGTAGCTTAGGATTAGGAGATTTAGTTTAGGAATTAGTCAAACTAGGACTCCTCATAAATTAATAAAAAACTTATTTTTTAAAGGCTTAGGTGAAATTACTAATTATTCCCTTACTTAAATCAGATAATTAGTACAAATTAATAAATTTAACATTGCTTCCACCAAGGATCGAACCCGGGTGAAGCTTAACTTGCGAAACAGGGTCAAATTCGGCCAACACTACCCGAACTTCCTTCCTCTTTAAATTAATTAATTAATTAATTAATTAATTGGGGTAATTACAATACTACCCATAGCTTGGAAAAGACCATTTTACCCCTAGACCCTCCAAACCTAAGATTACCCCTTTTAAGTCCGGTTAAACTCATCCAGGTGAATCTCTTCAATTCGGGTGCCCTACATGGTTCGTTCTCACCTTGACTAGCTCAACTAACTAACCAAGTTGGTTCGCTTGGCTAGTGCATAGGTTCTAAGGTTTGGTTCTACGCGCAACAACCCGTGTGAAGCCAGTCTAATCCAGACATTCTAGGTATGTTTCATCATTACTTAGCATAGTCATTTTCAGGTTGTTAAATTATCCCCCCGCCCCTTAGGAACATTCGTCCTCGAATGAAACTTCTAATTATCTCGTACAATGCCAGTCATATCATAACATAAGTACTTTACATAGTCAAGCAATATCAAGAAGAATAGAGGAGACAAGGAAACTTAGACTTAAGAGTAAGGAGTCTAACCTCAAGAGCTGAAAAGATGACGATAGCGGGATCTCATATCGTCCTCGGCCTCCCACGTAGCACCCTCAACAAGATGGTTCCTCCACAATACCTTAACTGTGGCAACCTCCTTGTTTCTCAGCCGCTTTACCTGCCGGTCTAAAATCTCAATAGGAACCTCCTCATAGTACAAGTCTTCATCAACCCCCAAACCTTCAACATGAAGAATCGATGCTGGATCACCAAGGCACTTATTTAACATAGAGACATGAAAGACTGGATGAACAGAAGCTAGCTCCGCACGAAAAGCCAACTCGTAGGCCACCTCATCCACACGCTGTAGAATCTCGTATGTCCCGACGTACCTCGGACTCAACTTCACCTTCCTACCAGACCTCATCACCCTTTCATGGGTGATATCTTTAAGTATACTTGGTCACCAACGTCAAACTCTAAGGGCCGCTTCCTGTTATGTGCATAAGACTTCTGCCGACTGTAAGCAGTAGCCAACCTGTCCCTAATCACCCTGACCTTCTCTAAGGCCTCATGAATGATCTCTGGACCCAAAATGGATGACTCTCCAACCTCGAACCGCCCAACTGGAGACCTACACCTCGTACCATACAGTGCCTCAAACGGTGCCATCCCAATACTGGAGTGATAGCTGTTATTATATGAGAACTCTATCAATGTGTCACGACTGGAATCTAGACCCCAGACGAGACCGGCGTTGTTGACCTCTCAGAGGTCGCAGACAAGCCTACTTACGTCATTCTTACTTTACATAGGTTAATTTTTAGCGGAAAATTTGAAACTTTTTATTTCTAAACATTGCTTACTAAACATTTCTAATACATTCGTAATTTGTTCAACACCAACCATCTAATCATTAAGAGATAATCAAATGAAAGGAATAGTTCAATAAACATAATTGTATAATTGCCAAAATGGCACCAATACATAGTCTGAATAAAATAAGAAAGAAAAGCTAGTGGAACATGCTCCACTATCTCAATTCCTAAACTAAGTTATAACATAAAGCAGTAACATCCTCGGAAGCATGAGGACCTACCAAAACCGGATGAATGCTGGACGTTCGGATAACTGGAGCGATGATCCTGTAGCTCTACCGTCCACCTGTGCCTGCACCTAAAATAGTAGAGTTTGTATAGGGTTAGTACACACTTGTACTAAGTATTGGTATATGCAAGCACACACCAAGGACATGCATGAGAAAGAATAGCTCTTTCATAACAACATGATTTTTGGAAGTCAAGTCAGTGGACTTGCCAAATTGAGATTTGGAAAGTTTCCTAATTTGGATTAGGAAAGTAAATGATCTTTTCAAATTTGGACTAGGAAAGTCAGTGAGCTTTCCAGATTTGGAATAGGAAAGTTATGCCATGAGAATAACATACATCATCATACTTTTCACATTTTCACACAGCACATAACATTTACACATAGCACATATCATATAGCATACAGTACATTTTGCATGTAGCACATAACTTCGTTCATATCATTCATTCATATGCCATGAGACCTTGGAATCATGGACTTGACATTAATACATCCCAGAAATGAGGGCTCAACATATGGGACCTCAACTAGGGAGTCTACATTAGGAAACACAAAGTCTGCCTCATTCATTCATACGTACTTCATTTCATTTCGTTCATAGTCCAGTGTAACCACCGGTTATACCTAGGATGTAGTTTAAGACTTTCATTAGGTTCGTTGTGCAATGACCAAGAATGGCCTAATGTCATTACTTGAATCTAACTCACCTTTTGATTATCCTATCCTAACACCTTTGATATTCATTCATTTCATTATGTGCATCATTTGAGGCTGGCCTCATTCATTCATTGGGAACTTTAACTTTAACCGACATAGATCATGTGAGCATCATGAAATCCAGTGTCTCCCCCACACCGAAAAGAGGTGGAATCACCGGCCAAAGTGATCCAATAACATGCTAGCGTACATGGGAATTTAACCCCGCCAGATCCCTATATTGGCAGTATAGGTTCGAAGACTAGGAGATATCAGGAGACCCATACCCGGCAAGCCGGACAATCTCATCTAATGAGAGTTACGTGAACCTCCGCCCTTCCCGAAAGAAGGCATCACCGCTCATAGCTAGTCTATCGGTGCTCAGTATAAAGTTCCATTACATTCATCTCATACGTCATGGAAGTTGGCTTCTATTATGAGGACGTCATAGCTCATTAGATGATTTCTCATCTCATCATTCGTATTGAGTGTGTTAAGCTCAATACTCTTATTACAGTGTTCATAGAGACTGGTCTCTTCATTATCTTACACTCTCATAGGTGAGTACGTATTGGTAACATTTACTTAGGCTCATTTGAGATTGCTCTCATTATTTACATTAGCCTCATATCATGTTGTCACCACATTCATCATTATTAGCACCTTTGGTTTTCATAGTTATTCACCTCTTATTACGTGAATGTTCGTTTCGTCTTATGCCAATGCACTTGGCCTTTTGGTGTGCTGTACACCCTTACTTAACCCTTCTAGGGTTTCATTATTTCATTGTTCATTTCATCATTTCATTGTTCATCCCATCATATGCCAATGCACTTGGCCATTTAGTGTATTTTACACTCATACTTAACCCTTCTAGGGTTCATCATTTCATTTCATACATCTTAAGTTCACTTACTTTTGAACGTATGTTAGACTTATGTGTCTATACATACAAGCCATGAGGCTTCATTCGTAGTTCATTATGTGACTCATACATTCCTAAGATTTTATAGTATAAGACTTATGTATCTTGTATATATACCAAGATCTTGATTTCGATCTAAGTAGATGGCATTATTCTTGAATGATTTGTTCACGTATGACTTATGTATCAAACGGAAGTTTGGGAAAGAAAACCAAGTCTTGAATCAATTGGATATCATTTATATTTTTAATTGATTTTATTTTAATATTCATAACATTTTAACTCTAAGTTAAATCACAATATTAACATTGAAGGATTACTTTTCTATTTAACCCTTTTCTTGAATTTGGCCGATGGGTTGTGGGTTCGAGCCCCCACAACCCCATTTTCATTTTTCATTAACATAATATTCTCCCATTTCGCCTAAACCAAGAGGTTGTGGGATCAAACCCCCACAGCCTCTTCTATTTTATTCTTACCTAAGTAGGTAGGTTGTGGGTTCGAACCCCCACAGCCTCCTTACTTTTAATTAATTTTTGCTAGGGGCTGTGAGGTGGTGGGTTCGAACCCCCACAGCCCCATATATATTTTTCTTTTTATTTTCGCTAAGTTGAGGGCATTGGCAGTGAGGTCGTGAAATCAATCCCCCACAGACTCACTTGCTTTATTAACTTATTTTCGCCTCCTCTAGTTCCAGCCTTGAGGTCGTGGGTTCGATTCCCACGCCTCACATCCTTTTTTTTTTTATTCTCCTTCTTCCTTACTTCCCACGAGTCATGTGTTCGATTCCCCCCATCCCCATTTTTTTATTAATTCATTTTGTGGGCAGCAGCTAAGGGGTTCGAGTCCCCTTAGCCCCAACACATTTTTTTAAAAAAAATTCCAGCCTCTTGGTCATGTAAGGTCTTGGGTTCGATTCCCCTTGACCTCACGTATTTTAATCACTTTTAAAACTCTTCCAAAATTTCCAGAACCTGCCCGAAATCAACATCACAAGCTGGAAATTTTGATTACCTTTTTGCAGCCTATTTTCTCCACTCTTTAACGTTAAAAGTTCATGCATTTGGAGTAGTGTTTAGTGATTCCTTTAGGTGCATTTTCATGGATATATTTGGCCAAGAGTTCATCATTAAATTCAGCCACATTACACTTTAATGAACATCATCATTTACATAAGTTTATACACTTAAAATGACCACCTAAATCATATCAAACTTGAAGCCATAAATCAACACTCATTTACAGTAAGTTTACAGTAAATCTGATTTTTCTTTTTCTTAAATCAGCTAATATTTACTAATTAATTAATTAAATTTATCCATTTAAATAAAAACAAGTTAAATCATTGCTTCCACCTAGGTTCGAACCCGGGTGGAGCAAGACTTCACTCCTAGAGATCACATTCGGCCCTCTCTCTCAAAATTGCCCTTCCATTTTATTAAATAATTAATTATTTATATATTTAGGCTAATTACGATATTACCCTTAGCCTGGTAAAAGACCATTTTACTCCTAGACCCTCAAAACTTCAAATTTCTTCTTTTTAAGTCCGGTAAAGACTCCTTCGATTAAATCTTCATTTTCGAGAGCCTTACTTGGTTGGATCCAAAGTTTCCAAGCTCAACTAACTCCCCAAGTTAGTTGGCTTGGTCGTAGTAAGGGTTCTGAGGTCTGGTTCTACGCGTATCAGTCTGTGTGAACCTTGGTCTAATCGCAAGCATTCTTGACAACCTAAGTCTTGATCCTATTCATTTTTTTTTAGGGTTGTTACATTATCCCCCCCTTAGGAACATTCGTCCCCGAATGACACTACTCTTTACTAACAATAAGTATGTCATCTATAGAACGTACACATACGTAGGTACTTCAATACTTCCATGGGTGAATATTTGATTCACTTCTTAACATGATGGTACACATCCTTGAAACCTACTAGTAGCTTCACATTAATAGACTAAGTAATTCTTCCCTAAACTAGTCTCATCAAAGAATACAACACAAAGTCAACATAAAAATCATATAAATCAGCAACCAATATGATGAATTCAAACCTATTAACCTCATATACTAGGGCATAAACACCATATACAGTCAAATATATGAAAGGCTAATTAAGGCTACGCACCCAAGGCTTCATCAGAAGTGCCTTCCCCTGCACCCCTTGACTTGAGTGCGAAGAATCGTTGCCTCTTTGGAGCCTCTTCATTCGGGCCATTAGTCTGAACTCTCTCCTTCCCTTGTTCCTGACTTCTCCTATTCGGACAATCTTTCACCATGTGGCCCGGTTTTCCACAGCTGTAACAAGCACTAGAGCCCATCATACACTCTCCTCCATGCTGTTTGCCACACTTCCTGCAAGGTTGCCTTTCCTTAGGTGTATATACTTCGTTGTTTCTCTTATCTCTGGACTCAGAATCCCTATCATAGAGACCACTGGATGAACTTGACTCCCTTTGGTGGGAGAGTCCCTTCTTAAACCTTGGCTACTCACGGACGCCAAAGTTATTTCTGTGGCCTCCATGGCTGGGACCTGCTTGATCTTGAGGCTTAGGCCTCCTAGAATCACGAATACCTCTCTTTCTACGGCTTTCCTCTACCTGCTGGACATGCACCATCAACCTGGAAAGATCCATATTATAATGGAGCATTCCAGATCGACACTTCTCCTCCAGGTCTCCATTGATTCCTGTGAGGAACCTGCTCATCTCATCCCTGCTGTTAGAAACCAGGGAAGTAGCATACCTGGATGATTTCTACAAAGTTCAGTATTATCCTCATTCTTTCTATTAAATACTAGGGAAAATAACATACCTTAACAGCTTAACAAACTTCAGGGAATACTCCCTGACTGTCATGGAGCCTTGTTTGAGGTTGATGAATTCCTCAACCTTGGCCTCCCTCATCTCCCTGGTAAAGAATATCTCCAGAAATGTTGTCTTGAACAGCTCCCATGTGACTGGTACTCCAACTAAGACACGGCTATCTTGCCACATCTTGCACCAAGTCTGTGCAACATCCTTGAGCTGATAGGAAGCCAGCTCAGCCTTCTCAATATCAGTGGCCCCCATAGCCACCAGGATCTTATGCACCTCATCTACAAACTCTTGAGGATCCTCCGATGTCTTAACCCCTGTGAAAATGGGAGGATTCATCCTCGTGAAGTCTCTCAGCCTGTCAGCCATGCTACGAACTGGTGGGTTCTCCCTCTGAACATCCTGCCGGTTGACTTGGGCAGTCATAGACTGGGCCTGCATAGTAATAGCCTGTGCCATTTGGGCCAAAGATGCCCGCACCTCAGCATCAGTCAATCCAGCTGGGTTAACTGGCATGGCCACTCCTTCAGCTGGAGCCTGGGGTAGATCCTGATTACCCCTAGAAGCTGCTCCTCCTCTCCTCTGACCATTTCCTCTCCTAGTGTTCATTTTCTGGAAAAACAAAAAGTACTGATGTTAGACACGCTCATAACACCAAGAATTCAGACATTCAGAAAAGCACGATAAGATCAGAAGAAGGGAAACTTTCCTACGCATCATGCAGTCTCTAATCCAGGATAGTGGTGCACTTCACTACCATGACTTAGAAACTACTCAATGTGGTTGATGTGAACTTATTATTTTCATAATTTAACCTAGTGCTCTGATACCAACTTTGTCACGACTGGAATCTAGACCCCAGACTAGACCGGCGTCGTTGACCTCTCAGAGGTCGCAGACAAGCCTACTTACGTCATTCTTACTTTACATAGGTTAATTTTTAGCGGAAAATTTGAAACTTTTTGTTTCTAAACATTGCTTACTAAACATTTCTAATACATTCGTAATTTCTTCAACACCAACCATCTAATCATTAAGAGATAATCAAATGAAAGGAATAGTTCAATAAACATAATTGTATAATTGCCAAAATGGCACCAATACATAGTCTTAATAAAATAAGAAAGAAACGCTAGTGGAACATGCTCCACTATCTCAACTCCTAAACTAAGCTATAACATAAAGCAGTAACATCCTCGGAAGCATGAGGACCTACCAAAACTGGATGAATGCTGGACGTCCGGATAACTGGAGCGATGATCCTGTAGCTCTACCGTCCACCTGTGCCTGCACCTAAAATAGTAGAGTTTGTATAGGGTTAGTACACACTTGTACTAAGTATTGGTATATGCAAGCACACACCAAGGACATGCATGAGAAAGAATAGCTCTTTCATAACAACATGATTTTTGGAAGTCAAGTCAATGGACTTGCCAAATTGAGATTGGAAAGTTTCCTAATTTGAATTAGGAAAGTAAATGATCTTTCCAAATTTGGATTAGGAAAGTCAGTGAGCTTTCCAGATTTGGAATAGGAAAGTTATGCCATGAGAATAACATACATCATCATACTTTACACATTTTCACAGAGCACATAACATTTACACATAGCACATATCATATAGCATACAGTACATTTTGCATGTAGCACATAACTTTGTTCATATCATTCATTCATATGCCATGAGACCTTGGAATCATGGACTTGACATTAAGACATCCCATAAATGAGGGCTCAACATATGGGACCTCAACTAAGGAGTCTTCATTAGCAAACAAAGAGTCTGCTTCATTCATTCATACGTACTTCATTTCATTTCGTTCATAGTCCAGTGTAACCACCGGTTATACCTAGGATGTAGTTTAAGACTTTCATTAGGTTCGTTGTGCAATGACCAAGAATGACCTAATGTCATTACTTGAATCTAACTCACCTTTTGATTATCCTATCCTAACACCTTTGATATTCATTCATTTCATTATGTGCATCATTTGAGGCTGGCCTCATTCATTCATTGGGAACTTTAACTTTAACCGACATAGATCATGTGAGCATCATGAAATCCAGTGTCTCCCCCACACCGAAAAGAGGTGGAATCACCGGCCAAAGTGATCCAATAACATGCTAGCGTACATGGGAATTTAACCCCGCCAGATCCCTATATTGGCAGTATAGGTTCGAAGACTAGGAGATATCAGGAGACCCATACCCGGCAAGCCGGACAGTCTCATCTCATGAGAGTTACGTGAACCTCCGCCCTTCCCAAAAGAAGGCATCACCGCTTATAGCTAGTCTATCGGTGCTCAGTATAAAGTTCCATTACATTCATCTCATACGTCATGGAAGCTGGCTTGTAGTATGAGGACGTCATAGCTCATTAGATGATTTCTCATCTCATCATTCGTATTGAGTGTGTTAAGCTCAATACTCTCATTAGAGTGTTCATATAGACTGGTCTTTTCATTATCTTACACTCTCATAGGTGAGTACGTATTGGTAACATTTACTTAGGTTCATTTGAGATTGCTCTCATCATTTACATTAGCCTCATATCATGTTGTCACCACATTCATCATTATTAGCACCTTTGGTTTTCATAGTTATTCACCTCTTATTACGTGAATGTTCGTTTCGTCTTATGCCAATGCACTTGGCCTTTTGGTGTGCTTTACACCCTTACTTAACCCTTCTAGGGTTTCATTATTTCATTGTTCATTTCATCATTTCATTGTTTATCCCATCATATGCCAATGCACTTGGCCATTTAGTGTATTTTACACTCATACTTAACCCTTCCAGGGTTCATCATTTCATTTCATACATCGTAAGTTCACTTACTTTTGAACGTATGTTAGACTTATGTGTCTATACATACAAGCCATGAGGCTTCATTCGTAGTTCATTATATGACTCATACATTCCTAAGATTTTATAGTACAAGACTTATGTATCTTGTATATATACCAAGATCTTGATTTCGATCTAAGTAGATGGCATTATTCTTGAATGATTTGATCACGTATGACTTCTGTATCAAACGGAAGTTTGGGCAAGAAAACCCAAGTCTTGAATCAATTGGATATCATTTATATTTTTAATTGATTATATTTTAATATTCATAACATTTTAACTCTAAGTTAAATCACAATATTAACATTGAAGGATTACTTTTCTATTTAACCCTTTTCTTGAATTTGGCCGATGGGTTGTGGGTTCGAGCCCCCACAACCCCATTTTCATTTTTCATTAACATAATATTCTCCCATTTCGCCTAAACCAAGAGGTTGTGGGATCAAACCCCCACAGCCTCTTTTATTTTATTCTTTAATTAGCCTAAGTAGGGAGGTTGTGGGTTCGAACCCCCACAGCCTCCTTACTTTTAATTAATTTTCGCTAGGGGCTGTGAGGTGGTGGGTTCGAACCCCCACAGCCCCATATATATTTTTCTTTTTATTTTCGTTAAGTTGAGGGCATTGGCAGTGAGGTCGTGGGATCAATCCCCCACAGCCTCACTTGCTTTATTAACTTATTTTCGCCTCCTCTAGTTCCAGCCTTGAGGTCGTGGATTCGATTCCCACGCCTCACATCCTTTTTTTTTCTTTATTCTCCTTCTTCCTTACTTCCCACGAGTCATGTGTTCGATTCCCCCCATCCCCATTTTTTTATTAATTCATTTCGTGGGCAGCAGCTAAGGGGTTCGAATCCCCTTAGCCCCAACACATTTTTTTAAAAAAAATTCCAGCCTCTTGGTCATGTGAGGTCTTGGGTTCGATTCCTCTTGACCTCACGTATTTTAATCACTTTTAAAACTCTTCCAAAATTTCCAGAACCTGCCAGAAATCAACATCACAAGCTGGAAATTCTAATTACCTTTTTGCAGCCTATTTTCTCCACTCTTTAACGTTAAAAGTTCATGCATTTGGAGTAGTGTTTAGTGAGTCCTTTAGGTGCATTTTCATGGATATATTTGGCCAAGAGTTCATCATTAAATTCAGCCACATTACACTTAAATGAACATCATCATTTACATAAGTTTATACACTTAAAATGACCCCCAAAATCATATCAAACTTGAAGCCATAAATCAACACTCATTTACAGTAAGTTTACAGTAAACTTTTTCACATACACACACATATTTTCGGCAACAAAGCTTGTCATTCATATGATTCCAAATACATGTTCATGAACATATTCATCACGAAAACACATTGCAACACCTAATTTCTACCAGCAAACATACCAAACTATGATTTGATGGGAGCTAAGGACAGGGATATGCAACGGGGAACAACTTAGTTTTCGGATTAAAATCGTCTGAGTCCTAAGGGTCTCTTGGGAAAGGGACCAAGAGTAAGAAGACCCATACCTTTATTTTTTTTCTTGTTCAACCACGAAATTTATGCCCAAATCCTCTCCAAAAATCAGTCCAAGTTCAACACTTCAACACCAATCGACGGAAGACTCCTCCCCTTTGCTTAAAGTGATGGATTTATGTTGTTTTCTTAGATTTTTGGTATGAGTTCTTCAAGTGTGAAGAACTTCAATATATTTTCTGTTTTGAACTTGTTTTGGCAGATATAAAACGTGAGAATGAGTGGTTAAACGTGAGAGAGAGAGAGAGAGAGTGAGTGAGTGAGAGTGGCTTAAAATTAGGAGTTTTAGTTTGGGAATTAGTCAAACTAGGACTCCTTGTTAAACCTTTAATTAAAATTTGATTTTTCTTTTTCTTAAATCAGCTAATATTTACTAATTAATTAATTAAATTTATCCATTTAAATAAAAACAAGTTAAATCATTGCTTCCACCTAGGTTCGAACCCGGGTGGAGCAAGACTTCACTCCTAGAGATCACATTCGGCCCTCTCTCAAAATTGCCCTTCCATTTTATTAAATAATTAATTATTTATATATTTAGGCTAATTACGATATTACCCTTAGCCTGGTAAAAGACCATTTTACTCCTAGACCCTCAAAACTTCAAATTTCTTCTTTTTAAGTCCGGTAAAGACTCCTTCGATTAAATCTTCATTTTCGAGAGCCTTACTTGGTTGGTTCCAAAGTTTCCAAGCTCAACTAACTCCCCAAGTTAGTTGGCTTGGTCGTAGTAAGGGTTCTGAGGTCTGGTTCTACGCGTATCAGTCTGTGTGAACCTTGGTCTAATCGCAAGCATTCTTGACAACCTAAGTCTTGATCCTATTCATTTTTTTAGGGTTGTTACACAATGGCAGATGGTCGTTCTAACTACCTCTGAAGTCGATCACACACGCCCTCAACATGTCCTCCAATGTCTGAATGGTGCGCTCTGCCTGCCCATCTTTATGAGGATGGAAGGTAGTACTGAGGTTTACCTGCGTGCCTAAGCTCTTTTGGAAGGATCTCCAGAAATGAGAAGTGAACTGAGCTCCTCTATCTGAAATGATAGACAAACGAATCCCATGTCACCTCACAATCTCATCAATGTAGAGTCTCGCATAATTCTCGGCCCTGTAAGTAGACTTCACAGGGATAAAGTGGGCAGACTTAGTCATCCTGTCCACAATAACCCATATGGAGTCATGTTGTCTCCTAGTCCTCATAAGACCAACCACGAAGTCCATGTTAATGGCCTCCCACTTCAAAGTCGGAACCTCAATCATCTGAGTGAGACCACCAGGCTTAAGGTGCTCCGCCTTAACCTGCTGACAATTAGGACACTTGGCCACATACTCAGCAATATCCTTCTTCATGCTATCCCACCAATAGATCTGCTTGAGGTCATGATATATCTTGGTGGAACCTGGATGTATCGAATACCTGGAACCATGGGACTCTGCAACAATCTTGGTTCGCAAATCATCCACGTATGGTACACACAGTCTGTCCTGGTACCTAAGTATGCCCTCACCTCCCAAAGAAAGGAATCATTCATCTTCATCAGCCCTGAGTCCTTCAACTCCATCAAAACAGGATCAAGATGCTTACCCTTCTTTACTTCAACTACCTAGGATGATTCAGAACTAGGATGAACTGAAACACCCCCTCTAGTAGAAGCCATCAACCGCACACCTAGTCTGCCCTGTCTGTGTACTTCCTTCACCAACTCCTTCTTGTCATCATCAACGTGGGATGTACTCCCCATGCTCAACCTGCTCAAAGCATCAGCTACAACATTTGCTTTCCCTGGATGGTAGTGGAAACTCATATCATAGTCCTTCAACAGCTCCAACCATCTCAGCTGACGTAGATTCAACTCCCTCTGTGTGAACACGTACTGGAGACTCTTATGGTCTGTGAACACATCCACATGCCCTCCGTACAAGTAATGCCTCCACAGATTCAATGCAAACACCACAGCTGCCAACTCCAGGTCATGAGTGGGATAATTCTTCTGATGAACCTTGAGTTGTCTGGACGCATAGGCTATCACCTTACCACCCTGCATAAGAACACAACCCAAACCAACCCTAGATGCGTCATAATAAATAGTGTAATTCTCACCACATTTAGGTAACGTAAGCACTGGGGCTGAAGTGAGTCTGTCCTTGAGCTCCTGGAAGCTCTTCTCACAAGTCTCCGCCCATTCGAACTTAGCTTTCTTCTTAGTCAAAGCTGTCGGTGGGGCAGCAATGGAAGAATAACCCTTCACGAACCTACGATAGTAACCAGCCAATCCCAGAAAGCTACGGATATCGGTGGGAGTAAGAGGTCTTGACCAGTTCTTAGTAGCCTCAGTCTTCCTCGGGTCCACCTCCACACCCTGATCGGTCACAACATGACCCAGGAAGGTCACTGATCTAAGCCAAAATTCACACTTACTGAATTTAGCATACAGCTGATGTTGTCTAAGTACCTGCAAGGTTAGTTTCAAATGTTGTTCATGCTCTTCCTTGGTCTTAGAGTAGATGAGGATGTCATCAATGAATACTATGACGAAAGAATCAAGGTATTCACGGAAAACTCGGTTCATGAGGTCCATAAATGAAGTTGGTTTATTAGTGAGACCAAATGACATGACTAGGAACTCATAATGACCATAACGGTTACGAAAGGTTGTCTTTGGGATATCTTTATCCTTAACCCTAAGCTGATGATACCCGAAACGAAGATCAATCTTCGAGAAGAAACTAGACCCTTAGAGATGATCGAATAAGTTATCTATTCTGAGAAGGGGATACCTGTTCTTTATAGTGATTTTTTTGAGCTGCCGATAATCGATACACATCCTTAGGGTTCCATCTTTCTTTTTCACAAACAGTATTGGAGCGTCCCAAGGGGATATGCTTGGCTGGATGAAGCCCTTATGAGTGAGATCTTTTAACTGCAGCTTCAACTCTTTGAGTTCAGCTGGAGCCATTCAATAGGGAGGAATTGAAATCGGTTTAGTATTGAGATCTAGGTTGATACCAAAATCAATCTCTCGAGGGGGAGGCAAATCATCGGGGAAAACATCTTGGAACTCATTCACTACAGGCACAGAGTCTATGGAAGGAACGTCATGATCTAGATCATTGACACTCATAAGATGACATAACAATCCCTTGGACATCATTTTATTAGCTTTTAGGTTCGAAATCAAGGGACTTGAACGACTCAAATTGTACCCCTCCCGGACCAGCTCTAATTCATTAGGGAAACGGAATCTCACAACCCTACTACGACAATCCATAAAGGCATAACATTTATCGAGCCAGTCCATACCAAGTATAATATCGAAGTCATTCATGGGTAACTCAACAAGGTCTGTACACATAGTCTTACCACATACTAATATTGGGCAGTCTTAATGAACCCTATCAACTCTCACATTTTCTTCTAAGGGAGTACTAAATACAATAGGATCATGCACCTCTAGTAGTGTTTCAAAAGTAAGAGCAAGCAAGGGAGTGACAAAAGAAAGCGTAGACCCTGGATCAAGTAAAGCATACAGAGGTTGAGAAAACTTGCAGCATACCTGTGACCACATCAGCAGACTTCTCCTGCTCCTCCATGCCCTTCAAGGCGTAGAATTTGTTCCTCTTAGGAGGCTCGACTGCAGTAGCATTATGGGGATTAGGCCTAGGCTGAGTATTACCTCCAGCCTGAACCCTATTCTGTGGGCAGTCCATGACTATATGTCCGCTCTTTCCGCAACCGAAGCAGGCATTTGTTCCTAGTATACACTCTCCACTGTGAATACGACCACACTTTTCATATTCCTTTCTGGGACGCTGCACATCACCTACATTGCCCTTCTTTGGCTCGTGTCTGCCTCCTCTAGGTGATGCACTCCTCTAAGAGTTAGAGTTCCCTGAACTGTGATGCCCCTTCATAAATCTGGGCTGATCACGAACTCCAAAAGTGCTCCTGCCACCAGCTCTGCTGGAACCTGTCTGGTCAAAAAGGTTAGGCCTCCTGAACTCACATACTATCCTCTTCTTCCGGCTGTCCTCAACCTGCTGGACATGTACTATAAGCCTGGACAAGTCCATGCTATCATGGAGCATCGCATCCCGACACTCCCCCTCCAATTCCTCTGAGATCCCTGTAAGGAACCTGCTCATCTCATCCCTGCTGTTCGACACAAGAGAAGAGGCATACCTGGACAATTTAACGAATTTTAGGGAATACTCCCTGACAGTCATCGAGCCCTGCTTAAGGTTGATGAACTCCTCAACCTTAGCCTCTCTCATCTCTCTGGGGAAGAACCTCTCCAGAAAAGGTGTCTTAAACAGCTCCCATGTGATCGGACCTCCTCCCAATGCCCTGCTATCCTGCCACATCTTGCACCAAGCCTGTGCAACATCCTTCAACTGGTACGAGTCCAGCTCAACTTTCTCAATATCCGTGGCCCCCATCGCCACCAGAATATTCTTGACCTCCTCCAAAAACTCCTGAGGGTCCTCTGTAGTCTTAGATCCTGTAAAGATTGGAGGATTTATCCTCGTAAAATATTGCAACCTGTTCGCCATGTTGTGGGCTGGTGGGTACTCCCGCTGAACCTCCTGTCTGTTGGCCTGGGACGTCATAGCCTAAGCCTGCACAGTGATGGTTTGAGCCATCTGTGCCAAATCTATCCACACCTCAGCATCAATCAAACCAGCTAGGTAACTGGCATGGACACTCCTGCAGCTAGAGCCTGTGGTGGAACTTTGTTTTCCCCAGCAGCTGCTTCTACTCTTCCCCGACCAGCATTCCCCCTTGTGTTCATTTTCTGAAAAAAGTAAGAATTGATGTTAGATACGCTTATAACACCAAGAATCAGACATTAAGGAAAGCACGATAAGATCAGAAGAAGGGAAATTTTTCTACGCATCATGCAATCTCTAATTCATGATAGTGGTGCACTTCACTACCATAACTTAGAAACTACTCGATATGGTTGATGTGAACTTATTATCCTTAGAATTAAACCTAATGCTCTGATACCACGTTTGTCACGATCGGAATCTAGACCCTAGACGAGACCGGTGTCGTTGACCTCTCAAAGGTCGCAGACAAGCCTACATACGTGTTGTTACTTCATCTAGGTTAATTTTAGCGGAAAATTTGAACTTTTGTTTACTTAAAATTTATGTTGGAAAACATTGATCTCGCATAATACTATCTACGTAAACCCATAAGCATTCACAACAACCATCTAAATCAAGATAATCAATTGAAAGATATAGTCATAAATATAGAGTTGCCAAAATGGTACCAATACAACGTCTGAAAGTAAATACGAAAGAAACGCTAGTGGAACATACTCCACTAGCTCATGCTACGTCTATGCAAGAATAAATCAGTAAGCATCCTCGAAAGCATGAGGGTCTACCAAATACGGATGAAAGCTCCACGTCCGGATAACTGTTGCGTCGACTCGTAAGCTTTAACATGCAGCTGCACCTGCACCTAAAAGTAGATAAATGTATGGAATTAGTACACACTTGTACTAAGTATGGGTATATGCAAGCACACACCACGAACATGCATGATTTAGAATAGCTCTCTCCTAACGATATGAGTTATGGAAAGTCAAGTCAATGGACTTGCCAAAATGGGATTAGGAAAGTCATGCCATGAGAGTAACATGCATCATCATGCGTATCATATTGCACACAACACATAACATATTGAATATAGCACACAACATATTGCATATAAGACATATCATATTTCATTTCATTCGTTCATATGCCATGAGACCCTGGAATCATGGACTTAACATTAGGACTTCCCAAAATGAGGGCTCAACATATGGGACCTCAACTAGGGAGCCTTCTTTAGCAAACACATAGTCTGCTTCATTCATTCATACGTACTTCATTTCATTTCATTCATCGGCTAGTGTAAACAACAGCTATACCTAGGATGTAGCTTAAGACTCTCATTGGGTTCACTGTGCAATGACTAAGAATGACCTAGTGTCATTACATAAGTCTAGTTCACCTCTTGATTATCCTACCCAAAAACCTTTGGTATCGTTCATTTCATTGTGTGCACTACATGAGGCTGACCTCATTCTTTACCCCACACCGAAAAGAGGTGGAATCACCGGCCAAAGTGAAACCAAGACATGCTAGTGTATATAGGGAATTCAACCTTGCTAGATCCCTATGTTGATTGCATAGGTTCAAAGACTAGGAGACACAAGGAGACCCATACCCGTCTGGATGGACAGTCTCATCTCATGAGAATTACACGAACCTCTGCCTTCCCAAAATAAGGAATCGCCACTCATAGCTAGCCTATCGGTGCTCAGTATAAAGTTCCATTACATTCATCTCATACATCATAGAAGATGGATTCTAGCGTGAGGGCATCATTGCTCATTAGATGATTTCTCATCTCATCATTAGTATTAAGTATACATTAACTTTAATACTTTCATTAGAATGTTCATAAAGACTGATCTCTTCATTAACTTTACACTCTCATAGCTGTGTACGTTTTGGTAATACTTACTTAGGCTCATCTGAGATTTATCTCATCTTTCACAGTACCCCCTTATCATGTTGTCACCACACTCATTAACTTTAGCATATTAGCTCATTATAATTACTCACCCCTTTTTACGTGAATGTTCATTTCATTATATGCCAATGCACTTGTCCTTTTAGTGTGTTTAACACCCTTACTTAACCCTCCTGGGGTCACATCAATTCATCACATACATCTTAGGTTCACTTACTTTTACTGTACGCTGGACTTATGAATCCATACGTACAAGCCATGAGGCTTCACTCATAATTCATCTAAGTGACTTATACTACCCAAGATTATGTGGTACAAGACTTATGCATCTTGTAAGTATACCCATGTCTCAATTTTGATTCCTATATGCAGCATTCATTAATTATTTAATCACGTAAGACTTATGTGTCAATACGGAATTGGGCAAGGGAACCCTATTTCAAATCCCTTGTATAACACTTAGTTTTCTTTATAGTTTTTGTTGACATAAAATTTTTGGCTAGGGAACCCGAGATCCATCCCCCACACCTACACTTCCTTTCTTTCTTTTTCTTGATTTTTTTGTCTTAAATATTTCGGCCTGGGGGACCCAAGATCGAATCCCCACGCCCACATTCCTTTCTTTTTTCTTTCTTTACTTGATTCCTTCGTTTAGACCAAGAGGGTGTGGAATCGATTCCCCACAACCTCACCTTATTTTTATTTGTATTTTCTCCTTACTTTCTCATTCGGCCAAGAGGTTATGGGTTCGATCCCCACATACCTCATTTAATTATATTTTTTTTTCATTTTTCTCCTCTGTCCCTCACCTATCCAAGAGGTTGTGGGTTCGAACCCCACATGCCTCATTTCATTTTTCTTTCTTTTTTTCTCCTAATTTTTCACTTGAGCCTTACCCCATTTCGAATCCCCCTTACCTCATTTTTATTATTTAATTTTTTATAACTTGTATATGATAGAGGTCTTGGGTTCAATCCCCACTGACCTCATGCATTTTAAAAAAAAAACTAAGTTTTTTTTACAGTAAGCTAGCCGAAACCAAATTTCCAGAATGCTGGAAATTTGTTCACCTTTTTGCACTCCATTTTCTCACCCTCTTTAACGTTAAACATTAAGACATTTCGAGTAGTTTTTAGGGAGACCTTTAGGTGCATTTTCAACGTTACTTTCAGTCAAGAATTATCATTCAATTCAGCAACTTTGAACTCATATGAACATCACGTTTTTAACATATTCGCACACACATAATTCATAACATTTTAACATGTCAATATCAAGCTTTAAACCGTTGCTAATTCACAGCACACACATGCACAAACCAGTTAACGATCTTCACATTTTCAAAACACCTCTTTCATTTATACTTAATTTTGAATACACATTCAAACACGTAATCACAACCAGCCCTAAAATCATCTACCAAAAGTCATACCAACGGATACTTGAATGTTTCAAAGGATCTAACGACAGGGGCATGCAACGGGGACAACCTTAGTTTTCGATTGTGACTAGACTGAACCTTAGGGGTCTCTTGGGAAAGGGACCAAGAGGGAAGAAAACCCATACCTGAAGTCGTTCAAATATGTTCTTACGTGCTGCCAAAATCCCCTCACTAAGCCGACGTCTCACCACCAAAATCACAAGCACAATCCGTCAAGAATTTGGTTTTTGCTTTTCGTTTTGAAGCTTATTTTGCTTTTGAGTTTGAGCGTTCAAGTTCTTGATGAACTTTATTTTTTGTTCTGTTCTTTTCTTTTAAGGAACACTGATCGGGCAAGTGAGGTAGAAGTAGAGAGAGACGTGAGAATGAGTGGTAGCTTAGGATTAGGAGATTTAGTTTAGGAATTAGTCAAACTAGGACTCCTCATAAATTAATAAAAATCTGATTTTTTTAAAGGATTAAGTGAAATTACTAATTATGCCCTTACTTAAATCAGATAATTAATATAAATTAATAAACTTAACATTGCTTCCACCAAGGATCGAACCCGGGTGAAGCTTAACTTGCAAAAAAGGGTCAAATTCGGCCAACCCTACCCGAATTGCCCTCTTTTTTAAATTAATTAATTAATTAATTAATTAATTAGGGTAATTACAATACTACCCCTATCTTGTAAAAGACCATTTTACCCCTAGACCCTCCAAACCTAAGATTACCCCTTTTAAGTTCGGTAAAACTTATCCGGGTGAATCTCTTCACTTTGGGTGCCCTACATGGTTGGCTCTCACCTTGCCTAGCTCAACTAACTCTCCAAGTTTGTTGGCTTGGCTAGTGAATAGGTTCTGAGGTCTGGTTCTACGCGCAACAAGCCGTGTGAATCCGGTCTAATCCAGGCATTCTAGGTACGTTTCAACATTACTTAGCATAGTCATTTTCAGGTTGTTATAGTGTGAGACTAGTCTCATTAACACCTAAGGAGGATATGTAAGGACAATTCACATTTCACCAATGTAAAGTAAGGATGATATGTAAGGACAATTCACATTTCTTCAATGTAAAGTAAGGATGATATGTAAGGCAATTCACATTTCATCAATGTAAAGTAAGGATGATATGTAAGGACAATTCACATTTCATCAATGTAAGTGAGGATGATATGTATGGATAATTCACATTTCATCAATGTAAAGTAAGGATGAAAAGTCATCAAAAGAGTAAGTAAATCTGAATCTAGAAGCAAAACTTGCGTAATGTTTGAGTCAACTCTAAAAGATAAAGAAGATAATGAAAGTGAGAACAGCACCGATAGACTAGTTATGAGCATGTGCTTGCACGTGTAAGTCTCATGAGACGAGGCTACCACCGAGGTGTATAAGTAGTCTCATTACGTCCCTAGTCTTTGAACTATGTCTAGCCAACAAAGGAACTAGCCAGTGGTTTCCACCTAAGCGAGCTTGGCATGTTTGGTTTCACTTTGGATGGTGATTCCACCCCTTTTCGGTGTGGGGCAGACACTGGATTTCATGTTTAGATCACATGATCTATGTCTGTCAATGCTCACGATATGTTCTTGGTTAACTATAGGCGTGAGCCACTCCTTTTCGGTGTGGAGTGAACACTTGAGATGGATTCGACTTAGACGGGGATCACCCCTTTTCGGTGTGGGACAGACACTGGATTCCATGAGCAGCTCACATGGTCTAGATTCATTTTAACTGGTGAATCACCTCTTTTCAGTGTGGGGAAGACACTGGATTTCATGTTAGGCATGATCTTATTCCCTATGATATCTCTATGAAAGTGAGAATGCATGATGATGATGGAACGTATGTTCAAAGTGAGCAATGAAGAAGAGCTTAAGAATGTCAATTGCCAATATCACACTCATGAAGTTTCAGCAAATAATGGGCAAAGCCAAATAAGATTGGCTTATAATGACTTCTTATATGATGCCAATAAAGGGAAGTAGAAACGTAATGTTAACTAAATACCTCATAACTTTCCTAACATTAAAGTAATGAATAAATGGCATGACCAATAGAGAATGGCTTATGAAATGTAATGAATATATAGTGTAAGAATGACTCACTATAAGGTAGGGAAATCATTCCTTAGTCCTTGGATTACTTACATCAATTCATTTTGGGTATGGGACTACAATGAATCATTGCACTTGTAAGTAAAACATAGGACCAAATGAATTATTGAACTACAGAACAAGAAGAAGAAAAAGACTGAAAAATAAACTAAGTCCCAAGGAAAGAGCTCTCGGGTTTGGAAGACCAGAATTTACAATCTTCGCTCGAGTTGTTCTAAAATTATGTTGATGATACTAATGTCTTGTAATCATATAGAAAATGAATTGTGTACTTTGAATGCATTAAAATACATCATATTCATACCACAATTCACAACTAACGAATTAGGAAAGTCTAATGACTAGACTTTCCAAAAATGGCATGTTGCTTAGGAAGAGCTTTAACTGATCATGCATAGCTTTATGTGTATGTGTGCATACACCCATACTTAGTACAAGTGGTGTACTAACCCCCTACTATTTACTATTTTTATAGGTGCAGGTTAGAAGACAGATTGATGACACTTGCGGCGGTTTGGACTTCAGTGTTTCTCCAAACCATTTGGTAGGTCATATTGATTTCGAGGATGCTACAGTTTTAGTCTAGCCTTAGTTTTAGACATAGCTAGAGTATTTTGTCCCTAGAATTTCTTTCGAACTTTCATTTCAAAGCTTTGTAATAAGGCCGTGTTTGGCAGACTATTTATGATATATTCATCTTTAGTTTCGAATTGATTCTTTATGATAGATGGTTGTTCTCTTATGTTGAGGTTAGTATATGATGTATCTAGTTAATAATTATATGAAGTCTATGTATACTTCATACGTTTAAAAAAGTTTTAAATTTTCCACAAATTTAACTAGATGAATGTGATGAATGCAAGATGAGGCTTGTCTGCGACCTTTGAGAGGTCAACAACGCCGTTGGCGATTCGGATTCCAGAATCCGGGTCGTTACATAAGCTATGAACTAGTGATGAATTGTGAAGTAGTGATTCAATTGGCCTTGTTATCATTTTAGTTACTATTGTGTTATGATATTACACCTTTATTGGGTTAAGTTAAGGGTTGATTGTGAGACCTTGACGATTGATTATGAAGGAGATTTGGTAAGTCTTGTGATATCAACTCTTTACTTAAATTGTGGTTACCTGAGATTAAGTGATGATGTTGCATTGAAGTATATCTTGTATTAGGAATGATAGGGTTGGTATAATAATGAATTGAAATGTTTTGACTATAGTTTTGTGAGGTGATGTCTAAGATGTACATGATACAAGGATGGTGATAACTTAAAAATGTGCCTTATCATGAATGATGATGTATAATGATAAGGCACATAGGAATACTAGCTAGGGGATTCACATCATCATTCATGATAAGGCACATTTTTAAGTTATCACCATCCTTATCTCACAATCAACCCTTAACTCAACCCAATAAAGGTGTAATATCATAACAGAACAGTAACTAACATGATAACAAGGCCAATTGAATCACTACTTCATAATTCATCACTAGTTCATAGCTTAAGATAAGAGACTTAGGTCAAATTTATAACATGTTTCATAACCTAGATCAATTACTCAAGAAATAGAATAATAGGACTATAATTCATCTTAATCTATTCATAAATTATACAATAACATCATGGAATAATTATTCAACCAATAACCAAGTCAATTGAACCAACACTACACAATTCACATTAAGATCACAACGTATGGTTAAGGGATATAGGTCATCTTCAACAAACTAGACCTATACATAAATAAATAACATAATTGGGTTATAATATCCAAAAGAAATCATACACAAAGAAAATTACAAGATCACTTTCGTGATTGGAAAAGAACCACTTAAATTTCATACTTCTGAAATCAATTTGATGGAACCCTTTGGGGAAAGAAGTCCCAAAGGTGAGAGGAATCACATACCTTAATGTTTGATGAATATTAATGGAGAGACCTTAGTTATTGAAGCCCTAGAACCCACCTTGACTTTGTCTTCTATGGAGTTCTTAAACTAGAGAGAGAGAGAGAAGAGAGAAGGAAGAGAGTTTTGGGTTTGGGAATTATGAGAGCTTAGGTTAGTATAATTAGTTCAATGACTTTTCATTTGCAGGCTTCTAAAATGTTGCTAAGCTTCAATCGATGGAAGTAGTCCACCCCCCATCGATTGGACTACAGAACGTGGGTTGCATCCGTTGGTGGACACATCCTTGGGCATCCTTTGACTCCAAAATGCTAGGGTCCTCCTCAAGGGCCATTGGTTTGTCCTTGGGGAGTCGTGCCCGGACGTTTCAACAATGAATTAACTCAAAAACTTGTTAGAAACCCTTCCACTAGTTTTCATCATTTTCCGACTCCTAAAACTTAGTCAAATAGGCTAAGGCATGCTAGCACCTCATTGAACTACTTTCCGAACGTCAAGGATGTTCCTTGACGTTTTGGTTTCTAAACTTCCTAAATGACTTATATTAGTTAAAGTTGACCCTAAAATAGTGTCTAAACCATTTGACACCCATGTTAGGCCCTATAACACGTCTTAGACTTTTGACGTGTTACATATGAAGCTTACCTAGGCCTGTCACTTAAAATTTAACAACAACATGGTCTAGTAGTTCCTCTCACATTAACTATCTAAAAAAGTGAATCATAATAGTTTGGGCATAGCCTTTAGTCTATTACAATATGACCATATAGGCTACAAGAAAGTCTCAACATGACAAAGGAATAATTGTCTCAAAACATAGACAAAACTAATAACGCTTGATAAGTGGCTCTAAACTCGAAACTCATGAGGACTCACCAATTAACTTATGAAAGATTCAAGTCTTCTTCACCAATACACACAAATCTCCTCAATGGCCCGAACCTAAAATGTTTGGGAAGTTGGGAGAAAATATGGGTTAGTATAAACCACATGCACTATCTATCAATGCATGAGAAAAGTAAAATTTAATCAAAATCATGTTATCTATCAACTTAACTCAACATGCAATTCTAATAAGCATAATAAGTCGATTCTACATAATATCAAGCCAACACAAAAGCAACTCAAGCAACACTTGTGCAATGCCAAGAATAGCACTCCATAATCACATTCCAAGCAAAGTATCATATTAAGCCACCCACTTCATACTTACAACATATTCTTATACTTTTTAAATCAATGCTTAATAAATCAATAATATTCATAGTATATCAACATAATCGTAATCATAAACATAATCATCAAAGAACACTACTAGGACCATCCCTTAGCATCCCACATGTGCAATGAGTAAGAGAAGTCTCATACCCTCCCTTACACTATTTAGTAGCCTTCAAGACAACCCTAATAAGAGTTCACATACTTAACTTGTTAATTTACTTTTTAGTTTAGGGAATGTAGTGCAATAACCGACATGAGACCATGTGAGTTACATGGAATCCGGTGTTCTACTCCCACTCCAAAAAGAGAGGGTTAACACTTGCCTAAAGTGTAACCATTCGTATGTAGCTATCTAGGTGGATCCACTAAGCTAGAGTCTTATCTGGGCACATAGTTAAGGGTTAAGGATATTGTTGCTAGAAACATTGACTTACTAACGTGGAGGTTTCCACCTCATGATACAACACATAACTTGGAAATCCGGTCTTACTTAAGTGAGGAAACTCATGTGGGAGGACGGACTTGATAAACGTGAGACCTCCATCTCATTTACATGTCCTTTACGTGATAATAAATTATTCCCTTTAGTAATCATATTATTTCATCATACAAGTTCACACTAGTCTTTTCTAGACCCCTATGTAAGCATCTTATCATATCATGCTCATAGGTCATCACAAGTGAGAACAATCCTTTCACTTTAGACCCCCATCTTATAAGTGAGTAAACCTTTCACTTAACACTTTCTTATAATCATGAGAAACTAATTTCATTATATAATAATCATACCATAACATACTTGCATAATTCATAACCAATTCAATAGTCTAGGGTTAAGGATGAGTAATACTTAATATCAACAACACAACCACACATTAGACCTGGAAGCATTACTATATAAGTAACTCATAATTCATAATTGAATCCAAGAATAACCAATCAACATACCTCATTGATCTTCCAAGAACCTTCATACTTCCATTACAAATAATCCATAACCAATTACATAAAAAAAGGTAAATACAAGAAGCAATTTCATAATTAACAACAATGTAGTCAATCTACATGTTCATGATCTTCACACTTCACATATCAATTAAAGGTTTTCATGAAATTGGAGGAAGAACATGGGTCTAGGGAAATCTCATAGGAAATCATCAATTAACCATCAATATATAATTAAAAAACATTAACTCTTCGTAATTTATCACTATTGATTTATAATTTTGTTTTTTAAAGAAGGCCCATGTGTAGAAGAAAACTAGATTTTGGGGGATTTAGAAAATATCTTTTGGAGGGACCTCTTGTGGAAAAGGATCCTAAGAGTGAAAGAATCCATACTTTAATGAACCTTGATCCACGCAATACAATTTAGTGGTCTTCTTCTTCAAGATTTCTTGATTTTTCAATGGAGGATTTAGGGATATAGAAACTAGAGAGATATGAGAGCTTTTGTGTTTTTGATTAGGGAAATTAATTGGAGTGGGTAAAAATGACTTAAAACTGACCCTAATACCTTATATATTCACCCCTTAAATTATCCAAAAGAACCCTTACTTAAATGGGTCTTATTGACCCTATATACTACATTTTATATATTTATAGTCTTTTTACAAGATGTGGACTTCAAATGAACCTCCCAAAACTTCACCAACCATAGGGACGTAAACTAGTTCAATTTTTTTAGTTTCCAGACGTTAAGACCTTTCTTGAATGCTATGGCCCCAATACTTCTCAAATAAGTTATTTATACTTATTTAGGTCTAAAATCGTTATTACTCAACATATAATGCTCTAGTATAGGTCATGGAATTTTTAGGGTGTTTCAAATGACCAAGAAAAGCCCATAACCTCACTCAATCAAGTAAAACAAATAAGGACCATATGAAATGCCTAACTTCACATAACATAACATCAAGAGTAACCATTAACATACTTTACCAATATAGACCAACAACATGCTCATAAGTGAAATGAACATCATATACAGTTAATAACATGTAAAGTCAACATACACATTTTAGAACACAATAACAACCTCCTAAGTTTTCCCTCTAGGTAAACTAGTGCATGACATAGGTATAGTCCCGTACCCCTACCTAGGCTATGTCGAACCTCTTAAGTCACCCTAGTTAGTGTTACTTCATTACTTCATTTATCTTTCGGGAACACTTGCCTTAACCTACATAGACCACATGAGTTATGAGTGGAATCTGGTGTTGTAAAACCTTACATTGATGGAAGGTGGTCTACCGGCCAATGCAATACCAACAATGAACATAACCTCCAGGTGAATCCACTAGTTAGTATTCCTATGGAGGCAACATAGTTTATGGAACTTGGACGCCTTTATTAGAAATATCACTCTATGCCATTTTTGGGACATGAGGCTGTCAACCACATGAGGACTATGGTGAACCCTACCTCCCCTACTAGGGATGGTGCCACCCTTCATCTTCAAGCTCACTCAGTGCTAATCTAGAGTCCCATTTTGAAATGTCTTTAAGTTATCCATTTTTATCAAAGCTTAATTTAGGCCATAGGGTCTATCCCATATATAGTCATCATGATAGATCAATAGGAATTACATGAGTATGGTCCTTTCATTACAATTCACACATGTGAGGTTAGCATATTTACACAATCACATTAAAATAAGGCACATTAGTAAGTCATCACCACCCTTATATCATTACATCTTAGCTAACCACTAATATGCCATAATTCAAGACATTCTTATTCAAAATCATACCAATCCTAATCAATCGTATCATAAGGTATACTTTAATATAACTTCATCACTAAACAGAAGTAATCACAATTGAAGTAAAGGATTCAGATCACAAGACTTACCCTAATCTACTTCAAAAGCCATCATCAATGTTTTACCATCAACCATACAATTCAACCCAAAAATGGGTGTTACATCATCACACCATAGTAAACAACACAATACTGAAGACAATTGAATCACTAGACAACAATTCATCACTAGTTCATAGCCTAGGGTTAGAGATTTGGGTCAAATTCATGATCTACTTCACAACTGAGGTTAATTCATCAAGAACTAGCATAAGTGAATCATAATACATAGTATTCTAATACTAATCAACTAAACAAATCATAAATAAAGAAATTTATAAGATCAAATTCGTAATAGAAGAAAACCCACTCGAAACTCATATTTTTTAAATCGATTTGGAGGAACCCTTTGGGGAAATAAAACCCTAAGGTGAAAGAAATCCCATACCTTGTTAATTGATAAGGAATGATGGAGAAAAGCACCCTCCTTGATGCCTTAGACCTTGACCTATCCCTTCAATGGAGTTCTTCTATTTGGAGAGAGAAAGAAGGGAGAAGGAATAACAATTGGGTTTTTGGGAAATATGAGAGTTGGTTTAGTTTAATTAGGTAGGGTCTTTATATAAGTCATTAACTAACTTAATTAGAACTCCCTTAAGCCCTAAATAATTAAATAACCAATTAATTAATTTAATTAACTAACCTAAATGGTGGCAGCAACCAGTGACCCTGACATATGAAACCACGACCTACGGGCAGTCGACGGACCTTGGGACCAATCGTCCTGTTGGTCCGTCATTTTGGTCAGAGATTCGCCAAAAATCGTCCCTTGCTAAAATTTCTAAGTGATCATCGAAGCCCCATCGATTGGCCGACACTCCATTGTTTGGCAACCGTCGATAGCACTTTTTTTTGATAGCTTTTAGTCAAACAGGAAAGGTCCTCCTCAAGGACCCTTTGGTTGGTCCTTGTGGAGTCGTACCTAGATGTTTTGACCCCAAATTGACTTTATTACTTATTAGACACCATACTACTTATTTCCAACAAATTCCAACTCTAAAACATAGTCAAATAGGCTAAGGCACACTAGCACCTCTTGAACTAGTTTCCGGACATCATGGATGTTTCTTGACGCTTTGATTCTAAAACATCCTAGACGACTTATATTCATTATATTTGACCTTAAAACAGTGTACTAACCCTTATACACTCATTTTAGGCTCTATAATACGTCTTAGACTTTCGGAGTGTTACACGAAGAGTGTTTTAGTTGACCTAGTGAATGATTACGACTTAAGTTAATGAATGTTGAATAGAATGATCCCTATCTAGAGTAGCTTTGAGGTTTGCTTAGGTAGTCTTGGAGAGTGTGTGGGGAAGTATCTTCATGTCTTACAAAGGTGAATCTTTGAGTAACCATAGGTGTTTAGTTAATTTAATGAAATGGGAACAATCTTACATTAGGTAGTCTTAAGGATTAATTAGGTAGGCTTGAAGAGGGTGTATGGGAGTTCTCTTCTTGTTTTACTTAAGTAAGTCTTAGGATAAACATTGGTTGGAGGTTTTCATGATTATGTGGTTTGAAGTAATGTTAATGCTATATTGTGGTATATTTGGAATATGTCTTATATGAGCATGATGTGTTAAAAGTTGTTCTTATACTTATGTTATGAATTTGTATTCAGAAAGAGTATAAAGAGAATAATATATGAAAATTCCCATTTTAGCATGATTTTACTGCATATCACCTACTTAGTATATTCAATTTACTAATTCCATATGTTGTTTTACTTCTAAAGGTGTAGGTGGCAATTGAGAGGAGTCATTTGAAGTGAAGCTTGGATGTTAACATCCTTCCTAGCAAGTTGTGGTATGTCTTCAATTGATTCGACGAAATTTCTATGTTTAGATTTTCTATTCAAACAATATTGTATTAGACTTTGTTATTTTCTATTTTGTTGATATATGGGTTGTGACCCAAAGATATTCTTGAGTCTAAGATGGCTACTATGAGAGTTAGCATTTTTATGGTTTTTAATAAAAGATATTTTGAGATTATGTTATGAAAAGTTTTATTCCACACTACTTCTCATAATTAAATGCGATAAACAGTGTCCAAGGGCTTGTACAAGACCTCCGAGAGTTCCAGTACGCCAAGTATCGACTTGAGGATACCATTTCCTCTAGGGTATACCCTCGGGTCGTTACAATCCTAGTGATACTCATGAGATGGGGACTATCCCGCTAATGCAATAGGCCAGGTCCTAGGAAGCAATCTCCCTATCCCTTAACTACTTACCCCCATTGGACATAGCTATTGGATCCACAAAATATCTAGTTTCTAGGTTCTAGCTTCTCAAGTCGAACACCCTTTTTTCGGTGTAGGTCTTTATGACACCGGATTCCATGGAAAGCTCACATGGTTTATGTCGGTTATAGTTGCTCTTTACTGAAGTAATAAAGTAATATACTAGTGAATTAATGAAGAAGTAAAAACTAGTCTATAATCTCCTCACAAGCTTACTAAGTAGAAGTGGGGGTATGAGACTTCACTTGTACATTGCACTGGTAGGCTTAAAGGGTTGTTGTAGGTGGTTCCTTGTAATTATGAAATAATTATGATAACCTGTCTATTAAATGAATGTAAAGGTAACATGTGTGACCAAGGTGATTTCTATGGGAATTCTTTGTAGGAGTGGTGGGATGCTAACTCTACATTGCACAAGTGGACCCCTAGAGAGTGCTAAGGTTATTTTGTGTCGAAGTTTAGCTATTGTGGAAGTATTGGTTTTTCTTTTGTGTTGATGATGAATATGGCTTTTAAAAAATTATAAATGCATACTTTACTTATAAATGACATTTTATCATGTTTTAAATGTTTTTATGCATTTCTGCATACTTAGTGCATTATTTTTAATAATGCATTTTCCCCCTTTATATTATGAGTATAGGTTCCTGGTAGGTAGTTGCATCTCCATCCTTTATGAAAGCTTGGAATTCTTATCTCCATGACATTGTGGTAGGTTCTCAAAGATTCTAGGACATATGCACTATTGCATACTTTTATGTTTTTTCTATTGATGTAATAGACTTAGTAATATTCTCTTATGTACATTTGTTCTATTGAATACTGTGTAAAGGTATAAAGACCCTATTTTAGACTTTTGTTAAACTCTAATAATAGATGGTGTTGTGAGACAAACTTAGACTATGATCATGAACTGCATATATTGCTAATGAGAAGTCTATGTATACTTCATAAGCGAGGAGTCAATGTAAACTCCATATATGACATGCGAGAAGTCTAAGTATACTTCACTATATAAATTTTTTAAATTTTCCGCATTATTTCAAGTACATAATGCCATGACCATTATGCTAAGAAGCTTGTATGAGACCTCTTTGAGGTCGAGTACGCTGGTAACTTCTAAGGGGGTGCTCCCTGGTCATTACAATGTCTTATATGTTATTATTGAATTGTATTATGTCTCTTAAACTCTTTTATGAAGTTTTTTTTTAAACAAAATGTCATGAAAAGCATGTTTATACTAAATGCCGCTTTTTCATGGTTTTTGCATGGCTTCCATACTTAGTGCATTCAATGTGCTAACCCCTTCTTTTCCTTTTTTGACTAAAGTGTATGGAATCAGAAGTCTTGATATGCCATGGATGATGGATAGGTTTGTAAGGGTTGACGATGATGTATTGGTGAGTCCTCATAGATTCGAGGACATGACACACATGTTCCTTTACGTGTTAGTCTTTACTTTATGTTTTGTATGGGCTTAGTCCCAATGTTGTACATTCAAAGTATTAGATGGTTTAATGAGATATTGTAAAGGTTAAATGTTTTAAAAGTCTTATGCTTGCATATTAGTGAAAGTATTCTGCATGTGTGAAGAAAGTTAGAAATTCATTGTTCATTTGGTGTATATTTTTCAATGAATGATACGAGAGGCTTATCTGAGACTTCTTGGAGTCTCATATGTCGTGTGATGACTTGATGATTCCATTTATTCTAGGGTATACCTTAAGGTTGTTACATTATACCAAGTCAAATAACGTAACTCTATTGGGCAAGGAAATTGGACAATCCTTATAAACTCATTTATCCACCACGGAATCACCCACCGGGGTAGGAACCGAAAGGGTTCATCTATGATATCAGGATGTATGTGGAATTTCATGTCTATAAAAGGGGTAACAAAAGAAAATATGTCATCGGGATCCAACAATACATAAACATTAATGGAAAATAATTGTAACATACCGGTAACCACATCCGGAGAGCTCTCTTGATCCCCTCGGTATTGGAGAGCATAAAAGTGATTCTTCTTTGGGGCATCCGGATTTGGGGCACTTGCTTGTTCTTGAGAATTTTCCCTTCCTTGATACTTCATCATAGGGCAATCCCTCTTCATGTGACCACCCGTGCCAACTAGGCACTTAACATCATGTTTTCTACCACACTAGCAGAAAGAGGCTTCTTAAGATAAGAACCACTAATTTTTCCCTCTTGAGGGGTGAGAGTAGACACCTTACTTTGGTTGACCCTTGGAGTATTAGGATGTCCTTGGTTGGAAAACTTCTTCTTAAATCTGTTGTGTTGAACCTCAAATATAGTCTTGCATGAATTCCCATCGTCGATTCTTATCTTCTTCAACTCCTTACCAACTTGCTTAGGCTTTTGATCCTAAATATGTTCGGCATGAACCATAAGATGAGAAATGCCTATTCTAGGAATCAACATAGCTGACCTACATTCATTAACCACAAGGTAGGATATCCCCATGACAAATTTGTTCATCTTAGCTGTAGAATCAGTAACCATAATAGGAGCATGCTTTGATAGTTGAGTGAACATGAGGCTATACTTCTTCATGCTCATACCCCTTGGCGAAGGTTAACGGATTCTTTCATTTTCCTCTCCTGTTATTCAAAGAGAAAGAACCTAAAAAGGAAATATGTCTTGAATGATGTCCAATTGACTGGACCTTCTCTAGCGGGCCTTTGTTCCTCCCATTGAACAGACTATACTTGAGCCACATCTTTGAGTTAGTAGGTATCTAGTTCAACCTTTTTGAGAAGACACCCTAATATAATCAAAAACATTTAACACTTCATCTATGAACCCTTGTGGGTCCTCCTCTACCATGGAACAAAAGAAAGTAGGGGAATACATCCTTGTGAAATCCCTTATCCTAGAAGAGGTAGTGCTAGCATTGCGGTTCACTTTCACCTATTATCCCTAGCAACTTGAGTTGATAACAATTGAGTCAAGCTATGAATATTCACCCCTATCTCAATATTAGACATAGCCTCTTCTTCAATAGGAAATTGAGGATTTTGAGGAGCTTGAGGAAGAACCACCTCATTCAAATTCTCTTTCACGTCCCTTTGAGCATTGTTCCTCCTTGTATTCATTGCCTATAAGCACCAGAAAAGGATTAAATTAAAGGACTAGATAGAGTTAAGACTCTTAGGGAC
This sequence comes from Solanum sitiens, assembly GCA_016801875.1. NCBI lineage: Eukaryota > Viridiplantae > Streptophyta > Magnoliopsida > Solanales > Solanaceae > Solanum > Solanum sitiens. The sequence continues at coordinate 813,182 of JABWTJ010000011.1, read as the reverse complement.
GACTAAGGAATGACAAAAAAGTTAATGTTCCTAAACATCTCATAGTCTCTCATTCATATCTGTGCCACACTTCACACCCATGAATAAGACCCTACTCAATGTGATTTAGTGATACATCAACCTGAGGTTACTCAACCTCATGTTCTGATACCATGTTTATAACAACTTAAAGTACCCCTTAGGCATTACCGGCGTCTTCATCCTCGTAGAGGACTTAAACTAGCCATTAGCATACATTATGGCATATCATAGTTAGAGAAAAATGCAGCAAATTAAAAAACATTTGCATATGAAGTATAGTTAGACTTCTCACATATAATATTTGGAGTTTACATAGACTCCTTGCTTATGGAGTTTACATAGACTTCTCATTTAGCATATACAATTCATTAATGTAGTCTAATATTTCTTCTCGCATATAACCATCTAATAGAGAATTTACAATGTTTGGGCATAGTCCGTACACTAGTACAATACGCCACTTATAGGCTTGCAACAAATTTTCAACATAAGGAATGAATAAGTGTCTTTAGACATAGACAATAATACTAAAGGTAGATATGTGGAACCATCCTTGGAACCTGAGGACTCATCAACAACTTGGGAAAAGATCCATGTCTTCCTTGCAAATGTCCTTGAACCTCAATGGCCCGAATCTATATATTATTTGGAAAAAAGGGAAGAAAATATGGGTTAGTATATCACACGTACTAAGTATGGCTTCTATGTATAAAAATCATCAATTCATGAGTAAATGTAAATTTTAGTCAAAACCATGTGTAGTGTCAAATAATCTCAACATGCACATGTAGTAATATCATAAGCCAAACCCAACATAATATCAACCCAACATGTAAGAAACTCATACAATAGGATTAATAGAGCTTCGCATGTGTTTAATAAGTTAATAATGAGTGTAAATGCTGTATTTTATCAGTAGAAGTCAGTTGGTCAAGTTTGGACGTCAAATGTTAGGGAACGACCAAGACAGCGGAAACTAGCCTAGTTGAACTAGTGTGACATAGGGTTTTATGCTTCAGTATTAAGGGTTCCTACATATAGACATACATGAATAGTGTCAAAACGTTCAAGTATGACTCATGGAGGATCACCCTAACGGTCCCCAAGGAGGTCCCAAACATTGGGGGAAGAAGCTGCCTAGCCAGCCTTGGGAACAAGCTCAACGGAACATGTCTGCGATGTGGACCTGTTTCTCCCAAGGGCAAATTCTTCATCCGCGTCACAGAGACATAACAGACTTCACTGTCCTATAATTTAATTCCAGAAATCTTGTGGGAAAACTTCCGCGACGCGGACTTCTTCCCCGAAGATAATTCCAAAAATTTAAGTGAAGTTTGACTTGTCTAAAATGGTCCAATCAATGTAGGGGTGTTTTCGGTATTTTAGGGTTGTGTTATGTACTGATTTTATGTAATTATATACCCGTTCCCCCAACCAAAGATCCAAATCCCTCAATTAGAAATCAAAATTTCAAAACCCTCAAAAGTTCTTCTCTCTCATAAAACTCTCTCAAACTCCATAGAATCAAGGTTGAACTAGGGTTGAAGGTTTTGCACGTTTTCATCACCAAATCTCGTGGCTTACTTCATATTAAGGTATGGTAGTCATCCTTGAACGCTCTTCCATTCAAGCAGCCACTTCTAAGGAATTTTGAAAGAGATTTTCAAACCCTAACTTCTTCTATCTTAGACTTTAAGTATTGTTCTTGAATGAATTTTTGTGAAGGATTTATATATGGTATTTCTAAAGTTAGTTGGTGATTTTAATGCTAAAACATCAATTAAGCCACGCTATTGCTTTTTATGAACTTTTGACTTAAGAAATGGGTCTAATGAGCATGATTTGATAATGTTAGATTTAGAGTTTCTTCATGCTCATAGTGTGACTTAGCTACTGCTCTAATGGCTATTTTATGAAGTATTATTGAGGGATTGATTATAGGATGTGATAGCTTGGAGTAATGGTAAGTTGGTTACATTGCTTAACTTTTATTATGAAATGCTCATGAGTGGTATGGTCCACCTTTATTGGTGGTGTTTACTTGAAATATATAAATGTGAATCTACTTGTGTATTATGAATGAGTCCATGAAGGCATAATATGTGAAGTATGATGAAAATAATGTTGTCCCTGTTTCTGTGCTTTTATGGAGCTTGTTATGTTAAGTAAGATGATAATGAGGTTGTTCTTGTTGATATGGTTTATGAAGCTTGTTATGTGAAGTAGACTAGAGATAATGTCTAAAGAAACAATATAATTATGTGAAGCATGTCAAAGTGTTTAATATGATGAATGAAGATGTAAGCATGTTTAGAAGTCAATGTTATGAAAGTGATGATTTATGTCAATAGTGTGCTCACATGTACACACACTCACACTTTGAATGAACGAATGAATGAAGTTGAAGAATGAGAATGAAAATGGGAGTTTTGGGATGAACACTTATTGTGAGTTGAGATGAAGTGTTTATTAGCAACCTCACTAACTCGAAAGAGATTTTCAATGTAGGTTGTAGCATGGATACCCATCGTGAGTTGAGATGGTGTATCCAAAAAGGTATCCTTGACCTTTAGTAATTAATGTTTAAGACTCTCTTGGGGAGTTATGCTTAGCACCGAGAGGATTTGAAGAAAGGGTGGGTGCACATTGTGAGTAGAGATGTTGTACCCAATGTACCTCTTGAGATGAGTACTCCTCGTGAGTAGATAGTGAGTTACTTAGTAGCAATCTCCTTATCCCTTATCTATGCTCCCACATATGTTTAGCTATTGGCATAGCCATGTAAAATCTAAGAGAAAGACCCCACCCTAGGCAAATGGGTAACCCTCATCCGATAAGGGTAGTATCAGGATTCCATGTCTAGCTCTCATGGTCTAAGTATCCTAAGTATTCCACCACAAAAGAATTTAAGAACTCATTATCCTAAAAGAATGTACTACTTAGGGTAGGTGGTACTGTGAGACGTCATATATCCATTGCACTAAGTAGGCCTTCCGAAAAGGAAGTCTTGGTGTGTTTTATATGTAGTATATGAATGAGTTATCATGTGTTGTAAATGAAGTTAGATGACTTCAAGTCTAATGATAAGGAAGGAATTTAAAGCTAAGTTTCATTTAATGAAGCTAAGAGGGATGCATGTAGTGTACTTGATCCAAGAGAATCCTCAAGGGTCACCAAGTGGGAGTCGCAGTATGGGATGCTACTCTCACATTGCAATTAGTGTAACTTAAAAATTCTGTTTGGAGTGGGGAACTATGTGAATTCCAAAAAGTATGAATGTTCTTCTAATGTCTAGCCAAGAGCGTGGACTTGTTTCCTGTGCTAGGTAACCTATGGTTGGTAGTCTTACGGATCGCTTTGGTGTGTCTTGAAGGGGGTCTATGGGTGGTCCCTTCTTTTCTTACCTTATGGAGTCTTAGGATAACTTGGTTAGGGAAACCTCAAAGGAAATGAGTTGATTATGCTTGGAAAGAAATGTTCACTGTAATATTTTCACTGCTTCACTATAAGATTTTTGGAGTTCACTTTAAATTGACTCCTTGTGCTAAAATTATGGAACTCTTTTATTATGTGCTAAATGATGATTCTTACACTATTTTAATTCTATATTCATGAAGTTTTTATTTATTTGGCATGAAAGCTTATTTTACCAAAACGTCCCTTTTTGCACGTTTTTGCATATGTCATACTTAGTACATTATTTTGTAACAACCCCATACTTTTCTATACTATATAAGTATAGTTTGCAGGCAAGTTAAAGGTTATAGGGCAAGCTTGGGAATCGACTCTCTCAAGACTAAGTATGTCCTCATATATTCGAGGACATAGTTCTATTTCTCTAGTTTCTACTACTAAGACTGATTATGTATTTTTCTTTCAATGTAAAAGGGCCGTGTCCCTAATATATTTATGTCGTGTCTTTAAGTTGGCTTTTTACGATAAGACTATCCTGTAGCATTTATAAAGGATGTTTCTCGTTATTATTATTTATCTTGAAAAAATTTAATTCCACACTACTTTTCATGTCTTATGTAATGAATGATAGCTAAGAGGCTGTGTCCACTTTACTTGAAATATATGGACGTGAATCTACTTTTGTATTATGAATGAGGCCATTAAGGCATAATGTGATGAAAATGATGTTGTCCTTGTTGATGTGCTTTTATGAAGCTTGTTATGTGAAGTAATATGATAATCAAGTTTTTCTTGTTTATATGCTTTATGAAGCTTGTTAAGTAGACTAGAGATAATGTACAAAGGAACTATATGATTATGTGAAACATGTCAAAGTGTGTAATATGATGAATGAATGAAGTGTTTATGTTACACCCTAAAAATGAAATAGGTCAAACTAGAGCTTCACATGTGTTTCATGAGTTCATAATGTATTAAAATAGTATATTTAGCATTTGAAGTCAGTTCGTAAAGTTTGGGAGTGTTTGGAATTCAAACGCCCAGGACGTCTGAAAACTAGTCGAAGTTGAACTATTGTGTCGTAGTATTTTGTAGTGATGTTTTGGGGGATGTCATTAGAGTGAAATTGGGTGTCAATGGTTCCTATGAATAGAGGGTTGTACCAAGTGTCAAAACGCTCGAGTATGACTCATCGGGGACAACCCGAAGGGCCCCCAAAGATGACCCAAACATGGGTCAAGATGCTGGCCAAGGCAGCGCGCAAGGGCAGGATTATGAAGTCCACCTCGCGAAGCGCCTGTAGCACGAGGTTTACTGCCTCAACATTCAAGAGGTAAAATCTGGAGCTTGCACCGCGACGCGCAGCCAAGTTCCAGATTTGGCCGCGACGTTTTTAAGTGAAATTTCAAGTTGGAAAAGGGTCCAAATAGTGGGGGTGGGGTGGGGGGGCTTTAGGGAACTTTGGGGATTATTTTTGGACTGATTTAGGTCATGTTAAACCTCATTTCACCCATCATTTCCAACCCTAAAGATCAAATAAAATTTCTCTCCAAAAATCTTCTCTCCAAAAACCTCCATTGAAGAAGCTTCAAGCTCCAAGGAAGAGGACCAAGTTCTTCACGTTTTCTTCACCAATATTCATGTGTTTCTTCATATTAAGGTATGGTAGTCATCCTTGAACCTTCTTTCATTCAAGGATCCCTTTTAAAGACATTTCAAAAAGGATTTCAAACTTCAATCTTCTTGATTATTTGACTCTAAGTATGGGTTTATGCATGAAAATGTTTTAATGGTTAAAATGAGTTGTTCTTTGTTTTAAATGATGTTTTCATGTCAAAACCCCAATGGAATCATTTATATTGTTTTATCAACTTTTTGCTTATGAAATGGGTTTTATGAGCATGATTATATAATGTTCAAGTTACTGTTTCGTGGTGGTTTTATTGAGTTTTGGCTACAGCCCTGAGGGCTATTTCATGATGAATTATTCAATAAATTGTGAATAGGTGATAATGGGTTGGATGAAGGGTAAGTTGTTCTATCTTGCTTAAGTTATGTTTAAATGTTGTTGCGTGGTATGGTCCACCTTTGGTGGCAGCGTTTACTTGAACTATATAAAGTTATATGAGTATTGTGAGAATGGTTTTGAAGGCATGATATGTGAAGTGAAATGATAATTTTGATATGTATAGGTATGGTATGTGTTGGAATGTTGATATGAACATTTTGAAGGTTTATGTCTAAACGAAGTATGCATTTGATATGTGAAGCATGATAATGTGTGAATTGTGATAAATGTGAGTTAAGCGTGTCTACAAGTCAATGTTATGAATAGTGGTCATTATGAGAAAGGTGTTCTCACATATGCTCACACACAAACTTGAATGCATGAATGAAGTCAATGAATGAAAATAGGGGATTGTAGGGTAGACACTCTTCGTCAGTAGAGATGAAGTGTTTAGACCATCCTTACTATTCCTAAGTATGAAAAGGGGGGATTTTAGGGTGAACACTCTTCATGAGTAGAGATGAAGTGTTTAGTAACAACCTCACTATTCCCAATGAGCTTTCCAAGATAGGTTGGAGGTTGGATACCCTTCGTGAGTTGAGATGGGGTGTTCAATACTTATCTCCTAACCTATAGTCAAAGAATGTTTAACACTCCGTGGGGGAGTTATTCTTAGTACTGAGAGGATTTTAAGAAGGGGTGGGTACACTTTGTGAGTAGACATGTTGTAGCCAATGTACCTCTTTAGATGGGTGCTCCTCGTTAGTGGAGAGTGAGTTACTTAGTAGCAATCTCCTTATCCCTTAACTATGCGCCTACGTAGGTGTAGCTATTGGAGAACCCATGTAAAGGATAAAGTATATGACTCTAACTTAGGCAAGTAGGGATCCCTCATCCGGTAAGGTTAGTACCGAGATTCCATGTCAAGCTCTCATGGTCTATGTCGGTTAAAGCTAGCCTCCACAAATGTATGCAAATGAACGAAGTCTTCTTAAGGTTGTACTAGTTAGGGTAGGTGGTGGAATGGGACATTACCTATCCATTGTACATGTAGACATTTGGATGGAGTCTTGGTGTGTCCTTATATGAAATGTATGAATGGGTCATGATATGATGTAAATGAAAGCAATGTGACTTTATGTATAATGTTAAGAAAGCATGTTAAAGTTATGTCTTGTATGATTAAACTTATGAATGATAAATGTAGTGTATCTAATCTCATTTTATCCTCAAGGAGCACATAGTGGGGGTAGTAGTATGGGATGCTACTCTTACATTGAACTTTTTGTGATTTGTAAGTCCAGTTGAGAGGGGTACTTATGTGAAGTTCTTAAATGCAAGTATGTTTCTCTAGTGTCTTTAGTATGGACTGTTCATTTGTAAATGAAATGAAGTAAGCCTATTTCTAGTAGTCTTAAGGATCTCCTGAGTAGGTATTGAGGAGGTTGTATGGGCGAATTCCTTATGTCTTACTTAGGGGAGCCTTTGGACAATAGGATAGGAGTAGTTCATGTGTAATTTTGAGTTCACTGTAAGTATTCTCTTATGTTAAGAAAACTGGAAGTTTCATGTTATGTGTTAAATGATGACTTTATGATGTTTTATAACTTAATTCATGAAGAATTTCATCAAAATAGCATGACCTGTATATTTCAACTAAATTGCCCTTTTTTCATGATTTTCCATATTTTCATACTTAGTACAATGTTTGTACTAACCCCGTACTTTTTTATACTCTATAAGTATAGATTGGAAACAAGTGGATGTTTTGAAGTCAAGCTTGGGAATCGACTCTCTCAAGACTAAGTATGTCCTCATATATTCGATGGCATAGTCTTTATTTATTTAGTTCTTCTTTAATACTTATTATGTATTCTCTTTCAATGTAAAGAGCCATGTCCCTAAGATATTTATGTCGTGTCTTAAGTTGGCTTGTGACGATGAGATTATCCTTAGTACTTAAAAAAGAAGTTTCTTTATTATTATGTATCATGAAAAGTTTATATTTCCGCACTACATTTCATGTCTTATGTAATGAATGATAGCTAAGAGGCTTGTGTAAGACCTTTGAAAGGTCGAGCAGACCTTGTTCCGACTCAAGAGTACTCCTTTCTTCTAGGGTGTACTTGCAGGTCGTAACAGTTTAGTAGAAACCTCACTACCTCCCAAGAGCTTTCTAATGTAGGTTTGAGGATGGATACCTATTGTGAGTGGAGATGGTGTGTCCAAAAGTTATCCTTAACCATTAGTAATTAATGTTTAAGACTCCGTGGGGGAGTTATGCTTAGCACCGAGAGGATTTGAATAAAGGGGGGGGGGGATACACATTGTGAGTAGAGATGTTGTACCCAATGTACCTCTTGAGATGAGTACTCCTCGTGAGTAGATAGTGAGTTACTTAGTAGCAATCTCCTTATCCCTTATCTATGCTCCCACATATGTTTAGCTATTGGCATAGCCATGTAAAATCTAAGAGAAAGACCCCACCCTAGGCAAATGGGTAACCCTCATCCGATAAGGGTAGTATCAGGATTCCATGTCTAGCTCTCATGGTCTAAGTATCCTAAGTATTCCACCACAAAAGAATTTAAGAACTCATTATCCTAAAAGAATGTACTACTTAGGGTAGGTGGTACTGTGAGACGTCATATATCCATTGCACTAAGTAGGCCTTCCGAAAAGGAAGTCTTGGTGTGTTTTATATGTAGTATATGAATGAGTTATCATGTGTTGTAAATGAAGTTAGATGACTTCAAGTCTAATGATAAGGAAGGAATTTAAAGCTAAGTTTCATTTAATGAAGCTAAGAGGGATGCATGTAGTGTACTTGATCCAAGAGAATCCTCAAGGGTCACCAAGTGGGAGTCGCAGTATGGGATGCTACTCTCACATTGCAATTAGTGTAACTTAAAAATTCTGTTTGGAGTGGGGAACTATGTGAATTCCAAAAAGTATGAATGTTCTTCTAATGTCTAGCCAAGAGCGTGGACTTGTTTCCTGTGCTAGGTAACCTATGGTTGGTAGTCTTACGGATCGCTTTGGTGTGTCTTGAAGGGGGTCTATGGGTGGTCCCTTCTTTTCTTACCTTATGGAGTCTTAGGATAACTTGGTTAGGGAAACCTCAAAGGAAATGAGTTGATTATGCTTGGAAAGAAATGTTCACTGTAATATTTTCACTGCTTCACTATAAGATTTTTGGAGTTCACTTTAAATTGACTCCTTGTGCTAAAATTATGGAACTCTTTTATTATGTGCTAAATGATGATTTTTACACTATTTTAATTCTATATTCATGAAGTTTTTATTTATTTGGCATGAAAGCTTATTTTACCAAAACGTCCCTTTTTGCACGTTTTTGCATATGTCATACTTAGTACATTATTTTGTAACAACCCCATACTTTTCTATACTATATAAGTATAGTTTGCAGGCAAGTTAAAGGTTATAGGGCAAGCTTGGGAATCGACTCTCTCAAGACTAAGTATGTCCTCATATATTCGAGGACATAGTTCTATTTCTCTAGTTTCTACTACTAAGACTGATTATGTATTTTTCTTTCAATGTAAAAGGGCCGTGTCCCTAATATATTTATGTCGTGTCTTTAAGTTGGCTTTTTACGATAAGACTATCCTGTAGCATTTATAAAGGATGTTTCTCGTTATTATTATTTATCTTGAAAAAATTTAATTCCACACTACTTTTCATGTCTTATGTAATGAATGATAGCTAAGAGGCTGTGTCCACTTTACTTGAAATATATGGACGTGAATCTACTTTTGTATTATGAATGAGGCCATTAAGGCATAATGTGATGAAAATGATGTTGTCCTTGTTGATGTGCTTTTATGAAGCTTGTTATGTGAAGTAATATGATAATCAAGTTTTTCTTGTTTATATGCTTTATGAAGCTTGTTAAGTAGACTAGAGATAATGTACAAAGGAACTATATGATTATGTGAAACATGTCAAAGTGTGTAATATGATGAATGAATGAAGTGTTTATGTTACACCCTAAAAATGAAATAGGTCAAACTAGAGCTTCACATGTGTTTCATGAGTTCATAATGTATTAAAATAGTATATTTAGCATTTGAAGTCAGTTCGTAAAGTTTGGGAGTGTTTGGAATTCAAACGCCCAGGACGTCTGAAAACTAGTCGAAGTTGAACTATTGTGTCGTAGTATTTTGTAGTGATGTTTTGGGGGATGTCATTAGAGTGAAATTGGGTGTCAATGGTTCCTATGAATAGAGGGTTGTACCAAGTGTCAAAACGCTCGAGTATGACTCATCGGGGACAACCCGAAGGGCCCCCAAAGATGACCCAAACATGGGTCAAGATGCTGGCCAAGGCAGCGCGCAAGGGCAGGATTATGAAGTCCACCTCGCGAAGCGCCTGTAGCACGAGGTTTACTGCCTCAACATTCAAGAGGTAAAATCTGGAGCTTGCACCGCGACGCGCAGCCAAGTTCCAGATTTGGCCGCGACGTTTTTAAGTGAAATTTCAAGTTGGAAAAGGGTCCAAATAGTGGGGGTGGGGTGGGGGGGCTTTAGGGAACTTTGGGGATTATTTTTGGACTGATTTAGGTCATGTTAAACCTCATTTCACCCATCATTTCCAACCCTAAAGATCAAATAAAATTTCTCTCCAAAAATCTTCTCTCCAAAAACCTCCATTGAAGAAGCTTCAAGCTCCAAGGAAGAGGACCAAGTTCTTCACGTTTTCTTCACCAATATTCATGTGTTTCTTCATATTAAGGTATGGTAGTCATCCTTGAACCTTCTTTCATTCAAGGATCCCTCTTAAAGAGATTTCAAAAAGGATTTCAAACTTCAATCTTCTTTATTATTTGACTCTAAGTATGGGTTTATGCATGAAAATGTTTTAATGGTTAAAATGAGTTGTTCTTTGTTTTAAATGATGTTTTCCTGTCAAAACCCCAATGGAATCATTTATATTGTTTTATCAACTTTTTGCTTATGAAATGGGTTTTATGAGCATGATTATATAATGTTCAAGTTACTGTTTCGTGGTGGTTTTATTGAGTTTTGGCTACAGCCCTAAGGGCTATTTCATGATGAATTATTCAATAAATTGTGAATAGGTGATAATGGGTTGGATGAAGGGTAAGTTGTTCTATCTTGCTTAAGTTATGTTTAAATGTTGTTGCGTGGTATGGTCCACCTTTGGTGGCAGTGTTTACTTGAACTATATAAACTTATATGAGTATTGTGAGAATGGTTTTGAAGGCATGATATGTGAAGTGAAATGATAATTTTGATATGTATAGGTATGGTATGTGTTGGAATGTTGATATGAACATTTTGAAGGTTTATGTCTAAATGAAATATGCATTTGATATGTGAAGCATGATAATGTGTGAATTGTGATAAATGTGAGTTAAGCATGTCTACAAGTCAATGTTATGAATAGTGGTCATTATGTGAAAGGTGTTCTCACATATGCTCACACACAAACTTGAATGCATGAATGAAGTCAATGAATGAAAATAGGGGATTGTAGGGTAGACACTCTTCGTCAGTAGAGATGAAGTGTTTAGACCATCCCTACTATTCCTAAGTATGAAAAGGGGGGATTTTAGGGTGAACACTCTTCATGAGTAGAGATGAAGTGTTTAGTAACAACCTCACTATTCCCAATGAGCTTTCCAAGATAGGTTGGAGGTTGGATACCCTTCGTGAGTTGAGATGGGGTGTTCAATACTTATCTCCTAACCTATAGTGAAAGAATGTTTAAGACTCCGTGGGGGAGTTATGCTTAGCACTGAGAGGATTTTAAGATGGGGTGGGTACACTTTGTGAGTAGACATGTTGTAGCCAATGTACCTCTTTAGATGGGTGCCCCTCGTTAGTGGAGAGTGAGTTACTTAGTAGCAATCTCCTTATCCCTTAACTATGCGCCTACGTAGGTGTAGCTATTGGAGAACCCATGTAAAGGATAAAGTATATGACCCTAACTTAGGCAAGTAGGGATCCCTCATCCGGTAAGGTTAGTACCGAGATTCCATGTCAAGCTCTCATGGTCTATGTCGGTTAAAGCTAGCCCCCACCAATGTATGCAAATGAACTAAGTCTTCTTAAGGGTGTACTAGTTAGGGTAGGTGGTGGAATGGGACATTACCTATCCATTGTACATGTAGACATTTGGATGGAGTCTTGGTGTGTCCTTATATGAAATGTATGAATGGGTCATGATATGATGTAAATGAAAGCAATGTGACTTTATGTATAATGTTAAGAAAGCATGTTAAAGTTATGTCTTGTATGATTATACTTATGAATGATAAATGTAGTGTATCTAATCTCATTTTATCCTCAAGGAGCACATAGTGGGGGTTCTAGTATGGGATGCTACTCTTACATTGAACTTTTTGTGATTTGTAAGTCCAGTTGAGAGGGGTACTTATGTGAAGTTCTTAAATGCAAGTATGTTTCTCTAGTGTCTTTAATATGGACTGTTCATTTGTAAATGAAATGAAGTAAGCCTATTTCTAGTAGTCTTAAGGATCTCCTGAGTAGGTATTGAGGAGGTTGTATGGGCGAATTTCTTATGTCTTACTTAGGGGAGCCTTTGGACAACATAGGATAGGAGTAGTTCATGTGTAATTTTGAGTTCACTGTAAGTATTCTCTTATGTTAAGAAAATTGGAAGTTTCATGTTATGTGTTAAATGATGACTTTATGATGTTTTATAACTTAATTCATGAAGAATTTCATCGAAATAGCATGACCTGTATATTTCAACTAAATTGCCCTTTTTTCATGATTTTCCATATTTTCATACTTAGTAGAATGTTTGTACTAACCCCGTACTTTTTTATACTCTATAAGTATAGATTGGAAGCAAGTGGATGTTTTGAAGTCAAGCTTGGGAATCGACTCTCTCAAGACTAAGTATGTCCTCATATATTCGATGGCATAGTCTTTATTTATTTAGTTCTTCTTTAATACTTATTATGTATTCTCTTTCAATGTAAAGAGCCATGTCCCTAAGATATTTATGTCGTGTCTTAAGTTGGCTTGTGACGATGAGATTATCCTTAGTACTTAAAAAAGAAGTTTCTTTATTATTATGTATCATGAAAAGTTTAAATTTCCGCACTACATTTCATGTCTTATGTAATGAATGATAGCTAAGAGGCTTGTGTAAGACCTTTGAAAGGTCGAGCAGACCTTGTTCCGACTCAAGAGTACTCCTTTCTTCTTGGGTGTACTTGCGGGTCATAACAGTTTAGTAGAAACCTCACTACCTCCCAAGAGCTTTCTAATGTAGGTTGGAGGATGGATACCCATTGTGAGTGGAGATGGTGTGTCCAAAAGTTATCCTTAACCATTAGTAATTAATGTTTAAGACTCCGTGGGGGAGTTATGCTTAGCACCGAGAGGATTTGAAGAAAGGGGGGGGGGATACACATTGTGAGTAGAGATGTTGTACTCAATGTACCTCTTGAGATGAGTACTCCTCGTTAGTGGAGAGTAAGTTACTTAGTATCAATCTCCTTATCTCTTATCTATGAGCCCGCATAGGTGTAGCTACTGGAAAAGCCATGTAAAAGCTAAGAGAAATACCCCACCCTAGGCAAGTGGGGAACCCTCATCCGATAAGGGTAGTATCCGTATTCCATGTCTAGGTCTCATGGTCTATGTCGGTTAAAGCTATTCCCCTACAAAAGAATTTAATAAATAAGTCTCCTAAAAGAATGTACTACTTATGGTAGGTGGTGGTATGGGACGTCATCTATCCATTGCACTAAGTAGACCTTCTGAAAGGGGAGACTTGGTGTGTTCTATATGAATTATTGAATGAGTTATCAAGTGTTGTAGATGAAGTTAGATGACTTAAATTCTATGTTTGTGGAATCAAGTTAATGCTAAATTTCATTTAATGAAAGCTAAGAGGGATCCATGTAGTGTACTTGGTCCAACAGAATCCTTAAGGGTCACCAAGTGGGAGTGGGAGTATGGGATGCTACTCTTACATTGCACTTAGTTTACCTTAAAACTTTTATCTTTGGAGTGGGGCACTATGTTAAGTCCATAAAGTATGAATATTCTTCTAATGTATAGCAAATAGTGAGGACTTATTTCCTGTACAAGGTAAGCCTATGGTTGGTAGTCTTAAGGATCGCTTTGATGTGTCTTGAAGGGGGTTTATGGGTGATCCTTTATTTTCTTGTCCTAGTGAGTCTGAGGATAACTTTGTTAGGGAAACCTGAAAGGAAATGAGTTCATTATGCTTGGAAATAAATTTTCACTGTAATGTTGTCACTTCTTCATTGTAAGATTTTTGGAGTTCACTGTATAGTGACTCCTTGTGCTAAAATTATGTAACTCTTTTATTATGTGCTAAATGATGATTCATACACTATTTTAATTATATATTCATGAAGGTTTTAATTATTTGGCATTAAAGATTATATTGTCAAAATGTCCCTTTTTGCATGTTTTTGCATATGCCATACTTAGTACATTGTTTTGTACTAACCCCATACTTTTCTATACACTATAAGTAAAGGTTGGAGGCAATTTGAAGGATAGAAGGCAAGCATGGGAATTGACCCTCTCAAGACTAAGTATGTCCTCATATATTTGAGGGCATAGTTCTATTTCTCAAGTTTCTACTACTAAGACTTATTATGTATTTTCTTTCCATGTAAAAGGGTCGTGTCCCTAATATATTTATGTAGTGTATTTAAGTTTGATTGTGATGATAAAAATATCCTTTAGCATTTATAAAAGATGTTTCTCGTTATTATTATTTATCCTGAAAACTTTTAATTTCGCACTACTTTTAATGTCTTATGTAATGAATGAAAGCTATGAGGCTAGTACAACACCTTCGAAAGGTCAAGTAAGCCTTTTTCCGACCTAAGTGTTGCCCTAACTTATAGGGTGTAATTGTGGATCGTGACAATCCCTTCGGATCCCACAAGTGCAAAGCATAAGAGTAGTCTCATACCCTGCCTCATACCATGTAGAAACTTTTAAGAAATATCTAATAATAGTTCACACATCTTTTTTATTCATTTACTTTTTAATTAGTTAAAGAAGTGCAATAATTGACATTACACCATGTGAGCTACATGGAATTCAGTTTTCTACTCACACACAAAAAGTAGAGAGTTAACACTTGCCTAAGGTGTAACCTTTCGTACATACCTATCTAGGTGGATCCACTAAGCCATAGTCCTTTGTGGGCACGTAGTTAAGGGTCAAGGAGATTTTTGCTAGGAAACCTAACTTACAAAATGGGGGGGGGGGGTTCCCATCTCATGAGACAACACATAACTTTGGAATCTACACTTACTAAACGTGAGGAGACCCGTGTGGGAGGCCGAACTTACTATACGTGATACCTCCATCTCATTTACATGACCTTTTTGTGCTAAGCATCTATTCCATTCTTATAAACATCTTTAGTTATTTCATAATCTCACACTAGTCTTTACTAGGCCCATATCTAAAGATTTGAACATAATAGCTCATAGGTAATCATAAGTGAAAACACCCCTTTTACATTAGAAACCAATACACACGTGAGTAAACCTTCAACTTAGGACTTAATTATAATCATGAGACCGCTAATCATATAATAATCATATCATAACATGAATACATACTGAATGGATAATTTAGATGTCTTTGGTTAAGGATGAGGAAAACTTATCATAAACATCACAACCACATATTAGACATAGGAGCATTACTATCTAACACTACAACAAATTCATTTATCGGTGACAAAATAATTCGTCACCTAAAATAAAAAATTCGTAACAAAAACTTTTTCGTGATGAAAAAATATCTGTCACGTGTTCGTCCCCAAAGCATGGGTCACTAAAGGTATACAATGAAAATTTAGTGTTTCGTCACCAAATAAAGGTTCATTAACTACAAAATTTATTTTTTGTCACCACATGCATAGTATTTATAACTAACTCAATCGCCCAAAAAAGTAGTAAACTTTGTAGTTAATAGTATATTTCTGTCACTAAAAAGGTTGCTAATATCAACAAATCTAACTGGTCCCTAAAGTTATTTTAATTATTGACGATATAAATTTTCTCCAAAGTTATATATGTTTCGCATGCAAACAAAAGTAGTTTCTTCACTAAAAACAATCTTAATATATGAAAGGATATTTCGTCCCAAGTGTATAAATTAGTGATGACTTTAATTTACAAAAATGACTTACAGTTTTGTAGTTAAACTCTATCATGTCGTCACTAAAAATAATAGTGTTACTGAAACAACAAATTTTCACAAAAAATTTTCATGATTAGTGACAAATTCAATTGTAATAGAACACAAATTTTATTCGTCGTTAACAATAATTAAATTATTAATCAGAGGACAATTTTAAGAAATTATTTTGTCACAAATGTAATCAATTAACGACAAAGATGTGATAATCTTGAACAATACAATTTAATTTAACCACTATGTCTTTCTCCTATCCTGTGAGCAACAAAATTTTGAGATGCATTTCTCAACTTTAAAGGTTTACTGACGAAATTGCCTAAATTAAACACACCTCCTTTTACCAACTGGATCCTTAATATCATTTTCCAATAGACAACTACATTATGTAAGACCTTTCTTTCGTTCCACGAACTTTATTGATTTCAATAGAATATGCATCTTTGGAAAAGAAACACGGTTCATAATATCATCAAAAATTCAAAATAAGGTGAATACACAACTCATAAAAATTTCTAAACTCTACACGAATACTAAAATGCAATAAACAAAATTAGCAATAATATAATTTAAGGGAAGTACAACGAGCAGAACTGAAATTTTAGTTCAGGAAAGTACTTGATTAGTAAATAAAATTCATTAAGTTGTCAAGAGTTACAAAACGACACTCACTTAATGACTTAAAGTTATCTATGACCACCTTTTAACTGAAAAAGGAAAAAATAAAAAACAAAAATAAGACAAAAGTAGAAGAGGAAAGGTGAGATAAATTAGAATGCGAAAAATGTCTACTAGATACCCCAAGAATGTTTCCCAAATACTTTCAATATAGTTTTGAATATAAAAATTTTAATTTTTAAAATATTGAAATAGTCTAATCTAATTTGTTTTCGAGCATTAGAATGACAACTATGAATATAGGACATTAAGAGTATTTACAATCAGATAATATTAAAATGACTAAAGGAAATTTTTGTAGGAGGGCTTTTGAATTCTCTATCATTTTTCCCTAGTGATGAAACCATGTAGCATATACTGTCTTGAAAAAAAACAGGATCACTATTGGGACCTCCCAAGTGAGCAGCCAAGTGAATATCATTTTGAACTTTTAAGTACATTAGAATAGGTTATCACTTTAGTAATGCTGATTGCAATGTAGCTACTTATATGACCAAAAATACGTAATATTAACTGTAGCAAACATTGAGCAAAGTCATAATCCACATTCTAACTTTGTATTGTGGTAGGCCAAAAATAAGGATGACAATAAGCTTGAGTAGAAAGCCTCCAAGTTCCTCTGTGACACTACAATCTTATTCTCTATTTGACGTCATACATATCATTTTCAGAAGATTCCTTCAATAGAACTTCGATGGTAAAAAAATTTATTTCGAAAGACAACCAAGTGTTTGAGCAAATAGAGTACATATAAGCACAACATAGTGCTCCACACATATTACAAATCATTGAAGAAGGTACATTCATAAAAAAAAGAGGAGCTAATAGCTATTTTACTATCGACTAAAGCACGAAGTGGTGGAATTCAAAAATTATATCGTACATATAATTTTTAAGTCGTGAAATCAACATATATATATATATATATATATATATATATATATATATATATGTGTGTGTGTGTGTGTGTGTGTGTGTGTGTGTGTGTGTGAAACATAAATCAAACAGGCAAAAATTCAAACTTCATTGAAACATATTTTGAATACTTCCCTTGATTTTCAAACATTCTGTATTCCTTTATTTTCATTTATATCTTATATACTTATTAATTTATTCTCCTGCTAATTCTTTCAAATGTGTCAATATTTATTATACCGATTTCACTCTATTGGCTAAAAAACAAAATGATTTTATTGCCCAGGAGCGAAACACCAAGGGTAAAATATATCTTTTTATTTGTGTGGGAGTGTGTTGGGGAAGAAGACTTCAAACAAACAGTTAATCAAACAGGTAGTAGGAATTAATAAATCCCAAAATAAATTCTTCAAAAGTGAAAAGACTATCCTTTAGTATTTATAAAGTGAAACCAATCATAATGTAGTATCATCTAGGATGTTAATGTTATAAGGATCGTGATAACTTACCAATGTGCCTTATCATGATGTGATTATGTAAATGTGGTAACCTCACATGTATGAATTGTAATTGAAGGGCAATACTAATGCAATTCTTATTGAGCTATGATGGTGATTATACAAGGGATAGACTCTATGACCTACATTAAGCTATGATGATTAATAAAGGCATTAAAGACATTTCAAAAGGGACTCTAGCTTAGAATCGAGTGAACTAGAGTGAGGAGTGTCCTTTACAACCTAGGGAAGGTAGGATCACTAATGTACTCATGAGATTGGAGACTATAATTCATGTAGCATAAAGAGGGTCCCAACTACATCTCCTAGTTCTTGAACTATGTTGGCGCTATTGGAATACTAGCTAGTGGATCCACAATAGAAGCTATGCTCATGTTTTTGTACTACCTTGGAAAGTAGTTCACCTTCTTTCGTTGTAGGGCTCCATGACAATGGATTCAACATTAGCTCACGTGGTCTATGTCGGTGAAGGCTTGATGTTCCCAAAAAGTAAAATGAAGTGATGTAATAAACTCTAACTAGGATAACCTAAGGGGTTTAGCTTAGTCTAGGTAGGGATTGGGACTCTACCTAAACATTGCACTAGTTAGGTAGCGTCTCATTCTACCACCTACCCTAAGTATTACACCCTTAAGAAGACTAAGTTCTTTTACATATATCTGTGGGGTCTAGCTTTAACAAATATAGACCATGAGACCTTGAAATAGAATCGTAGTACTAACCCTTACCGGATGAGGTATCCCTACTTGCCTAAGGTAGGGTCATATTCCTTAGCCTTTACATGGATTCTCCAATAGCTACACCTACGGGGGTGCATAGTTAAGGGATAAGGATATTGCTACTAAGTAACTCATTCTCTACTAACAAGGAGCACCCATCTCAAGAGGCACATTGGATACAACATCTCTACTCACTAAGTGTACCCACCCCTTCTTCAAATCCTCTCTGTGCTAAGCATAACTCCCCCACCGTGTTTTAAACATTCATTGACTATTGGTTAAGAGATAACTATTGAACAACCCATCTCAACTCACGAAGGGTATCCAACCTCCAACCTATCTTTGGACAGCTCATCTGTAATAGTGAGGTTGCTAATAAACACTTCATCTCAACTCACGAAGAGCGTTCACCCTAAAATCCCCCTTTTCATACTTAGGAATAGTAGGAATGGTCTAGACACTTCATCTCTACTCACGAAGAGTTTCCACCCAACAATCCCCCATTTTCATTCATTGACTTCATTCATGCATTCAAGTGTGTGCGAATACATGTGAGCACACATTTTACATAATAACCATTATTCATATCATTGACTTGTAGACATGCTCAAACACACATTAATCACAATTCACATATTATCATACATCATATATCAAATACATACTTCATTTAGACATAAACCCTTCAAGATACTGATTTCAACCTCATAAAACATGTCATACACATACATATCAAAATCATCCCCTTCACTCCACTTATCATGCCTTCAAGGGTATTTTTACAATACACTTATAACTTCATAACTTCAAGTAAAAACCACCACCTAAGGTGGTCCATACAAATGAAGAGCATTTGACATTAAGGATTAAACAACATAGCCAACTTACCATTCGTCCAAGCTTTCACCACCTATCTATAATTTATCCAACAATTCATCATAAAATAGCCTAAGGTAAGTAGCTCATCCTCAACGAAACCACCATGAAACAGTAACTTTAACATTATCTAATGATGCTCATTAAACCTATTTCATAAGCTAAAAGTTTATAAAAAGAATAGACGTGATTCTATTGGGGTTTTTACATTAAAATCATCATTTAAAACTAATAACAACCTCTTTTATTAATTAAAACATTTTTATGCTAATACCCATACTTAGAGTCAAGGAATAAAAAGGTTTGATGTTGAAATCCTTTTTGAAATCTTTTTGAAATGTCTCCTTTTTGGATGTTAACTAATTAAACTTAGATTATATAATTAGTTAAAATAGTTTAAGTAGCTAATTATCAAAACACCCTTCCTAGATTGACTAGAATTAGAGAACTCCTTGACTTAACAAAAATTTTGGTCTTTCCTTGTGGTTTCAGTTTTGTCCAATTAATTCAATTAATTAAGTTGATAAATTAATTTATTAAGTAGTCTAGGGTAATTACTAAAGTACCCCTAAGTTGTTAGGACCATAACCAACTCTTTGGACCATCCTAGGTGTCACAACCCAAAAGCATACCCTAGAAGATAGGGTACAATCTTGGATTGTAACCGGCGTCGTCGACCTCTCGGAGGTCTAAGACAAGCCTCTCATATCATTCATTGCATTGGCATAGTAAATTTAGCGGAAAATTTAAAACTTTTCATAGCACATCATATGCTAGAAACATCACATCGTATATATATAAAACATAAGTCATAATACATATTTAAACTTTAAGTCTCTTTGCCATCTTAGACTCAATAACTTTAGAATACATTAGGGACACGGCCCATACAACACCTTACATAACTATACAATATTTAAAGACTTCATATTAAGGACATAAGTAGGACATCCTTGAACTTAAGGATTCCTTTCCTTGAGCTTGAGAAAACACCTATCAAGCTTCTCGATCATAGATCTCCTTTAAGCATTCCATAACCTACACTTTGTGTAAAAAGTAAAGAAGAATGGGATTAGCACAAGAATGTACTAAGTATGGCAACCATGCGAAAACATGCATTTAAAGGGACATTTCCTTGAAATCATACTTCATGCCATTTTGAGTAAATCATCATAAACCTTTGTCAATAGCATTTATATCATCCACTTACTTCATAGTAACACAATCAAAGACCAAACATCATAGAAAAGCACCTATAGAATATAAGTACACATAGAGGTCACTTTACAGTGAACTCACCTTTCTTAGCATTTAACTCTTTCTTTCAATTCATTAACCTCCTAAGTAATCCTTTAGGGATACTTGGTGCAATGCATCACCTTAGGAACATAAGAGAAAACCATACATAGCATCTACACAAGACAACACATGCCATCGTAGAAGTATAGTACAATAAAAACATAGTCAAACCAAGACTACAATATCATACATAAAGGACACATACATAATCATATGCATTAGAGAACCTTCCTAAGACTTCCTAAGGAGTCACTTGTGCAATGTCTAGATGGGTTCATTACTTCCATCTATCCTAAGTAACTTACCTTAAGTCCTCCTAGTTAGGATCCTATTCAATTACTTCCATTGTCCATTTTACCTTTAGGGAAACCATAACCTTAACCGACATAGACCATGGGTGCTAATCATGGAATCCGGTGTCATAAAACCTTACACCGATGGAAGGTGGTCTACCGGCCAAAGTAGAACCTAACATGACATAGCTGTTTATGTGGAAATCCACTATCTAGTATCCTATGGTGGCAACATAGTTTATGGAACTTGGGGAAATCATGGAAATATCAACTCTACACCCTAGATTGGGTCATGAGGCTATCCACCCCGTGAGGACCGTAATGAACCCTGCCTTTCTTAAATAAGAAAGTGTTACCCCTCACATGAGGACCGTAGTGAACCCTGCCTTTCCTATGTTGGAAAGTGTCACTCCCTCATATACAAGTTCGCTCGGTGCTAAGTTAGGTTCCCTTTATTGAAAAGCCTTTATTACGTTTATTTATAAAACATAAGCTTTAGAATATCCATCATTCATATGATTATAGCATATTCAAGCACCTATCTAGAATTTATAACATTCTTGGGCACCCCTATCAAGGCCCCTATAAATTATTAGATCATCCATGTGTGAGTGTATATACATATATGTGAGCAAACCTTTCACATAACACACCAAGTCACACACTTTCATATATCAATGCATAAGTCTATAGGCATAACTATATGAGCAATCCTTTCATATAAACCTACTAAGACATTATACACATTCATACTTCATCATATCATATTCATAACATGTTCATATAATTATCCTTCATATGCATAAGAACCAAACCTAGGAACTATCCTATCAAGATATACATGTGCAATGCATAGACAAGGTCCCATACCCTTGTCCATACTAGTACACCTATCAAGTCATCCTAGTAACGGAATACAAATCATACATTCATAAGCATCACCTTAATATGCATAGTAGTAAACACTAGTGAATATGAGAACTACCTTTCATTTAGACCCAGTGACTCATACTACTTGAAATATGCATGTAAGTGAAAGTGCTTGTACATTGACAAACATGATCACATAATGGCTATCAATAACTCCTCAAGTCAGCCAACCTATTAGACCACATTACACTTCCAAGCACATGGCACACAAAACATTATAGCATAGGAGACAAGACAATATATACCATGAAATCAAGACTCCTAACTTTAGCTATTTACACTTCCATATAAGGGATTCATGAGTAGAGGTTATTAACCACTTTATCACATCAATGGCAGCACCTATACAATACCCTAACATGATTATACTCATGCCCATACAATAGCCACATAACCTAATTCACAACTAGAATAGGAAAGTAGGCATAAGCTTCTCATAGTATCATTTTAAGCACATGTTCATAAGTTCATCAATTTGCCTTCATGGCCATGGTCAACACATATATAATGACAATAAAGTAAACACCGCCACCATAAGTGGACCATACCACACAATGCCATACAAGGCTTCATCAACATTACTCTAAAGAATAGAGAAGTAGAAGAGTAAAGAGAATAAGCAATCTTACCAATTTCTCACCCTTTGATCATCATTGA
This sequence comes from Solanum sitiens, assembly GCA_016801875.1. Lineage (NCBI taxonomy): Eukaryota > Viridiplantae > Streptophyta > Magnoliopsida > Solanales > Solanaceae > Solanum > Solanum sitiens. The sequence continues at coordinate 790,637 of JABWTJ010000011.1, read as the reverse complement.
TCAATACACCTTATTCATCAATAAAACACATATATGGCAGTAGCTATATGTACTTTAAACATATAAGAAACCATGTACAAGTCACTACATGATTTTACCATAACATAATACAACATATCAACATACTAGGAAAGTAGAATAACATAGATCATTAATCAATTTCATTCATATGGATTATAGGTCATATTTCATGAATCATATCACCCTAAGGCAGTAGCTAATGAAATCATAATCTAGATGAGACACTACTACAATTTGCCATTAAGGTCGATACAAGCATACTTTATATAGGGAGTTCATGGAAAGTAAGTTTACATAGGTTATATTCAACCTATCATGAATTGACCCATATTGTATTAATTACATATAATTCATCCTCATACTTCATTATAGGCAGCAGCTATAGACATTAACCATAATCAATTCTTATAGCGACTAACCTAACGTTAAGATCACAAGTTACAACTTCATAGACAAGAAGAGCCTAGATTAATTCAAACCAAGCCTTTTCTACTTTAGTCATACATGATTTATATCCACAATTCAACCATGGTATTAACCTAAAACAGTAGCTACAAGAACCACAACTTAATCGAAATTCACTTTAGATCACAAGAAAACCAATGTTACAGTGAACTATAGAAAACTAGGCTAAACATGCTCAAATCTTCATACATTAATCCTTATGCATCATTCAACATCAATTCAACATAAATTCATGTAAATAACAGTATATACCATCACCTCAACGTAAGAGAATCATAGTTCAATCGATAACAAGTCAAGATCACAAAGCCCATGTAAGAGCTAAACCAATTTTGGAAGGAACATGGGTTCATCATGCAATTGGAGTGAAATAACATTCAAATCACTGTATTAACTTCAATTCAGCATGATTTAATCATTAAAAATGTTTTGAGAAAGAACCCATGGCTAGATTGGAGAAGAAGAACTTTGATCATAAACTTTTTTTGAAAAACATTGAGAATGGCTCTCTAGATGAAAAGATAACTAGAGATAAAGATCACCATACCTTTTATTAGTTGAAAACCTCTAAAATTTCATGATTCATCCATGGAAAACCCAGCTTGAATCTGTTCTTGAGCTTCACCAACAATGGTGGTTTTAGAGAGAACATTTTTGGAGAGAAAGGCTTAAAATATGTGAGACGGTTTTGGGAATGGGTTAATCACGTTTTGGATGGCTTATATACACTTAAAATCACTTAATTAAACCTATTATAGTCAGGTTAGGATGTGGGGTGAATTTACCATTCACCCCTTTAAGAGGCAGCACGCAGGCAGTTAACTAGCAGGCCACCCGTGACGAGGCCCATGACGGGCCGTGGCAACCTCCGTCGCAGGGGACTTGGCCAATTTCTTGGCTTACAACCTGCCAAGGCAAGTCTCCTTCGACGGGACCTGCTTGACAGTCCGTTGGGGGCCCAACGGTCCGTCATTGGGTCCGTCAAGAGACACTGCCCAGGCAGTGTTTAGGCAGCCTTGAGGTCCTTCTTTTGGGGCCTCTTGTGTGGCCCTTTAGAAGTCGTACCCGGACGTTTCCAACGCTATTACAAACCTTAACATGTTATAGACCTACCACATAAGTTTCATCCAAAACAAACACCTACAAGACGTCCAAACAGCCTTGACCCCAACATGACATACGATGAATGTCTTAGGGGCGATCTTTCGAACGTCTTGGACGTTCTTGGGCGTTTGACCTCCAAACTTCACGAAACTTCATATAGTAACATTAAACATCATTTAAAACCATTTCAAGACTTGTTTGACTCAGTTCACACAATTTAGGCATGCATACACACATGAGGCACATTAGCGACTATTCGTCGAACGTCTTGGACGTCCCTTGACGTTCGACTTCCAAATCACTTCAAACTTTGCACACTGACTCTATATGACATAATAAGGCATTTTAGGATCTTATAACGTTAAGACGAACATGTTAGGCTCTAGACACGTTATCTCATTTTCGAGGTCTTACAATATCCCCCACTTGGGAACATTCGTCCTCGAATGACACTTAGGACTCTTTAATCACATCCAGGACTTCAATACACATAAGAGCAGTTAATCACATTTAAAATATCATCAAATCATTTTAGCACTCCATGCACACAAGTAAGCAAAACTTCGATTCACTCACCCTTAATGCATTAATCAAAGAGGCACTTATCATGTTCATAGGAGGAACATACTTCTCCTAATCATAACATGGTCATTGCCCCTTAATTCATCAAGATATCATCTTGCAAGGCCACATATAGGCAGATTTCAACAATACTCAAAACAAGTAGGCATTCATACTTCAATGCACATAGATTTGAGTTAATTGCATTTAACAAAAATCTTCATTAGTTAGACCTAGTACCATGAAGGTCATACTCAACCATACCATGCTTAGTGGTGTCCATGGAGGAATGTCTTGCTCCTCAACACATTACATGTATCATGAGTTCACACCTTAGCAAAGTACAAGGTCAATTTCCTTAAAAATGAGAAATTCCAACTTTCAAGCAAAGTCATGCATATATTTTTCTTCCTAGTGAAGTCTAAATGGCAAGTCACACGAAGTGCATCACAACAAAATAGGAAGTCATTCCACAAATCTCTTTTCTTAAAATATTACTCACCCTTAAAGTAAGCCTCATTTTGGAAAAATAGCACACACCATAGGCACACACGTATACACTTAGCAAAACATGCTTTCACCTTTCAAGAATGAGCCTACAATTTTATATTACAAATCATCAAGTCACTAAATTTTCAAGAGAGTCAACATATTTCATGGTAAAAGAGACTCAACTTCTATTGCAAGGCTAAACAATTTACCCTACAAGTGACTATTTCCAAGTTCCTTGTCTTACCTCATGAAGTCAACTTCACAATTAGCACATTAAAATGCAAGTCAACAAGAGAAAACATGGATTTTATCAAAAATTTCTTTTCATGCCCTTTGGAAAATTCACCATGTCTCTAAGATGATGTCAATTAATTCATACCAATCATATAAAGATCATGCAATTCACACTTTATGCAAGACTATTTTCATGAACAAGCATACTAAGAATTCATATTTTCAAATTCGTGTAAGAATAGAAGAACAATGTAGACAATTTCTACAATCTCACCACTCAAACACCATCCCCCACTTAGGGTTTAGGGTTTAGGGTTAGGGTTAAGGATAAAGTTAGGGTTAGGGTTAATTTTAGGGATCAGGTTAAGGTTAGGGTTTAGGTATTTTTTAAGATATTAGGTTTTGGGGTTTACGATTTTTGGTTTTAAATCTGTGATTTAGTGTTTAATGTTCGGGTTTTGGTATTTTGGGTTTTGGGTTTCGGGTTATTGGTTTAGGGTTAGGGTTAGGGATAGGGTTAGGTTAGGGTTAAAGTTTAGGTTTTTTGGGGTTTTAGGATTTGAGGTTTAGAATCTATGGGTAGTGTTTAATGTTGGCGTTTTCATATTTTGGACTTAGGTTTTTTTTGGACTTTGGGTTTAGGGTTTAGGGTCTTGAGTTAGAAATATGGTTAGGATTAGGGTTAGGGTGTATGTGTTTTTAGGTTTTATGGTTTAGGGTTTAGCATTTGAGGTTTAAAATCTATGGTTTAGTATTTAATGTTTGGGTTTTTGTAATTTTTTCTTAGGGTTGCGGGTTTATGGTCTAGGTTAATGGTTTGGGTTAGGGTTAAGGTTAGGGGTAGAGTTAGGGTTAAGTTTTTGGTTTTTTTATTTTGTTGGGTTTAGGGTTTAGGATTTGAGGTTTAGTATCAATGGTTTAGTGTTTAATGTTTGGGTTTTGGTATTTTCGGCTTGGGGTTTTGGGCTTGGGGTTTTGGGTTAATGGTTTAGGATTTGAGGTTTAATATCTATGATTAGTGTTTAATGTTTGGGTTTTCGTATTTTGGACTTAGGTTTTTTTTAGACTTAGTGTTTAGGTTTAGGGTTAGGGTTAAGGTTAGGGTTAGGATTTTGGTTTTTTTAGGTTTTTAGGTTTAGGGTTTAGGATTTGAGGTTTTATATCAATGGTTTACTGTTTAATGTTAGGGTTTTGGTATTTTGGGCTTGGAGTTTAGGGTTTATGGTAGGGGTAGAGGTAGGGTTAATGTAAGGGTTAGGGTTAGGGTTTAGGTTGTTTTTTAGCATTTAGGGTTTTGAGTTAAGGATTTAAGCTGTAATTTCTATAGTTTAGTGTTTAATGTAAGGGTTTTGGTATTTTGGGATTTGGATTTAGGATTTAGGGTTTAGGGTTAGGGTTATGGTTAGGGTTAGAGTTATGATCATGTTAGGGTTAGGGTTTTTTAGGTTTTAGGTTTTGGGGTTTAGGATTTTTGGTTTAAAATCTATTCTTTCGTGTTTAATGTTTGAGTTTTTGTATCTTGGGCTTGGGATTTTAGGTCAATGGCTTAGTGTGAGGGTTAGGGTTAAGGTTAAGCTTATGGTTAGGGTTTGGGCTAGGGTTAGGGTTATGGTTTAGGTTTTTTTAGGTTTTAGGGGTCTAGGATATTTGGTTTAAAATCTATTGTTTAGTGTTTAATGTTTAGGTTTTGGTATTTTGGGCTTGGGATTTCGGGTTAATGGTTTTATGTTAGGGTTAGGATTAGGGTTTGGGTGTAGTTTTTATTTAGGTTTTATATCAAGGTTTAGCATTTGAGGTTTTAAATCTATAGTTTGGTATTTAATGTTTGGGTTAGAGTTAAGGTTAAGGTTAGGGTTAGAGTTAGGTTTAGGATTATTTGTTTTTGGGTTTTTGGGTTTAGGGTATAGGATTTGAGTTTTAATATCAATGGTATAGTGTTTAATGTTTGAGTTTTGGTATTTTGGGCTTCGAGTTTAGGGTTTATTGTAGTCTTAGAGTTAGGGTTTATATTAGAGATATGGTTAGGGTTTAGGATATTTTTTAGGTTTTTGGGTTTGGGGTTAAGGATTTGAGTTTTATTATCTATGGTTTAGTGTTTAATTTTAGGGTTTTGGTATTTTGGGCTTGGGGTTTAGGGTTTAGGTTGCTTTTTAGGTTTGAGGATTTGGGGTTAAGGATTTGAGTTGTAATATCTATGGTTTAGTGTTTAATTTCAGGGTTTTGGTATTTTTGGCTTAGGGTTTAGGTTTAAAGATAGGGTTAGGGTTAGGGTTCTTGTTAGGGATATGTTAAGGTTAGTTTTTTTTTTAGGTTTTAGGTTTTGGGGTTTAGGATTTTTGGTTTAAAATCTGTTGTTTAGTGTTTAATGTTTGACTTTTAGTATTTTGGGCCTGGAGTTTTGGGTTAATAGTCTTGGGTTAGGGTTAGGGTTAAGGTTAGGGTTAGGGTTAGGGTTAGGGTTAGGGTTTAGGTTTTTTTTTTGGGTTTTAGGTTTTGGTGTTTAGGATTTTTTGTTTAAAATCTATGGTTATTTTTTATTATTTGGGTTTTTGTATTTTGGGCTTGGGATTTTGGGTTAATGGTTTAGGATTTTTTGTTTAAAATCTATGGTTATTTTTTATTATTTGGGTTTTTGTATTTTGGGCTTGGGATTTTGGGTTAATGGTTTAGGATTTGAGGTTTAATATTTATGGTTAGTGTTTAATGTTTGGTTTTTCGTATTTTGGACTTAGGTTTTTTTTTGGACTTAGGGTTTAGGTTTAGGGTTATGGTTAAGGTTTTGGTTTTTTTAGGTTTTTAGGTTTAGGGTTTAGGATTTGAGGTTTTATATCAATGGTATAGTGTTTAATGTTTGGGTTTTCGTATTTTAGGCTTGGAGTTTAGGGTTTATGGTAGGGTTAGGATTACGGTTAATGTTAGGGTTAGGTTTAGGGTTTAGGTAGTTTTTTCGCATTTTAGGTTTGGAGCTAAGGATTTAAGTTGTAATTTCTATGGTTTAGTGTTTAATGTTGGGGTTTTGGTATTTTGGTATTTTGATTTAGGGTTTAGGGTTAGGGTTATGGATAGGGTTAGGGTTAGGGTTAAGGTTCATGGTTTGTAGGTTTTAGGTTTTGGGGTTTAGGATTTTTGGTTTAAAATCTATCATTTCGTGTTTAATGTTTAAGTTTTTGTATTTTGGGCTTGGGATTTTGGGTCAATTGTTTAGTGTGAGTGTTTGGGTTAAGGTTAAGGTTAGGGTTAGGGTTTTGGTTAGGGTTAGGGTTAGGGTTTAGGTTTTAGGTTTTAGGGTTTGTGGTTTAGGATTTGAGGTTTAAAATCGATGGTTTAGTGTTTAATGTTTGGGTTTTCGTATTTTGGACTTCGAGTTATGTTTGGACTAAGGATTTAGGGTTTAGGGTTAAGATTAGGGTTGGGGTGTAAGTTTTTTTCGATTCTATGGTTCAAGGTTTAGCATTTAAGGTTTAAAACCTATGGTTTAGTATTTAATGTTTAGGTTTTGGTATTTTGGGCTTAGGTTTCGGGTTTATGTTTTAGGGTTAGGGTTAGGGTTAAGGTTAGGGTTAGGATTAGGGTTAGGGTTTTGGTTTCCTTAGGTTTTAGTTTTTAGGGTTTAGGATATGAGGTTTAATATAATGGTGTAGGGTTTAATATTTGCATTTTGTATTTTGGCGTTGGGGTTTAGGGTGTATGGTAGGGTTAGGGTTAGGGTTAATGTTAGTTTTAGGGTTAGGGTTTCGGTTGTTTTTTAATTTTAAGGGTTTGGGGTTAAGGATTTGAGTTGTAATATCTATGGTTTAGTGTTGATAGATATGGTAGTGGTATTTTGGGCTTTGAGTTTAGGATTTAGGGTTAGGGTTATGGATAAAGTTAGGGTTAGGGTTAATGTTAGGGATAGGGTTAAGGTTAGGGTTTAGGGTTTCTTTAAGATATTAGGTTTTGGGGTTTACGATTTTTGGTTTTAAATCTGTGATTTAGTGTTTAATGTTTGGGTTTTGGTATTTTGGGATTTGGGTTTCCAGTTATTGGTTTAGGGTCAGGGTTGGGGATAGGGTTAGGTTAGGGTTCGAATTTAGGTTTTTTTAGGTTTTAGGATTTGAGGTTTAGAATCTATGGGTAGTGTTTAATGTTTGGGTTTTCATATTTTGGACTTAGGTTTTTGTTTTGGAATTTGGGTTTAGGGTTTAGGGTCTTGAGTTAGAAATAGGGTTAGGATTAGGGTTAGGGTGTATGTTTTTTTAGGTTTTATGGTTTAGGGTTTAGCATTTGAGGTTCAAAATCTATGGTTTAATATTTAATATTTGTGTTTTTGTAATTTTTGCTTAGGGTTGCGGGTTTATGGTCTAGGTTAAGGGTTTGGGTTACGGTTAAGGTTAGGGTTAGAGTTAGGGTTAAGGTTTTGTTTTTTTTAGGTTGTTGGGTTTAGGGTTTAGGATTTGAGGTTTAATAACAATCGTTTAGTGTTTAATGTTTGGCTTTTGGTATTTTGGCCTTGGGGTTTTGGGTTAATGGTTTAGGATTTGAGGTTTAATATCTATGGTTAGTGTTTAATGTTTGGGTTTTCGTATTTTGGACTTAGGGTTTTTTTGGACTTAGGGTTTAGGGTTAGGGTTAGGGTTAAGGTTAGGGTTAGGGTTAGGGTCTTGAGTTAGAAATAGGGTTATGATTAGGGTTAGGGTGTATGTTTTTTTTGGTTTTATGGTTTAGGGTTTAGCATTTGAGGTTTAAAAACTATGGTTTAATGTTTAATGTTTGGGTTTTTGTAATTTTTGCTTAGGGTTGCGGGTTTATGGTCTAGGTTAAGGGTTTGGGTTAGGGTTAAGGTTAGGGTTAGAGTTAGGGTTAAGGTTTTAGTTTTTTTTAGGTTTTTGGGTTTAGGGTTTAGGATTTGAGGTTTTATATCAATGGTTTAGTGTTTAATGTTTGGGTTTTGGTATTTTGGGCTTGGGGTTTTGGGTTAATGGTTTAGGCTTTGAGGTTTAATATCTATGGTTAGTGTTTAATGTTTTTGTTTTCGTATTTTGGACTTGGTGTTTTTTTGGACTTAGGGTTTAGGGTTAGGTTAGGGTTAAGGTTAGGGTTAGGATTAGGGTTAGGGTTTTGGGTTTTTTAGGTTTTTAGGTTTAGGGTTTAGGATTTGAGGTTTTATATCAATGGTTTAGTGTTTAATGTTTGAGTTCTTGTATTTTGGGCTCAGAGTTTCGGGTTTATGGTAGGGTTGTGGTTAGGGTTAATGTATGGGTCAGGGTTAAGGTTTATGTTGTTTTTTAGCATTTAGGGTTTGGAGTTAAGGATTTAAGTTGTAATTTCTATGGTTTAGTGTTTAATGTAAGGGTTTTGGTATTTTGGAATTTGGATTTAGGGTTTAGGGTTTAGGGTTTAGGGTTAGGGTTATGAATAGGGTTAGGGTTACGGTCATGTTATGGTTAGGGTTTTTTAGGTTTTAGGTTTTGGGGTTTAGGATTTTTGGTTTAAAATCTATTCTTTCGTGTTTAATGTTTGAGTTTTTGTATCTTGGGCTTGGGATTTTAGGTCAATGGCTTAGTGTGAGGGTTAGGGTTAAGGTTAAGCTTATGGTTAGGATTTGGGCTAGGGTTAGGGTTATGGTTTAGGTTTTTTTACGTTTTAGGGGTCTAGGATATTTGGTTTAAAATCTATTGTTTAGTGTTTAATGTTTAGGTTTTGGTATTTTGGGCTTGGGATTTCAGGTTAATGGTTTAGTGTTAGGGTTAAGATTAGGGTTAGGGTGTAGGTTTTATTTAGGTTTTATGGTTCAAGAATTAGCATTTGAGGTTTTAAATCTATGGTTTGGTATTTAATGTTTGGGTTAGGGTTAAGGTTAAGGTTAGGGTTAGAGTTAGGGTTAGGATTATTTTTTTTTGGGCTTTTTGGTTTAGGGTTTAGGATTTGAGTTTTAATATCAATGGAATAGTATTTAATGTTTGAGTTTTGGTATTTTGGGCTTCGAGTTTAGGGTTTATTGTAGTCTTAGAGTTAGGGTTTATATTAGAGAAATGGTTAGGGTTTAGGCTATTTTTTAGGTTTTTGTGTTTGGGGTTAAGGATTTGAGTTTTATTATCTATGGTTTAGTGTTTAATTTTAGGGTTTTGGTATTTTGGGCTTAGGGTTTAGGGTTTAGGGTATTTTTTAGGTCATAGGATTTGGGGTTAAGGATTTGAGTTGTAATATCTATGGTTTAGTGTTTAATTTTAGGGTTTTGGTATTTTTGGCTTAGGTTTTTTTTTAGGGTTTAGGGTTAGGTTATGGATAGGTTTTTTTTTTTAGGGTTTAGGGTTAGGGTTATGGATAGGGTTAGGGTTACGGTCATGCTAGGGTTAGGTTTTTTTAGGTTTTAGGTTTTGGGGTTTAGGATTTTTGATTTAAAATCTATCGTTTTGTGTTTAATGTTTCAGTTTTTGTATCTTGGGGTTGGGATTTTGGGTCAATGGTTAAGTGTGAGGGTTAGGGTTAAGGTTAAGGTTAAGGTCATGGTTAGGGTTTGGGTTAGGGTTAGTATAGGGTTATGGTTTAGTTTTTTTTAGGTTTTAGGGGTCTAGGATATTTGGTTTAAAATTTATTGTTTAGTGTTTAATGTTTAGGTTTTGGTATTTTGGGCTTGGGATTTCGAGTTAATGGTTTAGTGTTAGGGTTAGGGTGTAGGTTTTATTTAGGTTTTATGGTTCAAGGTTTAGCATTTGAGGTTTTAAATCTATGGTTTGGTATTTAATGTTTGGGTTAGGGTTCAGGTTAAGGTTAGGGTTAGAGTTAGGCTTAGGATTTTTTTTTGGGGGGTTTGGGTTTAGGGTTTAGGATTTGAGTTTTAATATCAATGGTATAGTGTTTAATGTTTGAGTTTTGGTATTTTTGGCTTCGAGTTTAGGGTTTATTGTAGTCTTAGAGTTAGAGTTTATATTAGAGAAATGGTTAGGCTTTAGTCTATTTTTTAGGTTTTTGGGTTTGGGGTTAAGGATTTGAGTTTTATTATCTATGGTTTAGTGTTTAATTTTAGGGTTTTTGTATTTTGGGCTTAGGGTTTAGGTTGTTTTTTAGGTTTTAGGATTTGGGGTTAAGGATTTCAGTTGTAATATCTATGGCTTAGTGTTTAATTTTATGGTTTTGGTATTTTTGGCTTAGTTTTTTTTTTTTTGGCTTAGGGTTTAGGGTTTAGGGTTTAGGGTTTAGGGTTAAAGATAGGGTTAGGGTTAGAGTTCATGTTAGGGATAGGTTAGGGTTAGTTTCTTTTTTTTTAGGTTTTAGGTTTTGGATTTTAGGATTTTTGGTTTAAAATCTATGGTTTAGTGTTTAATGTTTGATTTTTAGTATTTTGGGCCTGGAGTTTTGGGTTAATGGTTTTGGGTTAGGGTTAGGCTTAAGGTTAGGGTTAGGGTTAGGGTTAGGGTTAGGGTTAGGGTTTAGTTTTTTTTTTTTAGGTTTTAGGTTTTGTTGTTTAGGATTTTTTGTTTAAATCTATGGTTAGTTTTTATTATTTGGGTTTTGGTATTTTGGGCTTGGGATTTTGGGTTAGTGGTTTAGGATTTGAGGTTTAATATCTATGGTTAGTGTTTAATGTTTGGGTTTTCGTATTTTGGACTTAGGGTTTAGGGTTAGGAATAGTGTTAAGGTTTAGGTTTTTTTTAGGTTTTTAGGTTTCGGGTTTCGGATTTGAGGTTTTATATCAATGGTATAGTGTTTAATATTTGGGTCTTCGTATTTTGGCCTTGGAATTTAGGGTTTATGGTAGGGTAAGGATTACGGTTAATGTTAGGGTTAGGGTTAGGTTTTAGGTAGTTTTTTAGCATTTTGGGTTTTGAGGTAAGGTTTTAAGTTGTAATTTCTATGGTTTAGTGTTTAATGTTAGGGTTTTGGGATTTTGGGATTTGAATTTAGGGTTTACGGTTTAGGGTTAGGGTTATGGATAGGGTTAGAGTTACAGTCATGTTAGGGTTAGGGTTAGGGTTCATGGTTTTTAGGTTTTAGGTTTTGGGGTTTAGGATTTTTGGTTTAAAATCTATCATTTCGTGTTTAATGTTTAAGTTTTTGTATTTTGGGCTTTGGATTTTGGGTCAATTGTTTAGTGTGAGGGTTTGGGTTAAGGTTAAGGTCATGGTTAGGGTTTGGGTTAGGGTTAGAGTTAGGGTTTAGGTTTTAGGTTTTAGGGTTTGTGGTTTAGGATTTGAGGTTTAAAATCTATGGTTTAGTGTTTAATGTTTTGGTTTTCATATTTTGGACTTTGAGTTATGTTTCGACTAAGGGTTTAGGGTTTAGGGTTAAGATTAGGGTTGGGGTGTAAGTTTTTTTCGGTTTTATGGTTCAAGGTTTAGCATTTGAGGTTTAAAACCTATGGTTTAGTATTTAATGTTTGGTTTTTGGTATTTTGGGCTTAGGGTTTCGGGTTTATGCTTTAGGGTTAGGGTTAGGGTTAAGGTTAGGGTTAAGGTTAGGGTTAGGATTAGGGTTAGGGTTTTGGTTTCTTTTAGGTTTTAGTTTTTAGGGTTTAGGATATGAGGTTTAATATAATGGTGTAGTGTTTAATATTTGCATTTTGTATTTTGGCATTGGGGTTTAGGGTTACGGTAGGGTTAGGGTTAATGTTAGTTTTTGGGTTAGAGTTTAGGTTGTTTTTTAGGTTTAAGAGTTTGGGGTTAAGGATTTGAGTGGTAATATTGATGGTTTAGTGTTGAATGTTAGGGTATTGGTATTTTTGGCTTTGGGTTTAGAGTTTAGGGTTTAGGGTTTAGGGTTTAGTGTTAGGGTTAAGGATAGAGTTAGGGTTAGGGTTAATGTTAGGGATAGGGTTAAGGTTAGGGTTTAGGGTTTCTTTAAGATATTAGGTTTTGGGGTTTACGATTTTTGGTTTTAAATCTGTGATATAGTGTTTAATGTTCGGGTTTTGGTATTTTGGGTTTTGGGTTTCGGGTTATTGGTTTAGGGTTAGGGTTAGGGATAGGGTTAGGTTAGGGTTAGAGTTTAGTTTTTTTTAGGCTTTTGGATTTGAGGTTTAGAATCTATGGGTAGTGTTTCATGTTTGGGTTTTCATATTTTAGACTTAGGTTTTTGTTTGGACTTTGGGTTTAGGGTTTAGGATCTTGAGTTAGAAATAGGGCCAGGGTGTATGTTTTTTTAGGTTTTATGGTTTAGGGTTTAGCATTTGAGGTTTAAAATCTGTGGTTTAATATTTGATGTTTGGGTTTTTGTAATTTTTGCTTAGGGTTGCAGGTTTATGGTCTAGGTTAAGTGTTTGGGTTAGGGTTAAGGTTAGGGTTAGAGTTAGGGTTAATTTTTTTTTTTTTAGGTTTTTAGGTTTAGGGTTTAGGATTTGAAGTTTAATATCAATGGTTTGGTATTTAATGTTTGGGTTTTGGTATTTTGGGCTTCGGGTTTAGGGTTTATGGTAGGGTTATTATTAGAGTTAGGGTAAAAGTTTAGGCTATTTTTTAGGTTTTAGGGTTTGGGGATAAGGATTTGAGGTTTAAAATCTATGGTTTAGTGTTTAATATTTGAGTTTTCGTATTTTGGACTTCGAGTTTTTTTTGGACTAAGGGTTTAGGATTTAGGGTTAGGATTAGGGTTGGGGTGTAGGTTTTTTTAGGTTTTATGGTTCAAGGTTTAGCAATTGAGGTTTAAAACCTATGGTTTAGTATTTAATGTTTGGGTTTTGGTATTTTGGGCTTAAGGTTTCGAGTTTATGCTTTAGGGTTAGGGTTAGAGTTAAGGTTAGGTTTAGGGTTAGGGTTTGGTTTTTTTAGTCTTTTTAGATTTTTTGTTTTAGGGTTTAGTATATGAGGTTTAATATAATGGTTTAGTGTTTAATGTTTGTATTTGGTATTTTGGGCTTGGAGTTTGGGGTTTATGGTAGGGTTAGGGTTAGGGTTAATGTTAGTTTTAGGGTTAGGGTTAGGTTGTTTTTTAGGTTTTAGGGTTTGGGTTAAGGATTTGAGTGTTAATATCTATGGTTTAGTGTTTAATGTTAGGGTATTGGTATTTTGGGATTTGGGTTTAGGGTTTAGTGTTTAGGGATAGGGTTAAGGATATTGTTAGGATTAGGGTTTGTGTTAGGGATAGGGTTAAGGTTAGCGTTTAGGATTTCTTTAAGATATTAGGTTTTGGGGTTTATGATTTTTGGTTTTAAATCTATGATTTAGTGTTTAATGTTCGGGTTTTGTTATTTTGGGCTTGGTGTTTTGGGTTAATGGTTTAGGTTTAGGTTTAGGGTTAGGGTTAGGTTAGGGTTAGGGTTTAGGTTTTTTTAGGTTTTAGGATTTGCGGTTTAGAATCTATGGGTACTGTTTAATGTTTGGGTTTTCATATGTTGGACTTAGGCTTTTTTTACTTAGGGTTTTGGGTTTAGGGTATAGAGTTAGAAATAGGGTTAGGATTAGGGTTAGGGTGTATTTTTTTTAGGTTTTATGGTTTAGGATTTAGCATTTGAGGTTTCAAATATATGGTTTGATATTTAATTTTTGGGTGTTGGTATTGTGGGCTTAGGGTTTAGGTTTATGGTTTATGGTTAGGGTTAAGGTTAGGGTTTTGGTTTTTTTAGGTTTTTGGATTTAGGGTTTAGTATTTGAGATTTGTTATTTATGGTTTAGTGTTTAATGTTTGGGTTTTGGTATTTTGGGCTTGGGGTTTACGGTTTATGGTAGGGTTAGGGTTAGGGTTAGGGTTAGGGTTTAGGTTGTTTTTTTAGGTTTTAGGATTTGGGGTTAAGGATTTGAGTTGTAATATCTATGATTTAGTATTTAATGTTATGGTTTTGGCATTTTGGGCTTTGGGTTTAGGGTTTAGGGTTTAAGGTTAGGGTTAAGGATTGGGTTAGGGTTAGAGTTCATTTTAGGGATACGGTTAGGGTTAGGGTTTATTTTTTTTTTAAGATTTAGGTTTTGGGTTAAGGATTTTTGGTATAAACTCTATGGTTTAGTGTTTGATGTTTGGGTTTTCGTATTTTGGGCATGGGGTTTTGGTTGACGAGTTAGGGTTAGGGTTAGGGTTTAGGTTTCTTAGGTTTTAGGGTTTGTGATTTAGGATTCGAAGTTTAAAATCTATGGTTTAGTGTTTAAGGTTTGGGTTTTTCGTATTTAAACTAAGGGTTTTTTATTTTTCTTTTTTTTTTGGACTTAGGATTTTAGGTTAGGGTTAGGGTGTAGTTTTTTTTTAGGTTTTATGATTCAGGGTTTAACATTTGAGGTTTAAAATCTATGGTTTAGTATTTAATGTTTGGGTTTGGTATTTTGGGCTTATGGTTTCGGGTTTTCGGTTTAGTGTTAGGGTTAGGGTTATTTTTTAGGTTTTTTGGTTTAGGGTTTAGGATTTAATGTTTTATATCGATGATTTAGTGTTTAATGTTTGGGTTTTGGCATTTTGGGCTTGGGGTTTAAGGTTTATGGTAGGCTTAGTGTTAGGGTCATTGTTAGGGTTAGGGTGTAGGTTGTTTATTAGATTTTAGGGTTTGGAGTTAAGGATTTAGGTTGTAATTTCTACGGTATAGTGTTTAATGTTAGGGTTTTGGTATTTTGCGCTTTGGGTTTAGGGTTTAAGATTTGGGGTTAGGGATATAGTGTTAAGTATCGTGTTAGGGATAGGGTTAGGGTTAGGGTTTATGTATTTTTTAGGTTTTAGGTTTTGGGGTTTAGGATATTTGGTTTAAAATCTATTATTTAGTGTTTAATTTTTCGGTTTTGGTATTTTGGGCTTGAGATTTTGGGTTAATGGTTTAATGTTAGGGTTAGGATTAGAGTTAGGGTGTAGGTTTCTTTTACGTTTTATGGCTCAGGGTTTAGCATTTGAGGTTTTAAATCTATGGTTTAGTATTTAATATTTGGGTTTTGGTATTTTTGGCTTAGGGTTGCGGGTTTATGGTTTAGGGTATGGGTGGCAAAATGGGTAAATAATATGGATATCCATCCATATTACCCATATTAAATGAATTGGGTATCCAACTCATTCGAAATGGATAAAAAACGAGCAATACCTATATTACCCATTTAAAAATGGATAGTTAAGTGGATAAAATGGGTAAAAGCAAACAAAAAAAAGTGATAAAGGGTTGGGTAGTAAGAAAGTATTTTTTTTAAAAAAAATCTATAAAAAAATATGAAACTTTTTTTTACATTTAATTTGGGATAGGGGTGGTAGGAATTGGGGTGGGGGGGTTGGTAGGGGGTAATGGGGGGTGATAATTTTTTTTACCAGAAAAATTAAAAATATTAATGAAAAAATTGAAAACTTTGTTAATTTTTTTTAGGGGGGGGGGGGCTGGTAGGGGTTGTGGTAATTTTTTTAAAAATTTTCTAAGAAAAAATTAATGAATTTTTTTTAAAAGCTTAATGTTTTTTTTTTGGATTGGGGTTTAAGGTTTAAGGTAGGGTTAGGGTTAGGGTTAATGTTAGGGTTAGAGTTAGGGCTTAAGTTGTTTTTTAGCTTTTAGGGTTTGGAGTTAAGTATTTAAGTTGTTATTTCTATTATTTAATGTTTAATATTAGGGTTTTGGTATTTGGGCTTTGGGTTTAGGGTTTAGGGTTTAGGGTTAGGGTTAGGGTTAGGGTCGTGTTAGGGATAGGGTTAGGGTGTATGGTTTTTTTAGGTTCTAGGTGTTCGGGTTGAGGGTTTATGGTAGGGTTAGGGTTAGGTTAATGCTAGTTTTAGGGTTAGGGCTTAGTTTTTTTTTTACGTTTTAGGGTTTGGGGTTAAGGATTTGAGTTATAATATCTTTGGTTTAGTGTTTAATGTTAGGGTATTGGTATTTTGGGCTTTGGGTTTTGGGTTTAGGGTTTAGGGTTAGGGTTAAAGATACGGTTAGGTTTAGGGTTCGTGTTAGGGATAGGGCTAAGGTTAGGGTTTAGGGTTTCTTTGAGATATTAGGTTTTGGGGTTTACGATTTATGGTTTTAAATCTATGATTTAGTGTTTAATGTTCGAGTTTTGGTATTTCGGGCTTTTTTTTTTTTTTTAATTTTTTGAATTAGCCATGGAGGGGTAGGGGCTGAGCAACACCCCCAGGCCTTATCATTAATAATAAAACAAAATACAAGAAGGGGGACATAAACCTAACCTCCAACCTAAGATGGTTTAGAATCAACTTCCCAAAGGAAGTCAACTCCTCCCCTTACAAAAAGATGAACCAAAAAACTACGCACCTAAGGAGAGGACTCCTCTTAGTACAAAGTATCTAGGAAACATAAACTAGGGAGACTCTCCCTTTACAAGAAAGCATATAAACTAAACTAACCTATTCAAAGTAGCTATAATTTTAATTATAGCTAAATTGAACAGATATACAACCTCAAGGAGGTTCAAAAATTCTCTTTGTCTTCTTTCTTCTAAAATTATGCATCTCTAATAGATCAAGTTGATAGTAGGCCTTTGCTTCTTTAGGTAGTTGATGGCTGTTGAGATACACCTGAGGAGTGGCTGTGTTGTGACTATGTTTTGACAATGCATCTGCTACACAATTTGCTTCTCTGAATACATGAATACATTTGAAGTTGTGGACCTGAGCGATAAGATGTTGCAGCCTTCCAAGTTGAGTGATGATACTCCATTGAGGGACTGCCTTCTTTAGGACCCATTGCACTACTAGTTGAGAGTCAAGTTCCAAAATTATGTTCCTGTATCCAAGCTCAAGTGCCCAAGTTAAACCAAAGATGGCTGCCTCTATTTCAGCTTTGTTGTTTGTTCCTTCTCCAAGTGGTGTTGTGAAAGCCATCACCAATTTGCCATTTTTGTCTCTCAAGATTCCACCAGCCCCCAATATGCCAGGGTTCATGAGTTCACTGCCATCAATGTTCACTTTGAGCCACTGATCTGCAGGTTTAAGGCATTTCACCATGTTCACCTTGATGCCATGCGCACACTTTTCACTCTTTTGGATTAGATCAGTCCACTTTGCAGGACATTAGAGATGTGGAAATGCACTGTTCAGCATTTTGAAGTTGTCTTTGTAGACTGCATACTTCACCCTGCTAATGTTGGTTGCTTTACCTCCATACTTGCAGGCACACCTGTTCTTCCACAGATTCCAGCAGATGAATCTGTTTAATGTTTGGGTTTTTGATTTTGGACTTAGGTTTTTTTTGTTACTTAGGGATTACGGTTTAGGGTATAGAGTTAGAAATAGGGTTAGGATTAGGGTTAGGGTGTATGTTTTTTTAGGTTTTATGGTTTAGGGTTTAGCATTTGAGTTTTAAAATATATGGTTTAATATTTAATGTTTGGGTTTTGGTATTTTAGGCTTAGGGTTTACTTTTATGGTTTATGGTTAGGGTTAAGTTTAGGGTTTTGTTTTTTTTAGGTTTTTGGGTTTAGGGTTTAGGATTAGAGGTTTGTTATTTATGGTTTAGTGTTTAATGTTTGGGTTTAGGTATTTTGGGCTTGAGGTTTAGGGTTTATGGTAAGGTTAGGGTTAGGGTTACGGTTTAGGTTGTTTTTTAGGTTTTAGGAATTGGGGTTTAGGATTTGATTTGTAATATCTATGGTTTAGTGTTTAATGTTAGGGTTTTGGCATTTTGGGCTTTGGGTTTAGGGTTTAAGGTTTAAGGTTAGGGTTATGGATTGAGTTAGGGTTAGAGTTCGTGTTAGGGATAGGGTTTGGGTTAGGGTTTAGTTTTTTTTTAAGATTTAGGTTTTGAGTTATGGATTTTTGGTTTAAACTCTATGGTTTAGTGTTTGATGTTTGGGTTTTCGTATTTTGGGCATTGGGTTTTGGTTGACGGGTTAGGGTTTTGGTTTTTTAGGTATTAGGGTCTGTGGTTTTGATTTGAAGTTTAAAATCTATGATTTAGTGTTTAAGGTTTGGGTTTTTCGTATTTAAAGTTAGGTTTTTTTTCTTTTTTTGGACTTATGATTTGGGGTTAGGGTTAGAGTTAGGATTAGGTTTAGGGTGTAGGTTTTTCTTAGGTTTTATGGTTCAGGATTTAGCATTTGAGGTTTAAAATCTATGGTTTAGTATTTAATGTTTTTGTTTTGTATTTTGGGCTATTGGTTTCGGGTTTTGGATTAGTGTTAGGGTTAAGGTTAAGGGTAGGGTTTTGTTTTTTTTAGGTTTTTTGGTTTAGGGTTTAGGAGTTAATGTTTTATATCGATGATTTAGTGTTTAATGTTTGGGTTTTGGCATTTAGGGCTTGGGGTTTAGGGTTTATGGTAGGCTTAGGGTTAGGGTTATTGTGACGGTTAGGGTTTAGGTTGTTTATTAGATTTTAGGGTTTGGAGTTAAGGATTTGAGTTGTAATTTCTATGGTATAGTGTTTAATGTTAGGGTTTTGGTATTTTGGGTTTTGGATTTAGGGTTTATGATTTAGGGTTAGGTTAAGGATAGGGTTAGGGTTAGGCTTCGTGTTAGGGATAGGGTTAGGGTTAGGGTTTACATTTTTTTTAGGTTTTAGGTTTTGGGGTTTAGGATATTTGGTTTTAAATCTATTGTTTAGTGTTTAATTTTTGGGTCTTGGTATTTGGGGCTTGGGTTCGGGTTAATGGTTTAGTGTTAGGGTTAGGATTAGGGTTAGGGTGTAGGTTTCTTTTAGGTTTTATGGTTCAGGGTTTAGCATTTGAGGTTTTAAATCTATGGTTTAGTATTTAATGTTTGGTTTTTGGTAATTTTGGCTTAGGGTTGCGGGTTTATGGTTTAGGGTAAGGGTTTGGGTTAGGGTTAAGGTTAGGGTTAGAATTAGGGTTACTTTTTTTTTTTAGATTTTTGGGTTTAGGGTTTAGGATTTGAGGTTTCATATCAATGGTTTAGTGTTTAATGTTTGGGTTTTTGTATTTTGGGCTTTGGGTTTAGGGTTTATTGTAGGGTTAGGGTTAGGGTTAATATTAGAGTTAGGGTAATGGTTAGGCTGTTTTTAGGTTTTTGGATTTGGGTTAAGGATTTGAGTTGTTATATCTATGGTTTAGTGTTTAATTTAAGCGTTTTGTTATTTTGGGCTTAGGATTTAGGGTTTTGAGTTTACGGTTAAAGATAGGGTTAGGGTTAGGGTTAGGGTTAGGGATAGGGATAGGTTAAAGTTAGGGGTTAGTTTTTTTTACGTTTTAGGTTTTCGGGTTTAGGATTTTTTTGTTTAAAATCTATGGTTTATTATTTAATGTTTGATTTTTGGTATTTTGGGTTAAAGGTTTTGGGTTAGGGTTAGGGTAAAGGTTAGGGTTAGGGTTTGGGTTAGGGTTAGGTTAGGGTTTAGTTTTTTTATGATTTTAGGGTTTGTGGTTTAGAATTTGAGGTTTAATATCTATGTTTAGTTTTTAATTTTTGGGTTTTTGTATTTTTGACTTAGTTTTTTTTTTTTAGGTTTTTGGGTTTAGGGTTTACGATTTTAGGTTTTATGCCAATGGTTTAGTGTTTAATGTTTGGGTTTTGGTATTTTGGACTTGGGGTTTAGGGTTTATGATAGGGTTAGGGTTATGGTTAATGTTAGGGTTAGGGTTAGGGTTTAGGTTTTAATTTCTATGGTTTTGTGTTTACTGTTACGGTTTTTGTATTTTGGGCATTGGGTTTAGGGTTTAGGGTTTAGGGTTAGGGTTATGGATAGGGTTAGGGTTAGGGTCGTGTTAGGGATAGGGTTAGGGTTTAGTTGTTGTTTTTTAGATTTTAGGTTTTTGGGTTTAGTATTTTTGGTTTAAAATCTATTATTTCGTGTTTAATATTTGGGTTTTGGTATTTTGGGCTTTGGATTTTGAGTTAATGGTTTAGTGTTAGGGTTAGGGTTAAGGTTAAGGTCAGGGTTATGGTTTGGGTTCGGGTTAGGGTAAGTGTTTAGTTTTTTTTTAGGTTTTAGGGTTTCGGGTTGATGCTTTAGGGTTAGTGTTAGGGTTAAGGTTAGGGTTAGGATTAGGGTTATTTTTTTTTTTTAGAGTTTAGGTTTTAGGGTTTAGGATATGAGGTTTAATATAATGGTTTAGTGTTTAATGTTTGTATTTGGTATTGTGGCTTAGGGTTTATGGTAGGGTTAGAGTTAGGATTAATGTTAGTTTTAGGGTTAGGGTTTAGGTTGTTTTTAGGTTTTAGGGTTTGGGGTTAAGCATTTGAGTTGTAATATCTATGGTTTAGTGTTTAATGTTAGGGTATTGGTATATTGGGCTTTGGATTTAGGGTTTAGGGTTTACGATTAGGGTTAAGGATACAGTTAGGGTCTTGGTTTGTTTTAGGGATATGGTTAAGGTTAGGTTTAGGGTTTCTTTAAGATATTAGGTTTTGGGGTTTATGCTTTTTGGTTTAAAATCTATGGTTTAGTGTTTAATGTTTGGGTTTTGGTATTTTAGGCTTGGGGTTTTGGGTTAATGGTTTAGGGTTAGGGATAGGTTTAAGATTAGGGTTAGGGTTTAGTTTTTTTTAGGTTTTAGGGTTTGTGGTTTAGGATTTGAGGTTTATAGTCTATGGTTTAGTGTCGAATGTTTGGGTTTTCGTATTTAAGACATAGTTATTTTTTAGGACTTAGGGTTTAGGTTAGGGTTAGGGTTAGGGCTATGATTAGGGTTAGGGTGTAGGTATTTTTTAAGATTTATGGTTCAGGGTTTAGCATTTGAGATTTAAAATCTATGGTTTAGTATTTAATGTTTGGTTTTTGGTATTTTGGGCTTAGGGTTTCGCGTTTATGGTTTAAGGTTAGGGTTAGGGTTAGTTTTTTTTTTTTTTAGGTTTTTTACTTTAGGGTTTAAGATTTGAGGTTTAATATCAATGGTTTAGTATTTAATGTTTGGGTTTTGGTATTTTGGGCTTGGGGTTTAGGGGTTATGGTAGGGTTAGAGTTAGGGTTAATTTTAGTCATAGGCTTAGGGTTTACGTTATTTTTTAACTTTTAGGGTATGGGTTAAGGATTTGAGTTTTAATATATATGGTTTAGTGTTTAAGTTTAGTGTTTTGGTATTTTGGGCTTTGGGTTTAGGGTTAGGGTTAAAGATAGGGTTAGTGTTAGGGTTCGTGATAGGGATAGGATAGGGTTAGGTTTTTTTTAGGTTTTAGGTTTTGGGGTTTAGGATTTTTGGTTTAAAATCTATGCTCTAGTGTTTAATGTTTGATTTTTTGTATTTTGGGCTTGGAGTTTTGGGTTAATCATTTTGGGTTAGGGTTAGGGTTAAGGTTAGGGTTAGGGTTTGGGTTAGGGTTAGGGTTAGGGTTTAGTTTTTTTTTTAGGTTTTAGGGTTTGTGGTTTAGGATTTGAGGTTTAATATCTATGGTTAGTGTTTAATGTTTGGGTTTTCGTATTTTTGACTTAGGGTTTTTGTTGAACTTAGGTTTTAGGGTTAGGGTTAGGGTGAAGGTTAGGGTTATTGTTACGGTTAGGGTTAAGGTTTTCTTTTTTAAGGTTTTTGGGTTTAGGGTTTAGGATTTGAGGTTTTAAATCAATGGTTTAGTATTTAATGTTTGGGTTTTTGTATTTTGGGCTTGGGGTTTAAGGTTTAAGGTAGGGTTAGGGTTAGGGTTAATGTTAGGGTTAAAGTTAGGGTTTAAGTTGTTTTTTAGCTTTTAGGGTTTGGAGTTAAGGATTTAAGTTGTTATTTCTATTGTTTAATGTTTAATATTAGGGTTTTGGTATTTTGGGCTTTGGGTTTAGGGTTTAGGGTTTAGGGTTAGGGTTATGGATAGGGTTAGGGTTAGGGTCGTGTTAGGGATAGGGTTAGGGTGTATGGTTTTGTTAGGTTCTAGGTTTTGGTGTTTAGGGTTTATGGTAGGGTTAGGGTTAGGGTTAATGCTAGTTTTAGGGTTAGGGTTTAGGTTTTTTTTATGTTTTAGGGTTTGGGGTTAAGGATTTGAGTTGTAATATCTTTGGTTTAGTGTTTAATGTTAGGGTTTTGGCATTTTAGGCTTTGGGTTTAGGGTTTAAGGTTTAAGGTTAGGGTTAACGATTGAGTTAGGGTTACAGTTCGTGTTAGGGATAGGGTAAGGGTTAGGGGTTAGTTGTTTTTTTAAGATTTAGGTTTTGAGTTATGGATTTTTGGTCTAAACTCTATGGTTTAGTGTTTGATGTTTGGGTTTTCGTATTTTGGGCATTGGGTTTTGGTTGACGCTTTAGGGTTAGGGTTCCGGTTTAGGTTTTTTAGGTATTAGGGTTTGTGGTTTTTATTTGAAGTTTAAAATCTATGATTTAGTGTTTAAGGTTTGGGTTTTTTGTATTTAAACTTAGTTTTTTTTTTTTTTTGAGACTTATGATTAGGTGTTAGGGTTAGTGTTAGGATTAGGGTTAGGGTGTAGGTTTTTCTTAGGTTTTATGGTTCAGGGTTTAGCATTTGAGGTTTAAAATCTATGGTTTAGTATTTAATGTTTGTGTTTTGTATTTTGGGCTTATGGTTTCGGGTTTTAGATTAGTGTTAGGGTTAAGGTTAAGGGTAGGGTTTTGTTTTTTTCAGGTTTTTTGGTTTAGGGTTTAGGATTTAATGTTTTATATCGATGATTTATTGTTTAATGTTTGGGTTTGGCATTTTGGGCTTGGGGTTTAGGGTTTATGGTAGGATTAGGGTTAGGGTTATTGTGACGGTTAGGGTTTAGATTGTTTATTAGATTTTAGGGTTTGGAGTTAAGGATTTGAGTTGAAATTTCTATGGTATAGTGTTTAATGTTAGGGTTTTGGTATTTTGGGTTTTGGATTTAGGGTTTATGATTTAGGGTTAGGTTAAGGATAGGGTTAGGGTTAGGCTTCGTGTTAGGGATAGGGTTAGGGTTAGGGTTTACATTTATTTTTTGGTTTTAGGTTTTGGGGTTTAGGATATCTGGTTTTAAATCTATTGTTTAGTGTTTATTTTTTGGTTTAGGTATTTTGGGCTTGGGTTCGGGTAAATAGTTTAGTGTTAGGGTCAGGATTAGGGTTAGGTTGTAGGTTTCTTTTAGGTTTTATGGTTCAGGGTTTAGCATTTGATGTTTGAAATCTATAGTTTAGTATTTAATGTTTGGTTTTTGGTATTTTTGGCTTAGGGTTGCGGGTTTATGGTTTAGGGTAAGGGTTTGGGTTAGGGTTAAGGTTAGGGTTAGAATTAGGGTTAGGTTTATTTTTTTTGGATTTTTAGGTTTAGGTTTTAGGATTTGAGGTTTCATATCAATGGTTTAGTGTTTAATGTTTGGGTTTTGGTATTTTGGGTTTTGGGTTTAGAGTTAGGGTTAGGGTTAATGTTAGAGTTAGGGTAATGGTTAGGCTGTTTTTAGGTTTTTGGATTTGGGTTAAGGATTTGAGTTGTTATATCTATGGTTTAGTGTTTAATTTTAGCGTTTTGTATTGGGCTTAGGATTTAGGGTTTAGGGTTTAGGGTAAAAGATAGGGTTAGGGTTAGGGTTAGGGATAGGTTAGAGTAAAGGTTTAGTTTTTTTCACATTTTAGGTTTTCGGGTTTAGGATTTTTTGTTTAAAATCTATGGTTTATTATTTAATGTTCGATTTTTGGTATTTTGGGTTAATGGTTTTGTGTTAGGGTTAGGGTGAATGTTAGGGTTAGGGTTTGGGTTAGGGTTAGGTTAGGGTTTAATTTTTTTTAGATTTTAGGGTTTGTGGTTTAGGATTTGAGGTTTAATATCTATGGTTAATTTTTAATTTTTGTGTTTCCGTATTTTTGACTTAGTTTTTTTTTTTTTAGGTTTTTGGGTTTAGGGTTTAGGATTTTAGATTTTATATCAATGGTTTAGTGTTTAATTTTTGGGTTTTGGTATTTTGGACTTGGGGTTTAGGGTTTATGATAGGGTTAGGGTTACGGTTAATGTTAGGGTTAGGGTTAGGGTTTAGGTTGTTTTTTAGCTTTTAGGGTTTGGAGTTAAGGATTTAAGTTGTAATTTCTATGGTTTAGTGTTTACTGTTTCCGTTTTTGTATTTTGGGCTTTGGGTTTAGGGTTTAGGGTTTAGGGTTAGGGTTATGGATAGGGCTAGGGTTAGGGTTTATTTTATTTTATTTAGATTTTAGGTTTTTAAGTTTAGTATTTTTGGTTTAAAATCTATTGCTTTGTGTTAATATTTGGGTTTTGGTATTTTGGGCTTTGGATTTCGGGTTAATGGTTTAGGGTTAGGGTTAGGGTTAAGGTTAAGGTCAGGGTTAGGGTTTGGGTTAGGGTTAGGGTAAGGGTTTAGTTTTTTTTTAGGTTTTAGGGTTTGTGGTTTGGGATTTAATGTTTGGTTTTTGGTATTTTGGGCTTAGGGTTTCGGGTTTATGCTTTAGGGTTAGGGTTAGGGTTAAGGTTAGGGTTAAGGTTAGGGTTAGGCTTTTGGTTTCTTTTAGGTTTTTGTTTTTAGGGTTTAGGATATGACGTTTAATATAATGGTATAGTGTTTAATATTTGCATTTTGTATTTTGGCGTTGGGGTTTAGGGTTTATGGTAGGGTTAGGGTTAATGTTAGTTTTTGGGTTAGAGTTTAGGTTGTTTTTTAGGTTTAAGAGTTTGGGGTTAAGGATTTGAGTGGTAATATCGATGGTTTAGTGTTGAATGTTAGGGTATTGGTATTTTTGGCTTTGGGTTTAGAGTTTAGGGTTTAGGGTTTAGGGTTTAGGGTTAGGGTTAAGGATAGAGTTAGGGTTAGGGTTAATGTTAGGGATAGGGTTAAGGTTAGGGTTTAGGGTTTCTTTAAGATATTAGGTTTTGGGGTTACGATTTTTGGTTTTAAATCTATGATATAGTGTTTAATGTTCGGGTTTTGGTATTTTGGGTTTTGGGTTTCGGGTTATTGGTTTAGGGTTAGGGCTAGGGATAGGGTTAGGTTAGGGTTAGAGTTTAGGTTTTTTTAGGCTTTAGGATTTGAGGTTTAGAATCTATGGGTAGTGTTTCATGTTTGGTTTTTCATATTTTAGACTTAGGTTTTTGTTTGGACTTTGGGTTTAGGGTTTAGGATCTTGAGTTAGAAATAGGGCCAGGGTGTATGTTTTTTTAGGTTTTATGGTTTAGGGTTTAGCATTTGAGGTTTAAAATCTGTGGTTTAATATTTAATGTTTGGGTTTTTGTAATTTTTGCTTAGGGTTGCAGGTTTATGGTCTAGGTTAAGTGTTTGGGTTAGGGTTAAGGTTAGGGTTAGAGTTAGGGTTAAGTTTTTTTTTTTTAGGTTTTTAGGGTTAGGGTTTAGGATTTGAAGTTTAATATCAATGGTTTGGTATTTAATGTTTGCGTTTTGGTATTTTGGGCTTCGGGTTTAGGGTTTATGGTAGGGTTAGGGTTAGGGTTATTATTAGAGTTAGGGTAAAAGTTTAGGCTATTTTTTAGGTTTTAGGGTTAGGGGATAAGGATTTGAGGTTTAGAATCTATGGTTTAGTGTTTAATATTTGAGTTTTCGTATTTTGGACTTCGACTTTTTTTTGGACTAAGGGTTTAGGATTTAGGGTTAGGATTAGGGTTGGGGTGTAGGTTTTTTTAGGTTTTATGGTTCAAGGTTTAGCAATTGAGGTTTAAAACCTATGATTTAGTATTTAATGTTTGGGTTTTGGTATTTTGGGCTTAGGGTTTCGAGTTTATGCTTTAGGGTTAGGGTTAGAGTTAAGGTTAGGATTAGGATTAGGGTTAGGTTTTTTTAGTCTTTTTAGATTTTTTGTTTTAGGGTTTAGTATATGAGGTTTAATATAATCGTTTAGTGTTTAATATTTGTATTTGGTATTTTGGGCTTGGGGTTTGGGGTTTATGGTAGGGTTAGGGTTAGGGTTAATGTTAGTTTTAGGGTTAGGGTTAGGTTGTTTTTTAGGTTTTAGGGTTTGGGTTAAGGATTTGAGTGTTAATATCTATGGTTTAGTGTTTAATGTTAGGGTATTGGTATTTTGGGATTTGGGATTAGGGTTTAGTGTTTAGGGTTAGGGTTAAGGATATTGTTAGGATTAGGGTTTGTGTTAGGGATAGGGTTAAGGTTAGCGTTTAGGATTTCTTTAAGATATTAGGTTTTGGGGTTTATGATTTTTGGTTTTAAATCTATGATTTAGTGTTTAATGTTCGGGTTTTGTTATTTTGGGCTTGGTGTTTTGGGTTAATGGTTTAGGTTTAGGTTTAGGGTTAGGGTTAGGTTAGGGTTAAGGTTTAGGTTTTTTTAGGTTTTAGGATTTGCGGTTTAGAATCTATGGGTAGTGTTTAATGTTTGGGTTTTCATATGTTGGACTTAGGTTGTTTTTACTTAGGGTTTAGGGTTTAGGGTATAGAGTTAGAAATAGGGTTAGGATTAGGGTTAGGGTGTATGTTTTTTTAGGTTTTATGGTTTAGGGTTTAGCATTTGAGGTTTCAAATATAAGGTTTGATACTTAATTTTTGGGTTTTGGTATTGTGGGCTTAGGGTTTAGGTTTATGGTTTATGGTTAGGGTTAAGGTTAGGGTTTTGGTTTTTTTAGGGTTTTGGATTTAGGGTTTAGTATTTGAGATTTGTTATTTATGGTTTAGTGTTTAATGTTTGGGTTTTGGTATTTTGGGCTTGGGGTTTACGGTTTATGGTAGGGTTAGGGTTAGGGTTAGGGTTAGGGTTTAGGTTGTTTTTTTAGGTTTTAGGATTTGGGGTTAAGGATTTGAGTTGTAATATCTATGATTTAGTATTTAATGTTATGGTTTTGGCATTTTGGGCTTTGGGTTTAGGGTTTATGGTTTAAGGTTAGGGTTAAGGATTGGGTTAGGGTTAGAGTTCATTTTAGGGATACGGTTAGGGTTAGGGTTTAGTTTTTTTTTAATATTTAGGTTTTGGGTTAAGGATTTTTGGTATAAACTCTATGGTTTAGTGTTTGATGTTTGGGTTTTCGTATTTTGTGCATGGGGTTTTGGTTGACGGGTTAGGGTTAGGGTTAGGGTTTAGGTTTCTTAGGTTTTAGGGTTTGTGATTTAGGATTCGAAGTTTAAATCTATGGTTTAGTGTTTAAGGTTTGGGTTTTTCGTATTTAAACTAAGGGTTTTTTATTTTTCTTTTTTTTTGGACTTAGGATTTTGGGTTAGGGTTAGGGTTAGGGTGTAGTTTTTTTTTAGGTTTTATGGTTCAGGGTTTAACATTTGAGGTTTAAAATCTATGGTTTAGTATTTAATGTTTGAGTTTGGTATTTTGGGCTTATGGTTTTGGGTTTTCGGTTTAGTGTTAGGGTTAGGGTTATTTTTTAGGTTTTTTGGTTTAGGGTTTAAGATTTAATGTTTTATATCGATGATTTAGTGTTTAATGTTTGGGTTTTGGCATTTTGGGCTTGGGGTTTAGGGTTTATGGTAGGCTTAGTGTTAGGGTCATTGTTAGGGTTAGGGTGTAGGTTGTTTATTAGATTTTAGGGTTTGGAGTTAAGGATTTAGGTTGTAATTTCTACGGTATAGTGTTTAATGTTAGGGTTTTGGTATTTTGCGCTTTGGGTTTAGGGTTTAAGATTTGGGGTTAGGGATAAGGATAGGGTTAGTGTTAAGTATCGTGTTAGGGATAGGGTTAGGGTTAGGGTTTATGTATTTTTTAGGTTTTAGGTTTTGGGGTTTAGGATATTTGGTTTAAAATCTATTATTTAGTGTTTAATTTTTCGGTTTTGGTATTTTGGGCTTGAGATTTTGGGTTAATGGTTTAATGTTAGGGTTAGGATTAGAGTTAGGGTGTAGGTTTCTTTTACGTTTTATGGTTCAGGGTTTAGCATTTGAGGTTTTAAATCTATGGTTTAGTATTTAATATTTGGGTTTTGGTATTTTTGGCTTAGGGTTGCGGGTTTATGGTTTAGGGTATGGGTGGCAAAATGGGTAAATAATATGGATATCCATCCATATTACCCATATTAAATGAATTGGGTATCCAACTCATTCGAAATGGATAAAAAACGAGCAATACCTATATTACCCATTTAAAAATGGATAGTTAAGTGGATAAAATGGGTAAAAGCAAACAAAAAAAAGTGATAAAGTGTTGGGTAGTAAGAAAGTATTTTTTTTAAAAAAAATCTATAAAAAAATATGAAACTTTTTTTTACATTTAATTTGGGATAGGGGTGGTAGGAATTGGGGTGGGGGGTTGGTAGGGGGTAATGGGGGGTGATAATTTTTTTTACCAGAAAAATTAAAAATATTAATGAAAAAATTGAAAACTTTGTTAATTTTTTTTGAGGGGGGGGGCTGGTAGGGGTTGTGGTAATTTTTTTAAAAATTTTCTAAGAAAAAATTAATGAATTTTTTTAAAAGCTTAATGTTTTTTTTTTGCATTGGGGTTTAAGGTTTAAGGTAGGGTTAGGGTTATGGTTAATGTTAGGGTTAGAGTTAGGGCTTAAGTTGTTTTTTAGCTTTTAGGGTTTGGAGTTAAGTGTCACGACCCAAAATCGAGCCGCGAGTGGCACCCACACTTATCCTACTATGTGAGCGAACCAACCAATCTAAAACCCCAACATATTGAACAAAATACAAAGCGGAAGACTTAAAACTCATTATCCCCAAAATCTGGAAGTCATCATCACAAGAACATCTATCCTCAAGTTACAAATCTAAAAGTATCTAAGAAGCTAAAATAAATAAAAGGCTAGTCCATGCCGGAAGTTCAAGGCATCAAGACATTGAAGAGAAGATCCAGTCCAAGCTAGAAGCATTAGCTCACCCTGAAATCCGGTGTAGTGACGACTGGCTAGAAGTGCTGCTGAGTTGAAGACGACGGTACGTTTGCTGCATTCCCCAAATAACAAAGAAAGAAACAACACGTAGGGGGTCAGTACAAACACAAGTACTGAGTAGGTATCATCGGCCAACTCAAAATAGAAAACAGTATATATCAGTTCATATCATAAATCAACTACAATACTCAACATGTAGCAACAAGTACTATAATCATCAATAAGTACTACCAAGTTCATCCATGAGGACTTCAAGCCTCAATACCACACTCATTTGGGAATTAGTTTCATTACATTGAGTATATTAACATCTCTCAAGATTCATTATCTTTCTTCCTCTTGTGTCGGTACGTGACACTCCGATCCCCTACTACTATGTGTCGGTATGTGACACTCCGATCCCCTAATTCTACGTGTCGATTCGTGACACCCGATCCCTTAATACTATGTGTCGGAACGTGACACTCCGATCCCCTACTTCTACGTGTCGGTTAGTGACACCCGATCCC